>JAAEAF010008485.1:51759-430272 GCA_011037195.1 Triatoma infestans
TGTGTGTGTATGTGAACAGCATAGCTCAAAAACGAAAAATCGCAAAAAAGTTCAAACTTGATATTCCGTTTGGGTATTACCATAGGATCCGACAGTACCTTATCTGTTAAAATTCCTTAATCGGAAGTAACTACCACTTTACTGTGTTTTTTTTACTTTTTTGCAATTTTCTCGAAAGTGGCTCCAACGATTTTCTTTAAACATGGTTTATCAAGTACACATCCAAAGATCTACAACTTTCAAGATCTACGAGTTTCAAGAAAATTAATGAACCAGAAATGGGTTTTTACTGAACAGTATTTTCAGTTTTTGTGATTTTCTTAAAAAAAAACACCGACAAATTTCATTTAATTTGGTATACTAACTATAAAGTTTGTCAATTACAATTTTGTAAACTGGAGTAAGAAGAAGTTGTGTGAGTGTATCTCACCAGATTTTTTTTTTTTTTTGAGAAGTTATAAAGTAGAATGATATAATATATGGAGATGATTATATGTTATTGCCTTGTTTTTTAGTACTACAATTTAGTTATTCTACTGTCTGCCTGGGTACGTACTTGTCGATCAGTGAATTCTAAAGAAATTCAAAATTGTATTAACGGCAGTAAGTGAAAATCGTTTCGTGTATTTTACACCAGATTTGTTGATTACGAACTAAAGTAATGATTTTAGCTAATGTTTTGTCTATCTCTCTCTCTCTCACCTCTCTTGCCATCGTATAGTGTGCATGTGTAACTGGAGAGAGCGAGCGAATAAATACCTAGAAACAAAATTGATTTTTGGGGTTTCCTAATTGCAAGTTTATATCAACAGTTGGTGGTTTTAGGAAGTTGTCGACTTCTAAATTTTTATTCAATTATTCTTTTCTTTCATTCCTCTTATTATTACTATTCCTTCAATATAATTTTTTGAACTTCATCTATAATTAGTTTCTACAGAATTTATATCTATGATTGTACATGTACAATAAAGTTTATGTGTGGGAAATATTTACATAATTATTAAATTCCTTTGTATTCATTTATTTACACAGGGAGAGGAGGGAAGTTCATTGTTCTTTGTAAAAAAATACATTAATCTTTAACTGTTATTTCTTTTTCATTCATTCATTCAATTCATAGAAGGTGCGGAAATATAGAAAATAACTGCTGGTTGTTAGCAGTTCTCACCCCACCAACCAACCATTTTTTAAAAATAGATTAAAAAAAAAAGAAAAAACAAATCTACTTGTACACTGGATTTTATCAATAAAATAAATACTATATATATATATATATAGATGTGTGTGTGTGTGTGTGTGTGTGTGTGTGTGAGTGAGAGAGAGTGAGATCGAGCTGGAGAGCTGGACATTTACTGGAACTGGAGATCACTGACCTCCTGTTCAATGGTTAACATTAATTAACTCCCATACCAACAACTCATTGGGATTTAAATTAACAAAAAAAAATCTGTATATATAATCTTTTATTTTCTATTTTTGCTACTGCTGTTGTTAACTTGATGTTGTTTTTTTGTTTTTTTTTTACTTTTAAATTCACACTTAGCTTTTCGTTTTTGTTTTGTATGTTTTAACCAAAACTATTTTGTTTTTTAAACAAGTAACACTCTTACTATCAGCGTCTCTGAAGACTAAAATATACCAAAGTCAATGTTCTGTTTATGTATTGAAATGGTTCCTGTTCCTCGTTAGTTTTACAGATTGTTCCTTCTCTAGCTAAATAATTAATAGAATATATTTTTACTTTGGTGTTCTTCTTTTACCGGTGTACTTTAAAGCTATTTCTTATCGATTGACTTATTATCTATTCTTATTTCTGAATCTAGAGATCCCAAGTTTTTGCGATATTCCGTTAAGACACACACACAAACACACACACACACACACACAGTGCGCAAAAACATTTTTTCTTATTCTGGAGACTCCAAAACAATAGTTTCCGATGAAAATTCAATTTCAAAAATCTGGCACGATTGCAATACTAAGAGTAAGAGAAAGTAACAAGGAAATAGTAAAAAGATAGTGATATTAACTGTCATGGGCAAGTTAGGCCGTACGCCCGCTTCACAAGAGGCGGCGCGCCAGATATGCATTACGGCTTTGCAAGGCACCAAGAATAGAAGTTTCTGCATTTGCCACAACCACATTGTGATAAACTTTTTAATGCGATCGTTAATTTTCGCCTTTTTTCGTCCTACGTTTCATTGGCCTTCCTTTTTGTTCCTTCTTTTCTTTGGGGGGGGGAGTAATATGAATGGATCTTTTGTTCACTGAAAGATGAATAAAGAATAAAAGCTTCACGTGAACAGGTTAAATACAGGTTCTTGTTTTCTCACTTTCTACTACATCCGCTTCGTGCGTACACTTAAAAAAATGTTACGTCATATTTCTATTTTCTAGACTGAAGATAATTGATAAAATTGGATTTCACTTATATAAATAAACTTTCCAGTATCTTAACTAAACTATTTTCAAAAAGCTTTACACTAGATCTCAGGTACTTTTAGGGGGATCATTTTCAATAATGCTTCAATAAAAATATATTTTTCTATCATTTTAAAGCACAATCTACTGATAAAACTGTGGTAGAAGATATTTAACAGGAATAAGTGAAACTAGAGGTCGTATCCACTCCTTCTATAAACACAAATGTTTAACGTGCGATAAATTAATTTACTTTTTAAAAAGAAATGACCATTTAAACCTTTTCGTTGTCAGCTCACAAGTCTTTAACCACCATACAGGCATAGTTCGCCTCTATTGGGTGTCATGTATTTACGATGAAAATCTCAATTTTTTGAAAAAACTTCAGGCTGCTAAATAAGAAGCCTGATGAATGAAAATTACGAATATCAAGGACGTTACGGTAGAGAAAGAATAACAGTCCAATTAATAAAAATAAATTATAACATTGTAAAAGATAAACTTTATTTTCATCACACAGAACATTTTAGCAACATTATAGAATTGTTGTTATCTATAAGAGAAGTTCTAGCGGGAGATCCCTAAACAACAAAACAAACATCAGAGGGAAGAGGCTTACAGACACCCTTAGTAAGTAAACATCAGACTTCCTGATTGGCTATTCCCACGCGCACACACATAGTTCGACTGGACGTTACACTTCACTCTCCTAGGGGTTCCACTTAAATTGAGCTTGATAATTGGTGAATTATTCATCCGGAACCCATCAGCTGTGGAGAATTATATACAGTCAAGAATGTTTACAATTAATAACGACAATGTGACCAAATATTTTAAACTTGATAATGATCTCGTCTATGAAACTGAAACTACAACGTTCGTCATAATAATAACATTTTGCAAAACAATCATGTGTTTTTATGGATACCTCAGGGGACTTCAAAACGTGTATTTCCGGTGAAAACTCGATATCGAAAATTGGATCACAATACTTCCTTTTACTAGGAGTAAGAGAAAGTAAAGAAAAAAAAATGGTGTTAAGTACTAACAGAATTTCTCTTGCTGGTTTATATTTGCGCTCCAGATTGGATTAGCAGTTTCTTCAGTACCCTGGCATCCCAAGAAAGGCGTTGTATAAATAAAATAAATAAATAATTTTACGTGAATCATGCCTAGCTAGTTCTTCGGGGATCTTGGATCCCTATGGATACCCTCTAATTACACGTCTAACAGCTAATAACATATAAAAAACACTGACTCTTCCAATATTCACGCTGTCCACAAAAAAGCGCGCGCAGTTGATGTCTGCAACTACCTGAATGTAACAAACCTACAAGCAAACTTAAGCTCACTTCATACACACATCACACACTCACACACACTAACAATTTCTTCACCTTGTACTCTTTATTAAATGACTATTTTCACAGAATACATTCTGCATACCAACAGTGACACCTTAAAGAGTCACATCACATCTTTCAGGTCATACTGGAATTGGCTTTAAAGAAACTCCAATACCATAAGATAAGGTGATAATGAGAGTTTATTGAAATTTTGTTTGCTTTTTACGTAAAAAAGCGTGTGAAATTACATGACACATGGCTTAATCTAGAGAGTCTGTTTAGCTAGAAATAACTTCTTCAATTAGAAGATTCAAAGATAAACTTATACAATAAAACTAGTTCAAAATTAAAGTAATTAAAATAAAAATAGTATATCTGATTTTTTTCTTTTTTTGACCTTTCTATACAAGCCAAACATTTATTAGGCGATTAGATTGATGGCTGCAGTGTGTTTGTGGAGGGGCGAATTTCATAATACTTGTCGGCAAAGTCTCTTTGAAGTGGATTAGGAAGTCTTTCAAGTAATTAATGCAGAGCTTTAAAGAAGTTCTCTCTCTGTCTGCCTGTCTGTCAGTTCAGACCTACCAGCCGAAACCAAACAAAATTCACGAAAAATCATTCGGTCTAAATTGAAATATCCCCACATACTAAATTGACATTATTAATTAATTAAATAAAACTCCCATATTAATTTTGTTAATGTATTTATATATGGATGTAAAACACGATTAACCCATTACAAGTATTTAGAAATGGAATTTTACAGAAAATAATTAGTCTGAATATATTTATTGCAGAATTATTAAAATTTTGTTTTTTTTTTTAGTTGTAGAACACGATCATTAAAGCAATATGTACAAGGACTTAAATGGTGATTAGTATACTGTAATTATACTCGGTCTGTGCTAGTGTGTAAGAAAATAACTTTCGCCAAGAACCACAACCGCACAATAATACACAATTTTATGCAAAGGTAATAATACCTAATTAATACCTAATACACTAACACACTCACACACCTTTTCTCTTATTGCAATTCTCACAGTTCTAGTTGATTTTCCTCAAAAGTGACGATTTTGTTTAAATGATTTTTTGCCTTTAATCATATACAACTATTAGTACATCACACGACGAGATGACGAAATAATTTTTTTATTTGGAGGCAAGCAATATCCTTACAACTTCTCCAAATTCAGGAAATTCATTTTTCCATTAAAAAAAAAAAAGTCCAATTAAAAGCGATAGGCATAAGTATTTGTAAAAGAAAATCGTTGAAGCTACTTTTGAAAAGACCGCGAAAAACTGGTCTCTTACAAATCTTGTAAAGCTACATATATTTCCGTTGATGGGTTCATGTATTTTGACTAAAAAGTATTTTGACATGAAATTGTAATAGAAATTAGTGCTAGAAGTGGTATACAAGTTATAGCAAACACTATGAGATTAGATTGAGAAGGTTGCTTGTTTACTTGCTTTTTTTTGACACACGGTTAGTTTTTATTCCTTGGTTTAATTTATTTTATATTAATTTTTTTTTAAAGAAAGAAATGTCTTTTGTAAACATTGCATTCGTCCTAGGTACTTAATGTATGTAACTTCCAAAGCGCTATAAAGTATTTTAAACCTTAATGTACTCGTTGACTCGTATTCTTTCGACTGAATTCGACTATAGTTCCCTCAGTTGCCGAGGTTCAGGAAATTTTGGTCAACATTATGTATACCTTAATAATACAGTAGAGAAACAAATGGTTTAAAAATTACTAAGATTAAAGAAAATCCGTTAATTGCAAGTATTGCCTTAACAGGCGAATATATTTATAACATATATATATATATATATATGTATGTATATGTATATAACACCTATCCCTTTTATTTGAAATATTTTTCTGGAAAAATGAGTTTTAGAGGCATTCTAGTGACACTAGAGGTATTCTAGTGACAGAGGCATTCTAGTGACTTTAGAGGCATTCTAGTGACATTAGAGGCATTCTAGTGACGATAGAGGCATTCAGTGACATTAGAGGTATTCTAGTGACGATAGAGGCATTCTAGTGACATTAGAGGCATTCTATTGACGATAGAGGCATTCTAGTGACATTAGAGGCATTCTGGTGACGATAGAGACATTCTAGTGACAATAGAGGTATTCTAGTGTCATTAGAGGCATTCTAGTGTCATTAGAGGCATTCTAATGACATTAGAGGCATTCTAGTGACGATAGAGGCATTCTAGTGACATTAGAGGCATTCTAGTGACGATAGAGGCATTATAGTGACATTAGAGATATTCTAGTGTCATTAGAGGCATTTTAGTGACACTAGAGGCATTCTAGTGACGATAGAGGGATTCTAGTGACATTAGAGATATTCTAGTGTCATTAGAGGCATTCTAGTAACATTAGAGATATTCTAGTGTCATTAGAGGCATTCTAGTGACATTAGAGGCATTCTAGTGACGATAGAGGCATTCTAGTGACGATAGAGGCATTCTAGCGGTGTTGTCACATTAGGCTTCATTGTATTGTTACTAATCAATATAATTACGATTCCACCTTTTGTTGGACATTAAGAGAATAAAACTTGTGTAAAAAGTCCTACGTTTGTCAATTTGACAATTAGAACTGTGAAAATTGCATTGTCAATGCCGTCAGAGTATTTCAATTAGATAATTTTCATACTGAAAGGACGTCAAAACATGTACTTCCGGTGAAAAACTCAATTTCAATAATTGTCCGCGATCATAATACTTCCTTTTGTTACAGCAAGTAACTAACAATGCAAACAGCAAATGAAAACATTTTGATTTTAATTTATAAAATAAATTGTCAAAGCAGAGCGCAACTTTTGTCCTCCAAAACGGCCTGTATGAGATAATTTATAATATTTGACCTTCTGAAAGGTCAAGTAACAAAAAAATAAATAAAAAACGGAAATTAAATACTATTATAAATCGTTATCACATTCATACATTATAAAAAAAAAACAGTGGATGAGCATTGTTCGGGCAATGGAGAGCATAATTAGTTTATATATACAGTTGTGTGTGTGTGTGTGTGTGTGTGTGTGTATGTGTGTGTGTCAATCCTGGGCTTATTTATACTTTTGAACTTCTTATACCATCTGACTCCCAACTGCAGGGACAAAAAAAAGACTATAATATAATTATCATATAAAATATAGTTCAAAGCAATTAATCTCCATTTACATACTTCGTCTGGAAATAAAAACTGTGTTATGTAATATAATATTATGAACTGACTGAATGATTAGGTATTTATTTCTTTTACTGCTGAAAGAGGAACTGTTGCAAACGAATGAGATATTCTAAATTTATTTTGACCAAGTGATGGTGCTAAGTTCAAACTTGATATAGGTTCCGACAAAAAAGTTGCGTTCAAAATCTGTCAATCGGAAGCGCCACATAAATAAATGGTTTTATGCAGTAATCGTGGAAATGCTGCAACGAGTTTCTTTAAACCGGATGACTTACTAACTCACTTTATCAGCCTATCACTTCTGTTTGAAACAACAATTTTCCGAGAAAATTATTGAAGAAGGTTCTGATTGGGAACAGTGATATTAACCTTCAATCTAAACTGCCATTTAACAATAGACTGGCCAAAAAAAAAAATGTATATATATTTGAAAAATATCTGTATAACTGTTTGATTACCAGATTTATATATATTATAGACAACAGAGTCCCCTTAGATTTTTCTTCCTAGGTGCTTCTTACAGCTCACTGATCTGTAGCGAGAGAACACTGTCCGGAGACGCACTGAGAAGGCTCCGAGCGCCAAGACCGTAGGTGTTGACGCGCCTTAAATTAAAAACATAAATAAAAAACAAGGGTACTTATAACTGAATCATTAGGTGCTCAAATTGATTCACCATTCCAAATGCTTTAAATTTCGACGAATCATTGCGAGGAGTAACAACCTGCAGATTTCAATCTCAATTTCCTCTTAGTTGCAGGCAGTATAGCTGGTTTTCTGTGATAACAAAAGAGTGACCGAACGAATAGTGATGATGTTGGTAGCGCTGGCTGGAGTGAGCAGCCTGAAGTCTGATTGGCTATTTAGAATTCTTGCTTGTTCTAAAGGTGGGTAGCTAGTGTGACAGCTTGGTGAACCTTTTAAGGTTGAGACTCAACTCGTCAGACCTCTCGTGAGATCAACTCGTCAAGTTGATCTGATGATTGAATCTTTTTTTTAAAGTTAGCGACTCAGGGTTAAGACTTCAAATGGTCGAATTTTTATACAATTTTTACTTTCAGTAGAGGCAGCTTCTAGTGGGAGGCTCGCTACGAAGTTGAAGTCATTCGTCAATCATTTTAGTTAGCGCAATAGGGGAGGTAATGCGTAGTTGACGTGCACTGGTTACGTACACATGTGCAGTGGTTTTGCATCGGTGCGGCTACTAATAGAAATACTGAATCCAGTTTTTGTGTGTCGAATGTAATTGGTTCGATTATACCAATATGGGCTGATTATACATTATTGTCTTGAGTTACCCGAATATCAAGCCAACTCCGCTATTATATTCGACTCGTTTGACGGCCATATGAAGGACCTAGTAACCATAGATCGATATAGACTATATAATACTAATATTGCCCCTATAATTCAATGGATGTTTAAAAAGGACATAAATAACCACTATTAAAGGGCGTATATATTATTTGGGCCACTCTGTATAAAGTATTATTTAACATAAAACATAATTACATTTTTTATAAAATTTTCAAGTTTGCAGTAAATTTAAGAATTGGTAGTTCAGAAATGCATGAAGAGAAGGACGTGTTAATGTTTCATATTATATTTTTTCTTTATTTACTTTATAGGTTTACAAACATTTATTATACAAAAGTTACGGGCAAAATGGTAATCAATAAACTGAGAATTTCACAGAGAGGGGAACAATATGGATGTTGATATGCTTAGAAGTAGGGGAGAACTGCTTTGAAGATAATATTTATTTTTTTTATACCTAAAATAATAAACTGCAGCGCTCTCTATTAGCATGCTGCAAAACTTACAATGAGAGTTTAAAGTTAACCCTAATTCATATATTTCTAAGAACGTCCTAAAATCATATTTTTTCGGTAAAATATTTCAAATAAAAGTAATAGTTGTTGAAGCTGTTTTCAAGGAATTCCAAAAACGGGAATAAAACTGTACATTGTATTGAAATGGCACTTCAGAGGAAACCTTAATTTTCAGAATCCTCTAAAAAACGATTTTTCTGGAAAAATATTCCAAATAAAAGTAAGAGGCTTGTTTTGTGCATTTTGAATAGAAAAAGAAATCATTCTGAAAAATTGCACTTCTGGTTGACGAATTTTGATTTGGAAAACTTCGTGACATAGGTATTGCTGATATGTAAATAATATTTTTTCATAAAATACACAAACACAATTTTGGAGTTACAATCGATTTTGTGGATTACCAGATGATCAATACCAATATATTATATTCAATGATAAAAGTAAGTTAAAGGGATCTGTAACTTGGGTCTTTGCTGTTTGCAGTTCGGAGGAAGCGAGTGTATTTTGAAGCCAAATTCAAATTGGCTGAAATATGCTCGAATGATCAGACCATGTAAAATGTTACACTGTTAAAAACTTCAGCATCAAATCTGTCAGCATGACATCAATATTGAGCGTAAAAAAACCTTACATAAAATTGTATTTGTTACAAGAAATAAGAAGCTGCTTGCGAAGACTGAAACTGGACTGAAGGATGGACTTTACATCTAACTTGGGTAAAAGCTGACTGCGGCGGAATCGAGGACAATGAGCGAGCAGATTCTCTTGCAAAGGAGGCCGCACTTAATTCTCTTGCCAATAGCCTACTGCAGAGCTCCGGTTCCCATGTTCATGATAGGCAATTAATCAATTATTCAACAATAACAAGACCATTATCTCGCACTAACACATTAAAGACCATTTTTCATACTCGGGGGGCCACTCAGTTTTCCGATGAAAACTGAATTTAAAAAATTTGACATGATCGCCATACTACCAGCAAGTATAAAAGAAAAAAAATGATGCCGTCAATATTGCTATGTTATAATGTTATGTTATATAATGTTATGTTAAACAAACAATCTATGAAATGTTTGCTTTTTTTAATTGTTGCCTTATTTTGAAGCTTTTATGTGGTTTGCTGAAAGGAGTGTTTGCTCAATTTATAATAATAATAATAATAAAATATTTATGCTACTCTAGCTAAACATAATTCAAAATTTTTACAGGTTATAACAAAAAGAAAATATGTTTTGAACAACAAAAATATACAAATAAAATAAAATAAAAATAGAAAATTTGTTTGTTTTTAGCCGCTTTATGTTTGCTCTAAATATTTATAGGTACTGTCTGCAGTTAGGTTAGTGTTTTATTGTCGACGACAAGAAGGTAATTTAAATTTGACGGCCATCTGTTCTACTGTTTTTGTTCGTTTGTCTGTGCGTGGCCATCCTGTTAATTTTTTTGCTATCAACTCATTCAAAAAAATACTTCAGATCGCTAGTGTGACGCCTCTAAGTCACCTAAACTATTTGCTGAAAACTTGACAAGCTTTCATCATTATTACAACAGCCAAATAATTGTAGTTTCTTTTACAGTGATTGCAATATTCAAAATATATAAATTAAAAAAAATAAAATAAAAAACTATTGCGCAATAGTCCCTTACTATACTAAAGGCTTGCCAGACGGTGATATATGGCACACGTACGGTAAGCACGCCGCAGTTCCCTCGCCGTATAGTACGCTAGATGTTCGCTACCTACGTGCGCTACCAACTGTAGCTTCCCATTTTTTCTCACAATGCTGGGTCAACTCACGGGAATCGAACCCAGAATTCTCGCTAGGCGAGTCTGCTAGCCAATAGACTTACGCGTGAGGACATATTAAGTACAAGAAATTGCAAAAGATTCTCCCCCAGCATTTCTCTAAGAAGTATTCTATTTACTAAGAGTAATTCTCTATTACTCCTACAAATAGTAAAGAGTAAGTATTGCGATCGTGTCAAATTTTCGAAATTGCGTTTTCACCGGAAGTACATGTTTTGAGGTCCCCTGAGTTCGAAAAAATGTTTTTAGTGAATGCTATGTGTGTGTGTGTGTGTGAAGAAAATATGTTGGTAATCTACCTGGTTAGATGCTACATGTATAGGGGAAGCAACTATACAGGCAAATCCAGTGCGACCCACTATTGTCGTAAATATATTATATATATATATATATTCCAAACTTTTGCACTAACAAATTTCTTAAACTTATATGGAGAATGTTAAAAAGGAAGAAAGCAAGTAATTCGTGATTAGTATAAGAGATTAAGAATTATAAGAAAGTAGACATTATCCAAACATTACTTGATAGTAGACTATTGACGGGCAATGTGTGGAATGTTTCTTTTTAGTCTGGCACTATTAGTGATAGTTAGATAATACCATAATGTGGGGAATAGTTTTTAAACGATAAACATGTCAATTAAGAATCTATTCCACGTGGTAACACTATAACACTATAAATAGTTCTGTCTAAAGAAACATCCATTCATCATATTTGAAACAATTTTTATAATTTGACTGGATGTTTTACTTTGGGAGCGATTTGTCGTCCTGACATTTGAACGATAAATTTGGAGTAAGGAACGACAGAACAAGAAAATCACAGCAAAATATTCATATTCAGAACGACAAATTTAATAATTAAGCGGCACATGGAGTTTCACGACAAAAAATAAAAAATAATGGCAAAAGATTTAAATGAACGATAAAATATGTAATTCCAACGATATCGCATTCGTACTTTAAGTTACTTACGTTAAGGTTGTGTAATGTTGTATTTATCACATGTATATTATTGTTTCTTGCTTTTGTTATTTTGCATTTCTGGCATGTCTTCTAGCACTTGCAGGACTTCTGGATAGCTTCTCAGCATTCATCTCCATGGATGAACACAGTTGGTTGTCAGCAGTCCAAGATGCTCATTGGCAGTCCGGACAGGGCTATTTGTGAGACGTTGCTGTGCCTCAAACGGAACTCTCATCTGGTTGGATTCCTTACTGGACAATGTACTTTAAGGAGACAGACCCTTGTACGCAATGGGTTCATGCTAGATCCATTTTATAGAGTCTGTGAGACAGAGGAGGAAACACCCATCCATCTTATGACAGATTGCTTGGGTTGTGAGGAAATTAGGTTCAGGACCTTTGGTCGGAACAGGATGTCTGTGGAAGAGCTTAGGCTATTTCCCTTTAAGCTTATTGTCCGATTTGTTCGGACCGCGGTCAATCTTAGATGGATTAGACCCAGGTCTGCATATCTGTTCTAGACCCGGTTTGTTGTTTTTCTTGGGGTAGCTACATGGACCCAGAGGGGCTCAGAGGTTTGGTCCCTCCCCACAGACAAATAATAATATTGCGCATTTTTATAAAATTTGTGTTATCACAACACTTGCAAATGACAAATATATAGTACAAGATAGCGAACTTTGTTAATAAGTAGTTCAGCCCACAATATAAATATAAAACTGGCTATCTTCCTAAATAAATAAACAACTAACTTCAATCTAACTTCTCTGAAATCTGCCTTGTTTATTTATAAACTAAAATTGTAACATAAACATTAACTTTCCCACAAATTGTTTCTCATGGCAATCTGTCCATCCATCATCTCGACTACCAATCAGAGCTCGCCTTATAACACTATTTAATCAAACCTGAAAATGACCAACTTTTAAGCCAACAGGCTTTAGTGTAATATAATTTACAGATTATGAGAACGAAAATAATCACTTGTCTCTCTCTCTCTCTCTCTCTCTCTCTCACTAGAAAATAAATGTTTTTAGCGATTAATCTGTATTTGTCTGCGAAATAAATATCTGAAAAGACAGAAATGGTAGGAAGCTCAAACTTGATACTATTATAGCATCCGCCAGTGAGTTATATAAATTCTCCAACCGAATATAACACGACTGGCTGTTTTTTTTTTCAGTTTTTCGTGATTTTCTAAAAACGGCTAAAACTATTTTTTTAACCTGCTATAATCAAGTACAAATATGAAGAGCTGCAACTTATATTTGAAACTTTTCTCTAGGAAAATTCATTTAAGGAGACTTTTGGGGGAGAGGTTGGTTTTCCTCTAAAATGCTAATTTTGTTTATTATAAAATCCTATCATCTAAATAATATTAATTAGAATTGATTTGACAAAATTTCGAGGTTAAAGAAAGTCAAGTGCGTTTCTACTGTTTTTTTTTTCGGTTCTCTGCGATATCCACCGAAAAACACCGATGAATTTCTTGAAATTTGGTGTACTAATTATGAATACAGAGATTTTATAACTTTCGGTTGAAACTTTTCCCGAAAAAATTCATTTAAAAAAAGAATCAATTTAAAGTCTGGGGGAAGGGGTGGTTACGCTTTCCTCAACAAAGTCATTGTGTTTAAGTTTTTTATTCTCCATCGATATAAAATTGAAGACAAGAGTAAACATTAAGTAGACTGCAATAAGATAAAGTAGTGTGAGTGTTTCACACCACATTTTTTTGTATAAATACATTAGTGCCTGCACAGGTAGTTGAAAGTCTGTAGGGATTAGCAAAACTCTAAATAAACTGTAGCTCACCAATACTCCAGTTATTAACAATTCTTTAAGGCCGCTGAATTTGGCTTTATAACCACCGCTCCCCAAAGCACTAACATTCAACTTAAACTAAAAGTAAAATTTAATGAAACTGTAGTAAAATTATACACGAAATAAGTTGTAGTTTAATCCAAAATGAATCATCTTAAACTCAGCACAGTCATTAAACAAATTAAAAATTAAATTCTAAATATCATCATCCTTTATGCCCAAACAAATAATTATTATTAAGGTCTAATGGAGCTTTCTTTTGAATAGAGTCATATAATTTATTTATTTACAGCATACTTTATCTTTTCAATTATTATGCCAATAAACTTTCTACTATAATTTATATATAGATATATTTGTCATAGGTTTATATAAGGAAGTAATTAGGAATATAAAAATATTTAATAAATAAATGAAATTAAACCATAAGGATCAAATAAATTAAATTGTTGACTTTTTATTGTAATTGCCCATATTAGTTTGACATTTATTTTCAGAAAATTAATTTATACGGTTTCATTTTTTATAATTTTTTTTAATGAGCAATAAAGGAAGATCATTATTAATAGTTAGTAGGGGGGGGGGGGGCTTATAATATTAATAAACCTTTCATTTCAATTCATTTATTTGTTTTAATTTGCATATTTAATGTGAATCCGGTCAGAGAGAGAAGGTTGGTGGATAAATTAAGGTCGCTCTTAGTGCATATGATATAAATTTCAAAGAAAGCGAATAACAGAGAAAATCAATATAACATATCGATATCACCTCCGCTCTAGGTCTGCAATATTATCTACCAGGATTACCTTTCTCTTCTCCTCATTAAAGAGACACTATTGATGGTAAAGCTCATCAAGTAGATATTTTATATTGAAAAAATTAATTTGATCAGGGAGACAATTTTTTATATCCGGTTTTTCTTGTGGAGAGAAAGGGACTAGCATTTTCTAAGAGGGATTTTGCTTCTCTATGGTTAATTACGCGAAAAACTCCTAAGACACAACTATAACTCTAATAATTACAAATATAACCTGCCGAGGAATTGATATGTGCAACTAGCGTGCCCTCAGGCTAAACATGCAAAACTCTCTTCCTTTAAAACTTTTACACTTTTAAAGAGGGAAAGTACACGATATTTACGAAAGAGCTGTAATATGTTTAGATGGCAGTGGATTCGTTTTTGAAGACTATAATGGAATCAACTATCTGTTGAGGAAATTCGCCACATAAGCGCTGAACTCAGTATTGCTAATACCACCTGGATAAAGTGCATCATTGAACTATGCATCACAGTCACTGTACAGACGAATGGACTATAACTTTGAGAGCTGCTTCAGAAGCTGTCTCTCGCTCTCACCAAGAGTCAGGAGAAATCGGATAAAAAACCCGACAAACTGAGCGATTGAAATTGCAAGATTAACCTTGAAGGGTTAATATAAAAAAAAGTAAAAGCAGACTTTCCTACAACTAAAGAAAATTAATATCACTCGAACTATCTAGCGGCAATACGAGAAAACAAGAACGTATTTCAAAATAAATCCCAAATAGACCCAGATGTGAAGTTATACCAAAGAGAGCAGGTTATAAAGAGAGGGAGAATTCCAGGCTGGACTGAAATTTGTCAAATATAATTGTTCTAAAAGGAGTTTGAGGGAAAGTCGTATGAGTGTTTTACTTCAAATTTTGCTCGTACTCAGGTTACCTGGAAAATATATTTTCCGCTAATAATTAAATTTAGAAAATTTGACAAGCTCGCACTCAATTACTCTGGAATGCTTTTAGCAACAATTTATTTCAAGAGGAATTTATTTACTAATTTGGTAAATAGTGACAAGTAAATAAGCCACTAGTAGTTATAATTGGGGCGTTCTGGCGGCAAAATTTTTGAGCCCCAGGCACTTACGAATCTACGCCCGAAGGCAGGGGTCTGGCGCGCGGCTACAAAATTACGATGAGACCCCCATCTGATTTTTAACCAAGGAAAAAAAATATTTTTGAGCCGGGAGATGGCATGCGAGACATGCGGCTACGTTTTGAAAAATCTAGCTTGAAAACAGTCTAAGGTAAAAAAAATATTTGTTAGCCGCGAGAAGGGCATGCATGACCTGCGGCTATGTTTTATAATATTTAGCTTGAAAATATAAGGTCAAAATTTGTCTAAAATGAATTAATTTTGGCCGCGAGATGACTCCCATGTGTAAAATTTAGCTTAAAACATGCTAGGGACAAAAAAAATTTTTGAGCCGCGAGATGACATACAAGACTAAGGCTAATATTTTATAAAATTTAGCTAAAGACTTTAATATTTTTTTGATATTATCATCCAATACGATGAACAAATACTTTGTTTTTATTATGTATTGTTAGAAACATTCTAAGGACTTTAATATTGTTTTTGAGCCGTGAGATGACATACACGACATGCGGCTAAGTTGTGTAATATTTAGCTTGAAACATTCTAAGGACTTTATTATCATTTTTGAGCCGTGAGATGACATACACGACATGCGGCTAAGATGTGTAATATTTAGCTTGAAACATTTTAAGGACTTTAATGTTTTTGAGCCTTGAGATGTCATCCAAGTCGAGGGCTATGTTTTTATAATATTTAGCGAAGGACTTTAATATTTTTTGATATTCAATACTTTGTGTATTTTTATGTATTTTGTTCATGTTTACACTTATAATTAGGGAACGGATTCGTATGTATTTACATACTTTTTTCTAGGCAATTTACATACTTTTTTCAACTAGAAGTATTCATACTGACACTTTTTAAGCCGTTTGAGTATACTTTTATTTCACATATTTCCACATATTTGGATGTTATCGCATATTTATACATATTTGATCAAAATAAATAAATATTTCTACATATTTAATCAAAATATGTACATATTTTTCATTTTGGGCATATTTTCATAATTGGGAGGTGGTTGACAGGAACTGTGAACCACAGACTGTAGGGCTGTGAATCAAAGTGGGTACAATGGTTATTGTAATTTACACAGAAAGCTGCTAAACAGTGACGGGCACTTGTTAGTTGTTTGAAGTTGTCTGACGTTGTCTGTTCTTTCAGCTCGTTCGTTGAAGTGTCCAATTCATTTCGTTCGGTCACTTAGTGTATTCTTTTTTGGGTGAAATGCCACGAACATCGGCCTCAAACAGACAACTGGTTGCTAAATATCTTCGCGAGTTTCCAGCAGAACTTTTTCGAAGTGATGGAGACATTTTGTACTGCACAGCTTGTGACAAGCGCGTTTCTTGCTCTCAACGTTCCCAAGTCACCCAACATATTGCCACCGGATCGCACATAGAGAATAAAAACAGAAAGAAAGAGAGGACGTCCTATCAAGCCTTCCTTACATCTCCATCATCAAGTAAGTCTACTCTGAGTACAGATCTGTGTCGGGCTTTGGTTAGAGCAGATATCCCTTTCCACAAACTTAAAAATCCTCATTTCAAAGGATTCTTAGAGACCTATATTGGGAAAAAAATGCCTGTCGAGAGCACTCTGCGGAAAAACTACCTGGAAGATATCTATAAAGATACACTAACCAAAATTCGAGAACATATCAAAGATGGACCGATTTGGGTGTCAATTGATGAAACCACTGACGTTGAGGGCAGGTATATTGCCAATGCAGTTATTGGAAAACTTGACAGTGATGCTGATGTGGATTCAAAGCCATTCCTTTTGAACTGTGAGGTTCTCGAAAAATGCAATCATTCCACCATTTCACGATTCTTCGATGCCTCAATGCATATCCTATGGCCCAGTGGAGTTTTGAACGAAAAAGTTCTTTTGTTTCTCTCTGATGCTGCCCCCAACATGGTCAAGGCTGGGCAATCTATTCAGGTATTTTATCCTAAGATAATTCATGTGACGTGTATTGCTCATGCCTTGCATCGAGTAGCAGAAACTGTCCGATCTTTGTTCAGTGACGTAGATTCCTTAATCTCCTCGGTTAAAAAAGTGTTCTTAAAAGCACCAAGTCGCATTAAAATGCTAAAAGATCTCTATCCAGACTTGTGCCTTCCACCAGAACCAATATTGACAAGATGGGGTACTTGGCTGGAAGCAGCTCAGTATTACTATGAAAACTACAATAAAATCAAGAATGTCCTTTCACATCTCGAAGACGAAGCAGTAGCGATAAATACAGCCAAGTCTTTATTCGAGAAACCTAATTTAAGGAACGACCTTGCATTCATTTCTGACAATTGCGTATTTCTTGCACAAGCCATTACCCAACTTGAGTCCCAAAATGTTCGACTGACAGAAAACGTGTCCAACGTTAAAAAAGTCATCGAAAAGGTGGAAGGAATACCTGGGAGTAAGGGAGATCTGATCAGATCAAAACTGGTAAGTACTGAGCAAGAACAAAGGGTGGGAGACCATCTGCCAGATTTCTGATATTATCAGTGGAACAGAAGTCACCTCAGAACATCGTGTACCCTTTACAACCAACGAGATAACTTCTTTCAGCAAGGCACCTATAACATCTGTAGATGTTGAACGATCTTTTAGTCGTTACAAGTCCATCTTACGCCCAGATCGTCGTCACTTTACGTTCCGACATTTGAAATTTCATGTGGTTGCAAACAATTTCGAAGAGTGAAGTTTTCAAAATTGAAAATTTAACACATCTTTTTATAAATAGTAAAAATGTTCTTTGTTGTATAAATCATTATAACATGTAAAAACAAATTATTTTGTTCCTAATAAATTATTATAAATTGTAAAAATGTTCTTTTCTTGTATAAATAATTATAACTTGCCCAAAAAAAAAAACCCATTTTCATAAAAAAAATGTCCATTTTACTTAAATATTCCAGAAAATATTTTAAGAAAATCACATATTTTCCGCATAATTGACGAAAATAGATGCATATTTTAATTAAAGATTTGGCATTTTTAAATACATAAAAATCCGTTCCTTACTTATAATATTTAGCTAAACACATTTTAAGGACTTTAATATTGTTTTTGAGCCGTGAGATGACATACAGACATGCGGCTAAGATTTTATAATATTTAGCTAGAAACATTCTAAGGACTTTAATATTGTTTTTGAGCCGTGAGATGACATACACGACATGCGGCTAAGTTGTGTAATATTTAGCTTGAAACATTCTAAGGACTGTAATATTGTTTTTGAGCCGCGAGATGACATACAGGACATGCGGCTAAGATGTGTAATATTTAGCTTGAAACATTTTAAGGACTTTAACAATGTTTTTGAGCCGCGAGATGGCTTCCAAGTCGTGGGCAAACATTTTATAATATCTAGCTAAAGACTTTAATATTTTTTGATATTCTATACTTTGTGTATTTTTATGTATTTAATTCTGTTGTAATAAGGTAGTCATAATAAAACAATTATTTCAAAAAGAAAACTTGTTTATTTTATGTTTATCTTACAAATCAGTTCTATATAAATTATTTATTATGTTTTGTTTTTATAATTACATCAAGAAAATTACAATGGTAAATTTCATCCAAGTCTCTAATAATATAATATGAGCCACCGATAAGGCTACATATGCAAGTGTCAGGTCCTACTTTACACTTTGGGTTTGACCAAACACAACCTATATAATGGAAAGGTTTATGCTTGCTTTTCTAATATATTCTTTAGAATAATTTTCCAATTCTTTCATACGATTGTATATTCTCATGAACTGAACTGCATCGTCTCCATCTTTTCCTAAGGTAATTTTGGAGAAATCTTGTAGAAATTGATGGTAGAAAGGGTGTGATGTAACATAAGTCCACTCCTCCATTTCTTTTATATTGTAACAGCTTGCTAATACAAACACAACTAATCTCTTGTTGGATGTGTTGCATTAGTTTTGTGTTAAAGTATATATTTCATATAATAACAGTATGGGCTTTCCTTTTTATGCAATGTACAAGGACAATCTGTTACCATAATTAAATCTGATACAAGATTACAATACACACATGTTATTGTATCTTTCTTAATATAAACAAATCCATTAAAAGCTAACACATCTCTACTTACACAGTTGTAATTATTACATCTAGTAAAATTATTTAATCTAGCTTGAAAGTTGAAAAGATCTAATTTAAATTTGTTAATGTTTGCCCAAGAGGCCAATCTATACACATATTGTAGTGAACAAATAAACTTAGTATTATTATGAAAATTACACTTAAAAGATTTACTGTGGGCAATGTTTTTATTGGTGGACACCCAAAATCTTGTAAATCATATACAGGTTTATTCAGTTTCTTTTCTAAAAAACACTTTTCCAATCCTTTAGGAAACAAATACGTACAACCTAAAGTGCACCTCTGTAAAATGGGGTCCAACTGTTCGTAATCTAAATCACCATCATCTTGTGCAATTCCATGATGATTGTTCTAGCTTTAAATCGTTAAAACGCAAATATAAAGCTTTAAAACATCAAGAACAAGAACAAGAGAGTCTGATTAAAAAACAATTGAAGCCAGTTATAGAACCTTTAGAAGAAATAAGTAGACATGCTAGGAAAAAAACCTAAAGTAGATGATGATGATGATGATTATAAGGATGGTAGCATAATTAAACAAGAAGAAGAAGAAGAAGACGAGGATGGTAGCATAAGTAAACAAGAAGAAGAATTAGAAGATGATGAAGAGGAGGAAAATTATGAAATGGTAAAATCTTATATAAATTTAAAGCAACCAGAACGTGATTTACAATATGGTATACAATCTGCTCATTCTGGAAAAATGACAATAGGTAATAAAGAAATTTACATAAGTACTAATAATGATTTCATTATTGATAAACATAGATTTAAGGGAACAAAGGGGTTATATGAATTACTGTTTAAAACAAACCCCAAACATTATAACGATGGTGATTTAAAATCATACAAAGAAATTCTGTTATTATCAAACGCTCATAGAAGACATTATAGCGAAGAGAAACCAATTAATGCTAATCGAGGGATGAAATATAATTTAATCATTTCAAAATTGTTCCCATTCTCAGTAACACCTAGCAAAAAAGGCTATGGATTCATGAAAAATGATGATGTAGTCTACGAATACTACAACGATCCTAATGAATTGGTGGACAGATTAAAATTATGTCTAGCCTCGGAACAAAGTGGAAATAATAGTTTAGGAAATGAAATAATTTCAATTATAAGTGGGCTGAAGGAAGATGGTTACATCAGTTAAGTGGAACAGTGCAAATAGAGGGCATGTCCATCGATAAATTTGGAAGATCTTCAGAAATACATCATCATCAAGATTTGTATGATATTTATAATATTGACAATGATATATATGTAGACTTCAAACATAAAACAATAACAGGAGTTAATACGCCTAAAAAAAGGATTAGACGTTGTGAATAAAGAATATTTGGAAAAGTTTATTCTTAAAGAAGATATCGTCACTAAATCATATCTTCAAGAATACATCAACGATTATGACAGTAAAAGAGTGGAAAATGTAAGGAACCTTTTGCATCAGATATTTGCTACGATTAGAAATAAAATAAGTGAATGGCCTGAACATATGAATGTGACAATACAAATGCTTAGTGACCTTCTTCAGTATCCATGAAAACATGTCTACGATAAAAAAGGAAATAGTTGATGAGTTAATGGCACCTGCTAGAATTCGATTTAAAAGGAGAAAAACTGTACTAAAAGGAATTGATGACTTGTGTGGCAAATCGATTTACTACATGTTAAGCAGTATGCAAAGTATAATAAAAACAATACTTTCATTTTAACCGTAATTAATTGTTTTTCCAAATATGCTTGGGCTGTACCAGTGAAGACGAAAAATGCTAATGATGTTACCAATGCTATGAACAAGATATTCCAACAATCTGGAAGAGTGCCTAAAAATATTCAATCCGATAGGGGTTTAGAATTTTATAATTCCAAATTTCAACAGCTTATGAAAAAACATAACATAAATCATTATAGTACTTATTCATCGATAAAAGCATCAATAGTGGAACGATTCAATAGATCATTACTTGGTAGAATTTATAAACAGTTTCATTACAATGGTTCGTATAAATATTTAAATATATTACCATCAATTGTCGATTAATACAATAATGCAATTCACTCTGCAATTAAAATGAAACCAGTTGAAGTTAGTAAAGGAAATGAAAAAAGTATATTGAAAAATATTTTATTAAAACAAACGAGCAGCAGCAGCAAGAAAACTCTAAATGTTGGCACAGCTGTTAGAATATCGAAGATTAAAAATGTATTTGCCAAAGGTTATACGGCTAATTGGTCTACGGAAATTTTTTACATTTATACTGTGCATAATACAGAACCAACTACTTACACTTTACAAGATGAAAATAACCAAATTATTCAAGGTAAATGGTATCGTGAAGAATTATCTCCTGTCAAACATGATAAAGTCTATTTAAATGAAAAAATACTGCAAGAAAACATGATAAAGTGTTGGTAAAGTATTTAGGAATGAACAGTAAAGGATGGATAAAAAAACAAGACTTGGTATAGTGAAAAAAAAAAATTTATTGTTGTATTTCATGTAATACATTACTATGTTTGTTAATATCTGTATCAACACAATTATCATTTTCAGTATTATGTACTTCATCTGTAAAATACGTAGTATTTTCCAATGTTATTATTAACATTAAATTACGTAAACAATTGTTAATTATCCAAGCATTATGTATAATTGACATTATTTGGTTTTTATTTAAATATATTTCTTTAATTATCACATCTGGTGTTGTTGCTATTGTTTCCTTAAGTGTTAACACTTTTCCCTTTTTATGCGTAAGAAACATGGAGAGGGTGTGTCTTCCATAAGCATCGTCACATCTGCATTTATATTTTTCGTCCTCCCAAAATATGAAACGATCTCACCAAATTTCTGCTGTAGATGATGCCAATGAACGAGTGTTAAATTGATTCCATCACGTCTCTTTACTATTTGCACCACAACGTTATAATTATCACCATTATTTTTTGTTAGCCCCACTATCAGTTTGAAACTTCTTTTAAACTGTAAAAGAGATGTGGAATAATGAAGAGCGTCACTCATGTTTATTGTATAATGTTTTCAAACAGACTGATTAAACAAAAATTATTTGTTTGTGGTAGTGATCAACTAGTTCAGTAAGATACCGCCAGTGGCGGAGTGAGGGATGTTGGTCTAAATTCACTCTACAATAAGATGATGAAATGCTGACAAGTGTCAGTATGGCTAAAGTAGTTGGAAGAGGTGTTATCGACTCTGCAATTACTAGCTACCCTTTGAATTACATCTCCCCGGTTATAGATTTTTCGCCCCTGGAACTAAATTACAACAAAGAATAAATCAAACAGGCAAAAATCCGTTAGATGATGCTTGTAAAGCTCATGATATTGCATATTCACAACATAAAGATTTAGAAGCAAGACATAAAGCCGATCAAATATTGGAACAAGAAGCTTGGAAAAGACTCCTAGCTAAAGATTCTTCGCTCGCAGAGAAAACCAGTGCATTGTTGGTGGGAAATATAATGAAAGCTAAAGTTAAATATGGAGCTGGCAAAAAGCGACATCGTCCTTCATTTAATCAATTATTAAAAGCAGCAGCAGTTGGAAAAAAGAATAATAGCGGTGATGTGTTGAAATCGGTTAAATGTGCTTTGAAAAAAGCTAAAGATTACCTAAAAACAAACCAAATAATATTAAAGCACCAAGAGTTATTCCATTGAGGAAGAAACCATGGGTAGGAGGCGTACTACCGCTAATTCCAATACTTGCAGGCCTGTCGGCGTTAGGTTCATTGGCTGGAGGTGCAGCCACCATAGTGAGAACAGTAAAAGACATAGATCAAGCGAAAAAACTCTTCAAGAACAAAAAAGACACAATATGGTTATGGAAGGACAGAAGGTTGGGCAAGGACTCTACCTGAAACCGTATGGAAAAGGTTTAGGCCTTTATCTAAAACCTTACAACAGAAATTAAATCTACCCAATCGTGCACTTACAAATTATGATATAACTAAGGTTGCCAACAAATATTTACCACACTTCCGAGGCGTATTCATGAGAGATAATCTACCATCACGTCCCAGGACTCAAGAACAAGGTATAATCAATTTGGATTCTTCAAAGAATACTGGTACTCATTGGACAGCATATTCTAAAAAGGGAAATAAAGTGTTCTATTTTGATAGTTTTGGTAATTTAAAACCGCCTAAAGAATTGTTAAAGTATTTAAAACAGTGTGACATCTACTATAATAGAGAACGCTATCAAAAGCGAAACCCTTGGAACTGTGGACATTTATCTTTACAGTTTTTGATGAGAGAGCAAGCGGCAAACAATGTCTAGCTATTCTTTTCTTCTATCTGGTTTTGATTCTGTATTGCATGCATCCATATTTCCACCATTGGAATTGGCTGCAAATAGAAATTATAGTGTTGGACTATTACGACTAGAAACGTACAATTCAATACCAAATGTGGAGGCTGGAGTGAACAATAAATTCCATTTCAATTTCGATAATAAATTATATGTTATAGAAATACCAACTGGTACGTATGAAATTGGTGCTATTGAAAGATATCTTAGATCGCTGTTGTCGAACAAAAATAAGTCGCTTGAGTTGCATTTAACGCCAAATCACAATACGTTAAAGACTTTGCTTAAAACAACATTTGAAGTGAATTGTTCACAACCCCACAGTATTGGGCCACTATTGGGGTTCAATAAAGTGATTTTACCACCGAACAAAACACACATCTCCAACAATATTATAGATATAAATCCGGTAAATGCGATCAGTGTTGAGTGTAACATTGTAAGCGGATCATATAATAATGGAAACCCAAGCCACAGTTTACACACATTTTCAGCATTAGTGGCAGCAGGTTACAAAATAGTGGAAACTCCATCACCAGTTATTTACCTACCCATTAATACAAATTATATCGACAATATCAGTGTAAGATTGGTAGATCAAGCCGGACGTTTGATATCCTTCAGAAAGGAAAGAATTACAATTTGTCTACATATAAAGGAAGGATAATGGGCATTGATTTTAACAACATTTTTTCTTCTTCTTCTTCTTCTTCTTTGGGCAATAATTGTATACGTAAAGCAAAACAAGGAAAAAGTAACATCAGTGCTAAAGCAGAAAGTGAACAACAACGACGTCGACCTTTATCAATAAGCAACGTCAAGTTTTTAAAATCTATAGGATACAAAGTGCACAGATATGGATCACATATTAAACATTAATCAAGAGGTTACTTTCAACGACAATATTGAAAGCTATGAATATCATTCGTACACGCCATTTAACTGATCAGGCCCATCAAATAATGATGAAATTCGCATCACCATGTTCCAAACTGATGTGTACACATTACCAAGTGAAAGTTATCTGTTCATCGAAGGCAAGTTGGAGAAAGGTGCAGCTGAAAATGCTACTTATGCCAAACTAATAAACAATGCTTTTGCATTTCTATTTGATGAAATTAGATTTGAAATTAATTCAGTGGAAGTTGATAGTGTTAGAAATGTTGGTATTGCTAGCACATTGAAAATATATGCATGCTTTTTCCCCTCTCAAATTAGAGCTTTGGAAAATGCTGGAATTGTTGACCCAAATGAGGCTAACACATCAACTATAGTTCATGCAGACCAGCGTTTCAACGTTTGTCTACCACTTAGATATCTATTAAATTTCTCTGAAGATTATAAGAAAATATTGGTAAATGTGAAACAAGAATTAATATTAAAAAGATCTAGAAGTGATTTGGATGCTCTTGTTGGTGATGCACAAACGGCTAAGGATTGTACTATTACATTGGAGAAAGTTGTTTGGAATATTCCACATATTAAGCTATCAGACCAGGCGAAACTACATATTTATAAGATTATCGAGAGTGGTAAGCCGATACCGCTAGCTTTTAGATCCTTAGAATTACATGAATATCCGAATTTACCTACAACTAATAAAATCACTTGGCATGTGAAAACATCAAATCAATTAAACAAACCAAGATATGTGATTTTAGCCTTTCAAACCGATAGAAAAGATAATATGGCACAGAACAAATCTATTTTTGATCCTGCTGATCTACGAAACGTTAAACTTTATTTGAACGATTACAAGTATCCGTACAATGACATGCATTTGAATTTCGAAGAGGGTAAAATTTCACCATTATTTGAAGAATATGTTAGATTTCGTCAAGAATACTATGGAATGACAAGAATCGAGTCGTTATTTGACAGAAAAGGATTTGCTCAAACACCCTTTGTGGTAATTAATTGTGCAAGACAGCCGGATAGGTTAAATACATCTGTAGTTGACATTCACATACACATTGAAACTAATAGACCAATTCCACAAAAAACAAATGCTTTTTGTTTAATAATTCATGATACGCTTATGGAATATACACCATTGAATGGTTTAGTACGTAGATATTAGTAAAATGTATTTAAAATAGCTAGAAAGTAATGTATATGAATATAAAGAAATGTATAAATTATAATTGTTTTTTGCTATATTAAAATATTATTTTATCATAATGTGTTATTTCTATAAGATATAATAAATTATGAGAAATGTATAAATTATAATTGTTTTACGTAGATATTAGTAAAATGTATTTAAAATAGCTAGAAAGTAATGTAAATAAATATAAAGAAATATATAAATTATATTTTTTTTTACTTTATTAAAGTATTATTTTATAAGATATAATAAATTATGATTCATCCTAAAATGAGTTGTTCTTTGTTATCTGTTTATAATTTTATTACACACACCGGATATTCTTATCCCAACGTATATGATTCACTCTATTTTCTTTTTATCAAGCCGACAAAGGCAGTATACAGGATGTCCTTATCGCGCCAGTATATGACTATTACTCATCTTTGAATTTCTAACAGAGCGACTTTATCTTGATTTTGAAATTAAAATAAATTAACAGAAAATTATTATAATGACTAATTCTTTTTTATCAGCCAAAGGCGGTGTTTTTTATATAGAAACACACCTTATCGCGGCAGTATATGATTCACTCTACTTATTGCTCATCTTTGTATTTCTAACAAGTGGGTGTTTTGTTTAAGTGGGGACCTCATTTAAACAGTATAAATAGTTGGATATTTAGTGGGGTAATGTACATTACAACTCCAGCCAAGCTTGTGATCACAACACTCGGGGTAAGTTTAATTTCTATTTTTTCAAATCCAATTTAGTCCTATGTGTAAGTGGCTAGGAGGAGACCCTCTGATTCTCTTCGGAGCTCAGAGGAACCGACTAGTTAGCTATCCTTCTCAAATCCAATTAAGTCCTCGCACCATGCCTATGTGTAAGTGGCTAGGAGGAGACCCTCTGATTCTCTTCGGAGCTCAGGGGAACCGACTAGTTCGCTATCCAGAAGTGGATATTTTGACGAACGTGTAAGCTAGAGCGCTTGGCAAAGTTCCATTATGCCTCGATAAAACGCTGCACAAGTAGGCTAAAATATTGACGAATCCGCTTTGCGGTGGCTGGATGCGGTACAATCAGGCAGGTGCATAGGAAGATGGATTTTTTTGTTTTTACATGGGCAGGTGCATAGGATGATGGATTTTTTTGTTTTTACATGTAAAAACTATAAGTATGAAGAAATTTATAACTATATTTCAGCTAAAATAATGTCTACAAATATTTTGAAGAAGCTGTTGGAACGATCACCATCCATTATTTATAAACGAATTGGCGATTTGGAAGAAAACAGATCATATCCAATTGCAGCGTTTAAGAAGGTGGAACATACAAAGTTTGGTCCTGGTCTGACAGCAGTGCTCCATGACCAAGAAATTATAATAAGAGTGTTCCTTCCTAAAAGATTTGTAGAAGCGTTGAGCGATGATGATATTCGTGTCTATGAAGGTATGTAGAAAAACACATAATTTTTTCTATTTTCCCCCTTAGCATGTAATATATATTAGTTTTTATTTTAAGATGGTGATCTTGCTTAAATATATAAAGGAGCCAGGGGCAACTATAACAATATAGAATTTACCACATCACATAAACAAGGGGGTCCTTCCAGAAGCAAGAAGGCTAAAAAGACATAAACGGACCAAGATTAAATTTTTTTTGTGTAAGTTTTTACATTATGTCATCTCTATCTTGTGATAAGTGTGGAAAGAGTTTTTCCAAACCATATAATTTAAGGAGGCATGCTTTAACATGCATACAAAAAAACATGTCCTTACTGCGGTAATATATTCCGCACATTGGTGAAATTCTTAATACACATCTCCTCGTTTTGTATTAAATGCGAGGATTGCAACATAGTATTTGACAAAAAACCCTCTTTCTAAAACATACTTGCCAAAACACACCTCATTCTTCTTCACACATTATGATAGACAATGACAAGAAAGTGTTGAATAGAAAGAAATATCGTATGTTATCGGTTTCTCTACAAGATGGCATAGTAGTTACGGCATTAAATAAATCAGCCCAAAATATTTGTATAAAAAATGTTGACAATATAAAAGACCCGTTGCTATTTCTACAAGAGAAACACAACATCCTTCTACAGTTGTTGAGAAAAGCTAAAGAAGAGTTACTAGTTTTCAAATCATCCATTCTATTGGAATGTGTTTACAGTCGGTATAGGAATTCTGATCTTGAACAGTTTACCGATGCCAATTTTAAAACGTCCATAGAAGTTATTGATGCTAGTTGCAATTTAATTCACTACCTCCGAAGAGTTTTTGCAAAACTTGTGAGCGAGATTGAAGAATTTGAAATTAGCGGATCAAACTGGAAACTGGATTCTATTGATAGCATTGTCATTAGAATAACTAAGTATCAACCTTTAGGTGGAAGAGGTTACATCGCTTTACCAAATGAAATAGCCGATAAACATGCAATCATTAACATTAATAATACTGATGACTTTTGCTTTAAATATGCCATCTTAAGCCGTCAGTTAAAGAAGCCGCGTAGATTATCGACGTATAAAAAACTAAATCATCCTTACAATTTCGACAATATTTCCTTTCCCACACCATTAAAAGATATACGTCAATTTGGAAAACATAATAATGTATCAATAAACGTTTATTGTTTAACCGAGGAAAATCAAGTGTATCCTCTAATGATAAGTTCAAATGAAAAATCTGTAGAACATTTTGATTTGTTATATTAAAGAAACGAAAATACTTCTCATTATTGTTTAATAAAAAATTTATCCAGACTTGTTTCTTCACAACTTAGGAAAAAGCATAGCAGCGCTGTTATATGTAAACGATGTTTTAAAACATTCAATTGCGGCTATACATCGGTAGATGGGAAAACACCCGAGGAACAATTAACAGCCCATCAATTATTTTGCAATAAACAAAAACCTTGTCGCATTCAAATGCCTTCAGACAACACATATTTACAGTTTACAAACGTTCAACATAAACAACACGTACCAATAGTTGTATTTGCGGATTTTGAATCTATACTTTTACCCGTACACAATGCACCCGGCAGTCCATCAACATCATGGTCTATACAAACACACAAGCATGAAATTTGTAGTGTTGGGGCTAAAGTTGTCTCTTCACTATCAAATTATCAAAAAGACATTTTCATTTACACTGGGGACGATGCGCTCGAACAATTTATGCAGTATTTACATTCCATTGTTAAAGACGTGGAAACCTATATAAGGAGATTATTCCAATGACAGATTTATCACCACAACAACGACATGACTCAAATGCCACTCATTGTGGTATTTGTGACCAACCGTTTAACAATTTAGACAACAAAGTTCATCATCATGATCATCTTACGGTGGAATTTCAGTGTGCTGCACATAATGATTGTAATTTAAATTTTCAATTACCCAATTTGATACCGGTCTACATGCATAATCTTAGCGGGTATGATGCTCATCCTATTATCTTATCTTTGGGACAGGATCCAGGCGACATATGGGTAATACCAAATTCAACTGAGAAATATATAAGTTTTTCGAAAAAGTTTAGCGATTGTACGCTATGGCTTAGATTTTTAGATTCTTATAGGTTTTTACCAGACAGTTTTTAAATACCAGACTAATAAATAACTTGACTCAATACCCACAAATGGAACAACAATTTCCAAATTATGATGAACGAAAATTACTACTTAGAAAGGGTATTTACCCATACGCCTATATGACAAGTATGGAAAAATTAGATGAACGCTCTTTACCAGCTAAACAATATTTTTTTAATGATTTAACCGATGAGCACATATCCGATAATGATTATTTACACGCTCAACAAGTCTGGACCGCTTTCAATATACAAACACTTAGAGATTACACAGAATTGTATTTAACAACAGACATAATACTTTTAAGTGACATAGTTGAACAGTTTAGAAATGTGTGTGAATCTATTTACAGCATTGATCCAAGTTGGTATTTCACAACGCCTGGGTTGGCATTTGACGCCTGTTTGAAATATACACAAGTAAAATTGGAACTATTGACTGATTATGATAAACATCTTATGA
This sequence comes from Triatoma infestans, assembly GCA_011037195.1. Lineage (NCBI taxonomy): Eukaryota > Metazoa > Arthropoda > Insecta > Hemiptera > Reduviidae > Triatoma > Triatoma infestans. The sequence continues at coordinate 81,707 of JAAEAF010008485.1, forward strand.
TTGAATCTGGTATTCGTGGAGGTATCACTTCGTGTGTTACAAGACATTCCAAAGCCAATAACCCATACATAAGTGGTTACGATCCCACACAACCATCCAGCTATATTTTATATATAGATGTTAATAATCTATATGGGTTTGCAATGAGTGAATATCTTCCTTATGGTGGTTTTGAATGGGTGGACAATAGTGTGGATGTTACCACAATTCCTGATGATAGCGATGATGGTTTTATTCTAGAGGTTGATTTACACATACCAACCCGTTTACACAATCATTTCAGTCAGTTTCCACCACTGCCACATCATCACAATAATAAACTCTAGACCACGCTAGAGGATAAACAACATTATGTGATTCATTACAAAAATTTGAAACAAGCTCTGTCGACGGGTGTTGTTTTGAAAAAAGTGCATAGAATATTAAAATTTAAACAATCCCCCTGGCTTAAACCTTACATAGAACTGAATACTAACTTACGCAAGACGGCTAAAAACGATTTTGAAAAGGACTTTTACAAATTAATGAACAACTCTGTTTTTGGAAAGTGTATTGAAAATAAGAGGAAACGATTGACCATCAAACTTGTCACCACGGAAAAAGCATTATTAAAATTATCCAAAAGACCAAACTTTAAAGACAGGACAATTTTTAGTGAAAACGTTGTTGCAGTACACTTACAACAGGAAACAATTTATCTGGACAGACCTACTTACGTGGGATTTTCGATTTTGGAACTCAGCAAACGGTACATGTATCAATTTCACTACGAGGTTATGTTACCATTTTATAATCGCACTTCCCTGAATTTGCTATACATGGACACTGACTCTTTTATATATAATATTCAAACAGACGATGTATACGATGACATGATTGAATTGAAAGACTATTTTGACACTTCCAACTACCCTGTTACGCACAAATGCTATTCAAACCACAATAAGAAAGTGTTGGGTAAATTTAGCGATGAAACTGCCGGAGTTCCTATTCAAGAGTTGGTGGCATTAAGACCTAAAATGTATAGCTTCAACATTTTCAACAAACACCCCACAAACACATTTTAAAAAAACAAAAGGTGTTAAAAAAAGCGCTTTGAATAGAATATCATTTTCTGATTATCTAAATGTGTTAAAAAGCCAAGACCTTGTATTACATGCACATTTCAAAACTATTCAATCCAAACGACACCACTTATACACATATGAATGTAGTAAAACAAGTTTGACGTGTTTTGATCAAAAACGTTTCATTCTAGATGACGGAATTCACACTTTACCATACGGACACTATCAACTCAACAAATAACTATGCACACTCTACACTACACTATTGACGAGAAATATTTTCAACCATTCTCACTTTTGGATTTATGCATGATCAACATCTGTTTAAATTTACCTAGGAGATCTGATATTTTCCTACTGGATATAACTAATACTGTTCGGCTTAAATTATTTCATTCATTCTCTGATTATTGTATAACTACTTATAAAAAATGTAATATAGATTTGTATTGTTTGAAAATATTGAATTTATTGCTGGTCAACCAATGCCTCTATCAGATTACATTGCCATATTGTATTGCGACCCAGATAGCAGATCCTTATTATTGCAGCACTTTAAAACATTCACAATAACTATTGAACTGTATTACTTTAAAAAAATTAACATTCTTTCCCATAATAACATTGACGAACTATACAATGATGCCAATTCTTATTACAATTTTTGTGCCAAATGTTGCAATTTGCTCCAGCCAAGCACTCCTAAAGGATTAATTTGGACATGTCAACGTACTACTGTTCACACTAACAATACTAATCTTCTTTCCGATTTAATATATGATCCTTTTTTCTGGTGTTTCAATTGTATTACATGCCCATTATTTGGTGTGGAAAAACTCTTATGTGATGAGATAATGTAAATATTAGATTATGTTATTATTATGTCTTTTGTAAATAGATTACTAAAATTATACTAGTCAATTTAAGATCATGTAAATATTATTGTACTAAAAAGAATTATGTCTTGTAAAATAGAAAAGTGAAAAATGTATTAAATAATCATAGAAAATAAAAACTTATAATATGTCATTCTGCCTTTTTTTTCACCTATAATGTTATAAACATTAAAACATAATAAATAATTTATATAGAACTGATTTGTAAGATAAACATAAAATAAACAAGTTTTCTTTTTGAAATAATTGTTTTATTATGACTACCTTATTACAACAGAATTAAATACATAAAAATACACAAAGTATTGAATATCAAAAAATATTAAAGTCTTTAGCTAGATATTATAAAATGTTTGCCCACGACTTGGAAGCCATCTCGCGGCTCAAAAACATTATTAAAGTCCTTAAAATGTTTCAAGCTAAATATTACACATCTTAGCCGCATGTCCTGTATGTCATCTCGCGGCTCAAAAACAATATTACAGTCCTTAGAATGTTTCAAGCTAAATATTACACAACTTAGCCGCATGTCGTGTATGTCATCTCACGGCTCAAAAACAATATTAAAGTCCTTAGAATGTTTCTAGCTAAATATATAACAACTTAGCCGCATGTCGTGTATGTCATCTCACGGCTCAAAAAAAATATTAAAGTCCTTAGAATGTTTCTAACAATACATAATAAAAACAAAGTATTTGTTCATCGTATTGGATGATAATATCAAAAAAATATTAAAGTCTTTAGCTAAATTTTATAAAATATTAGCCTTAGTCTTGTATGTCATCTCGCGGCTCAAAAATTTTTTTTGTCCCTAGCATGTTTTAAGCTAAATTTTACAATGGGTGTCATCTCGCGGCCAAAATTAATTTATTTTAGACAAATTTTGACCTTATATTTTTAAGCTAAATATTATAAAACATAGCCGCAACAGGTCATGCATGCCCTTCTCGCGGCTAACAAATATTTTTTTTACCTTAGACTGTTTTCAAGCTAGATTTTTCAAAACGTAGCCGCATGTCTCGCATGCCATCTCACGGCTCAAAAATATTTTTTTTCCCTGGTTAAAAATCAGATGGGGGTCTCATCGTAATTTTGTAGCCGCGCGCCAGACCCCTGCCTTCGGGCGTAGATTCGTAAGTGCCTGGGGCTCAAAAATTTTGCCGCCAGAACGCCCCAATTATAACTACTGCCACTATTTAGTAACTGAAGAGGTCTATCTGATGTGCGTGTGTGTATTCTACACAAGATTTTAATTCTATAACAGTTCCCTGTTAAAACGGAAACAGACAACAAGTTTAACAAATTCACTATTATTTGTTAACTCACAGTTTACAACAAATTAACTATTTGATTAATTAAAAGACTGGAAACGTTTCTCTATTCTTCTGTTCTCCTATGTGTGCATGTTAAACTTTCAAATAAGTCATTACCCTTTAGTTATTTAACAATGTTGTAACTGTCTGGTGTTTGTATGTATTTTATACAGTTCACAAACTTGCGGTGAACTACAAAGGCATGGTGGTGGGTAAAGTCAATATCATGCACCTTCAACAATACATTCTCTATTCCACTATTATATTGCTTCTATCCTGCAAAGCTGTCAATGTTTGAGGTTAACTTCAAACTGAGTAATTTTTTTTTTTAAACTACAACGAAAACTATTCAAATTGATCTGTAAACTAACCTTTAGCATATTACCTTCTCACAAGTAGAAAAACCTTTATATCCATTACCTTCCTAACCAAGGCGCCAATAACACGGTACTAACAATGTTTTAATTTACACAAAACAATCAAATATATTTAATGGGATATTAGCAATATTTAATTATTACTTTTATCTGCTAATTATTACTTTCTCTAATCGTGTCAAATTGACGAAATTGGATTTTCTCCGGAAATATTTGTTTCGAAATCGCCAAAGCACAAAAAAATGTTTTTAACGAATGGTCGTTGCGTGTTTATTGTATATTATGTATATATATATATGTAAAAGTGAATGTTCCTATTTCATCTGTGCCGCTTGGGTGTGTGCGATTAAATAAACATATGGTTTACAGTGAGTACTTTTGTATAAAGAAGTAGCCATCATTTTCTGTATTTTTAATTATTATTTGTTGTTTCACCGAGTATTATATTGTATTGACTATAAAAACCGATTTTTGTTTAAGGTAACCTTATTTCATAATTTAACAATATTCTGTATTTTATTATATTCTTTTGTATTAATTGATATTCAAATAAAATTTGTTTAAGGATCAATCGGTCTATAGTCATTGAGGAACCCAACCTTCCCACATTATAAATCGGTTTTTGGTCAAGCGAAAACCACAAGATGCAGCCAGTACCAGTACCAGTACGGATCCGATTCGAGTTGGATGAAGATAGGGACAATTCTAAAGTAATCAACGTTATATCAATTCGGCTAAATTCAGATACGACCGCGTATGTTTTTCCTACACAATACCAATGTTCAGAATATCATAAGGAATTATTTACTATTAGTACAGTTAGGAATGCATGTAAAGCACTATCAAAGAAAGGCCAGTTTCGCAATATAACAGTTACTTTACCTTCTAAAATAGTTCCGCTGTATTTGGATGATAACCAAAACTTTATGTTTGAGGATATTTATTTGGAGGAGTTAGTCGACGGATGCCAAATAGCCAAATATCAGAAACTTCCGTGGACAATCAAACAGAGTTAATAAAAATAATTGAGAGACTGTCGGCGAAATTGGATGCTAATGAGAGGAAACAAGTAAATATATCCCAAATTCAAAAACAGTTTGTTTTACAGAAATTTCAAGGTAAGGAAAACGCCATAGAGTGGATAACACTGTTTGAAAAAGAATGTGATAGGTGTGACGTAATCTCCGATGCAAACAAAATACAAGTTTTGCGCCTATTTTTAGAACAAAATGCTACTGAATGGTACAGTTCAACTTTGTGTAAACTGACTTTACAAGGAAACTGGAAGGATTGGCGTGACTCTTTAATACAAACATATAGTGATAAAAGTTGGCGATCTGTACATTATGCTTATAGTTTCAGGTTCATCAATGGTTCACTATTAGATTATGCATTGAAAAAGGAACGTTTGCTATTAGAAACGGAACCTAAGATGTCAGACACGTCACGAATAAATCATATTGTCGTCGGGCTTCCATGCTACATCCAGGACCGTCTAGATAAAGAGGAATTACACACTACCGAACAACTAATGAATCAACTACAGAGATATACACAGGCATATCCTAGGACAAAGAAATCTCAGGTAAGAACACAAACCTTTGACACTAAATCGGATACTTATTCTTCTGAAAGAACAAAGCAGAGGCCTATCCCAAAACAACCATGTACTATCTGTGAGTCACATAGGTACCCAGGGCGTTTTCATCCTATTGAATATTGTAGAAATAAGGGACAAATTACGGAGAATAAACGGGTAAACTTTACTACGATTAATGAGAGGGTGGCTGATGCCCAACATGAGCCAAAAAACGTAGATACACACCACTTATTCGATTAAATGTTACAGTTAACAATACCAGAGTTACGGGAATCTATGACAGTGGATCAAACGTAACACTGATAAATTCTAAACTTATAGAAGATATAAAAGATAAGATATTAAAGAATGAGCAAACATTTAAGACAATTAGTGGTGTGCAAAAAAGCTATAATAAGATAAAATTGCCTTTGAAGATTCATAAAATAGAACAAGAAATAGAAGTTTATGTTATAAAAAATAATGCTTTTTCTTATGATGTGATATTGGGATTAGATGCTATTCAGAAATTTCGTTTACTGCAAGATGATAAATTGAATATTCTCCAAAGAGTTAACGAAAATAATGTCGAAATAATTAACGATTTAAATAAAACAGATATTCACAGACTGAATTATTGTGAAGACGAATACTCTGTATATTTAGATAAATTACATCATCTAGACCAAGAAAAGAAAACAAAACTTTTAGAGCTAATAATTGCAAATTCAGCAATATTTGCTAAACACAAATATGATGTGGGAAAGGTAAAGAATCATGAGGCTCACATTAAACTCTTGGAATGTGAGTTTCAAAGAAACCTTATAGATGTTCGATTCCAGATAACCAAGAAATAGAAAGCCAAATAACCAAGTTACTTGAGGCGGACTTAATAGAAGAATCTGCATCTCCATTTGCAGCACCAGTAACTTTAGCTTACAAGAAGGAAGAAGGGCGACGCTCACGTTTATGCATTGATTTTCGAGATCTTAACAAAATTTTAGTGCCAGAATCTCAACCGTTTCCAATAATTGAAGATATTATAGTAAAAACGAGGAACTGTAGATGGTATTCAGTTTTGGATATTTGTTCCGCTTTCTGGTCTATACCAGTAAGACCGAAGGATCGCCATAAGACTGCTTTTGTTACTCAAACTGGACATTATCAATGGAAGAGACTACCTTTCGGATTGAAAATTTCACCAGCAGTTTTTCAACGTGCTCTGGCTACGACAATTCGACAGCATCTTCTTCAGGATTTATGTACTAATTACATCGATGATATCTTGGTATTCTCTGAAAATTTTGACGAAAACCTTAAACATATCCACCAATTGCTACAAGCGATTCAAGAGGAGGGGTTCCGATTAAAATCCAAATCCAAATGTAATTTTGCACAGTCATCAGTACAATACTTAGGCCATATAATCAGTTATAACACAGTCAGTCCTCATCAGGACAACCTGATATCAATTAAGAATTTTCCTAAGCCACAAAATAAAAAAAATATTCGTCAGTTCTTAGGGAAAATTAATTTCTACCATAAGTACATCCCAGACTATACGAGACTACTAGAACCCCTTCGTAACCTTCTGCGAAATAATATACAGTTTCTATGGACGCCTGAATGTGATACGACATTCAGCAAAATAAAAGATTATTTATGCCAAAGTCCAATTTTATCAATTTTTGATCCAAAAAGAGAAACCTTCCTGTTTACAGAACCCTCCTGGTACTCTGGGTGTTGGAGCAGTTTTAAAGCAAGTTCAAGATAATGGGGAGCTACACCCCGTAGCATACTTCTCGAAGAAACTCTCCCCAACACAGGCGAAAAAGAAGGCAATATACCTTGAGTGTTTAGCAATAAAAGAGGCAATACGTTATTGGCAACATTGGTTGTTAGGGCACAAGTTCCAAGTAATTTCCGACCACAAGCCATTAGAAAACCTTAAAATAAAAGCTAGAACTGATGAAGAGCTAGGAGACTTGGTATATTACCTGTCTCAATATGATTTTACCATACGATATGCTCCAGGGAAGGCAAATCAGAAAGCAGATGCCCTGTCACGAAATCCGGTTCTGGAGTGCTTTGAAAATGAAGACGAAGTGCTTCAAATTGTTAATTTTGTTGCAATTGATGATATAAAAAGGGATCAAGAAGACAATTCCAGTGAACTCATTACTGACAAAGAAACATATAAAAAAAATGAATTTTTTTATAAAAAGATACGAGGAAAAGAACGTATTTTTGTGTCCAAAGATTTTGGGTTAACATTAATCAAGAATGTCCATACATACTACGGTCACATTGGAGTAGGTCACATAGCAGCCAAAATTCGTCCTTTTTATTATTTCCGACACATGGACTCCCTTATAAGAGATTTTTGCAAGAATTGTAATACTTGTAACAAGAACAAATCCAGACATGCCGAGAAATTGGTCTCTTATCACAACTAGGCCCAGCAAAGGAGCCATATGGTATCATGTCACTTCATACGATTGGTGGTTTTGCAGGGAATCGATCGCCCAATCGTTATCTCCACCTTTTGGTTGACCATTTCACACGATTTGCATACACCTGTCCTTCACGTGGGCAACAAGCTAAGGACTTGATTAGGTTGCTTCGACCTATTTTTGAGAAAAATAAGGTGAAGATTCTCCTGGCAGATCAGTATACGGGCATTAATTCAAGGCAATTTAAAACTTTCCTGCGCCATTGGGGTGTCACATTACTCTTCACGGCGGTGGATTTTCCTTTTTCAAACGGCCTAAATGAACGCCTAAATCAAACTCTGGTCAATCGTATTCGCTGCAAGATTAGTGAAAACCAAAAAAATCCATGGTCTAAAATTGCTAGAGAATGTACAGATGAGTATAATCGTACAACTCACAGTGTGACAAAGTTCGCCCCACTCTATCTACTTACGGGAAAACAAACTTCAATACTACCATCGTCTCTTAACCAACCACAAGATTTAATAAAAGATAGATTACAGGCCGCAGAAAATTCTCAAAGGCATCATGATCTCAATAAATCCAGAATTGACCGGAACAGAAAGGAATATGATTTCCAAGTTGGTGATTTGGTCTATGTGGAAACAGGCAGTCGTCTGAACCGGAATAAATTAGACCCAATACGATCAGGACCATTTGAGATTTCGCGTCGGGTATCTTCCGCAATATATGAAATCAACCGCAACCGCCACAGATCACAGGCCAATTTTGTGCACAGCAGCAAGCTCCTACCTTTCCGAGGGGGGGAGATGTAAAAGTGAATGTTCCTATTTCATCTGTGCCGCTTGGGTGTGTGCGATTAAATAAACATATGGTTTACAGTGAGTACTTTTGTATAAAGAAGTAGCCATCATTTTCTGTATTTTTAATTATTATTTGTTGTTTCACCGAGTATTATATTGTATTGACTATAAAAACCGATTTTTGTTTAAGGTAACTTTATTTCATAATTTAACAATATTCTGTATTTTATTATAATCTTTTGTATTAATTGATATTCAAATAAAATTTGTTTAAGGATCAATCGGTCTATAGTCATTGAGGAACCCAACCTTCCCACATTATATATATTATTTTAATTTAAGGCGCGTCAACATCTATGGTCATTGTCGCCCGTACCTTGTCAGTGCACGCATTATGTATATGCGTGTGTGAACAAAATATTTACGAAAAATCGCAGAAAGCTCAAACATGGAAGGTTTTGGCAAAATCCATCAACCGGAAGTGCGTCTTTACTGAATGTTTCTTTTTTCTTGCAGTTTTTCGTGATTTTGTTGAAAACGACTCTAACGATTTTGTTTGAAATTCGTGTACTATTTACACATAAAGCCTACCACTTTTATTTGAAGCATTTTTCAAGGAAAATTGTACTTTTTCGGAGTTCTCACTTCAGTACAATGTATGATTGTTATCATTTATATAATATTAAGGGATATTAGAGGAAGTATTGCTACAACTTTAAATTTGAAGAAATTCAGTTAACTGGAAGTAAGATTTTACAGATTGGTTTTTGAAACATTTTGAAATTTTTCAAAACGGCTAAAGGGATTTTAGTAAAACTTGGAATGCAATTGCACAATAGTAACCAATCATTTTATTGAAATATTTATTCAGGAAAAATTCGCAGACGTTTGTAAAGATCGCAATTTTAATGCAAATTTCGAATGGGTGTTTCACATTATACTTTTTCTAAGAGATGTAATCTTGGTAATTTTGGCAGAATTTTTTATGACATTACTATATTCTTTTTTTTTAAACGAAAGAAAGAATTATATTGATAAATCCACTTATAAAAGGAAGCTGTGTCTTTTTAATGGTTTCCTGCGATAAAATAAGAGTTACCCAGAGATAAGAAAGGGCAGCTAAGGGCAAGTATACATCCTCTCAAAACTCACATAACTAGTGTCTATTTTTAACCTACTAATATAATATTTATATTTTTTGAAACCACACAAATAATTATGCAGATTCATTTAATTTGAACTCTTTGGTTTTAGAGACTTTCTTGTTTTTTCTTGACTTGGTTGTTTTTTTTTTTTATGTTTTTTTTCTTATTTAAGGCGCCACACAAATAATTATGCAGATTCATTTAATTTGAACTCTTTGGTTTTAGAGACTTTCTTGTTTTTTCTTGACTTGGTTGTTTTTTTTTTTTATGTTTTTTTTCTTATTTAAGGCGCGTCAACATCTATGGTCATTTGCGTCCGGCGCTAATCAGTGCACTGCCGGCCTCAGGACAGGGTCCTCTCGCTATAGACAACACTGTCCACCACCAGAAGGTCAGCTGTAGTGGCTCCTAGGAAGAGAAAATCTAAGGGCAGCACAGCTGGACTCGAACCCGGGACCTCCGCGTGGGAGTTAGTGCGCTAACCACTTAGCTATCCCTTTCCCTACTTTCTTGTTTTTTTTTAATCATAAATTTGAACGGCTTTGACAAAATGATACAAAATTTTAGTGTACGATAAAATATACAATCACACTAAAACTAACTACTATCAGTCTTATCGATTAATTTTAAGAAATTCAGATTTATTTATTTATTTTTTACTTTTAACTAATATTACTGAAACACTGAAGATGGAAGGACTGTTTAATTAGAAAGTTAGAACAGAGGGCATCTCTACAAACTACCCAGCGTACCCAATGAGCAAATTTTGGTTTCTTTTTTTTGGTATCTGTCAAAACCTCCCGTTGTCGAGTTAAATTCAACACCTCGTTGAGGTGTAGATCAGATTAACGAAGTGTAAGAAGTGAACTGATAACTTCAGTGGTAAGGCAGAGTTAATGATGCGTGCTGCAGGAAACTAGAAATTATTAATGGTGGATAGTCGCTAAAATAAAAGGGCAAAATATCATTTGTGGGAAACGTAGCGTATCTGGCCCCAAAAAACAATTTCCCAGAAAAACCTGATGTGAATAACTCATACCACTTTCCCTCACACCTTTTAAAACTGTATATATATAAAACGACAATTTCTTTTTTAAATTTAAATTTCAAATTGTACTCACTTGTCCAAACATAAATACAGAGGTGATGGAGGGCCACGTACCGGCCCAGCCTGGATTGTAATATAATCCAGTTCAGCGCACCAATAACACTCAATCAATTCCATAAAATATTTGAAATATAATGCGACAAATTTCCTACAAGTATCTAAAATACTTTGGGGGGGGGGGGATGGGTGCCGGTACAGTGTGCGCTCTACCCATGTTGATAGATACTGTATAAATATGTGCTCTACTCTAGTATAACTTACTAGGGTAAGGTATTCAGTAATCTCTTCTACGGAAGCCCCCCGTACCACCCATTGATAAAAAAAAACCCTTAGCCGGTCAAACTCGAAAATAAGTGGATTACTGTTCTATTTTCGCGCGCTTACCGTCATGAGGGACGACCATAAGTAAAGTTCAACCGTAATAATAAATGTTTTGAAAATAATAGTTTTAATTTTAATTTTTGTGGATAGTGCATACTAACAGCGTCCGCTCTAGTGCATACTAACAGCGTCCGCTCTAGTGCATACTAACAGCGTCCGCTCTAGTGCATACTAACAGCGTCCGCTCTAGTGCATACTAACAGCGTCCGCTCTAGTGCATACTAACAGCGTCCGCTCTAGTGCATACTAACAGCGTCCGCTCTAGTGCATACTAACAGCGTCCGCTCTAGTGCATACTAACAGCGTCCGCTCTAGTGCATACTAACAGCGTCCGCTCTAGTGCATACTAACAGCGTCCGCTCTAGTGCATACTAACAGCGTCCGCTCTAATAAATATTGATATCTTAAATACTCAATTAACAGAAAATTTCACATATCGATTTTATCGTTCGCTAAAAATTTACAGTGCGTCGCGTATTTATATTGTTTATGTCTGAAAGCTAAAAATATTTACACTATTATTGAAAAATTAACGCAGAATTTGTAAAGGACGAAGCTCGAACTTGTTTGAACATGCATATACTTCTCTGAACAGAATAACATTAGCACGTGAGCAGAGCTCTACTTCAGCTTGTGTTTTAACATGCATAGACTTGCTTAAAATATATATATATTCTTAAGGGGCGGCAATTTGTCTTTTTGTCCGGGGCGACGTAACCGCTACACTATACCAGCGCCGGAAAATGTTACAGATAAAAGTGACAGGTTTATATCTATGCAGCCATTCTAAGTATAAAAGGGAAAATTTCAAAAAACGAAATCCTATTCTGTAAAGTCGCACGTCTGATGAGCCGATTTTCTTCAAATTTGGAATTCTACCAATGCTTCTAATGTACATTAATACTATATAGGAGATAGAACGTGACATTATAATAAAATGGTACTTCATGTGGAGCCGCTTTCGAGAAAAAAGGCGACACTGAAAAAAAACTTTTCAATAAAGTCGCACGCCAGTTGAGGATTTTGCTGGAATATTCGTGTCTGATCGAAAAGTTGTATCGAAACAGAGCTTCCTGCGATTTTTGGTTTTTGAGATACTTTGTCTCACACGCACATAAACACCATTCGCTTAAAAACATTTTTTCCGTCCTTGTAGGGCCTCACAACTTGCATTTCAGGCGCAAACTCAATTTTGTAAATTTGACACGATCTACAATGCCCCATCGGCAGGAGTAGGTGAAAGTAAAAATTAAACAATTTTTTTTTTAATTATCACGTCTATATAGCACAATTTTGTTTAGAACAAAGATGGAAGAAATTAATTTATATGCGGAAGTTCATAACCTTAATGATTTACTAATATAATAATATCTAATTTAATGAGGCTGAGGAGCCACAAAAGGCGCCAGTCGGATTTTTTAAACCTATTATAAATAATTTTAATGAATTGATCTTTTTCTTTATTTCTTGATTTTTACAGTTATAAAAAATTATTACTGTCATAAAAACAATAAAAAATATATATATTTTTATTATTAATTTTATGTTGCTTTATCTTCGACGTTGCTGATGTTCTTATCAGGTGACCCGCGCATTAAAAGCAATTGTACATTTTCTAAATTGAATTTTATGAGCGGCTCCTCCTGAAAGTTCATTAATTTGATCTGTGCTCGTTGAATAGGGTATTAAGGAAGATTATTCATTAGATTTCTTTAATGCTTCATTTAATATTTTAATGGCACCCTATCAAAATCCGTTAACCGTAAGTGAACTTTTATTGAATGGTTTTTATGAGAACTTGAGCAATTTCAAGAAATGGGAATTACTTTTTTACATTGTAACATTTCTCTGAGCAAGATGATTTTTAAAGGGTTTTGAAGCAGCTGAATCTCTTTATTTGACTTCTCCCAATAATGAATGCCTAAAACAGTATATATTAAACAAAAACACTGGTAAAAATGGACGTTTTTCACAGCCTGTGAAGTATCAAATTTGAAGTTAACTTCCACGGAAATAAGCTCATTTTTTCCCACTTATTAGAAGAAAATAAAAAAGAAAAATTCTTTACATTTTATTATGAAACTAAATGGAATTTGCAGGTTGTAAAGTATTTCTTACGGGTGGGAAAACCCCAATAGCTAGGTATAAAAATTACTGAATTGAATTTAACAAGATATTCTTTCTTTGTAGCAAATAAAAGAATATCTTAATAGTCTATACATTTTGCAAGACGATTTTATAAAGAAGTATAAATATTACTTAAAAAAGTAAAGAAATTATAACCAATCAATAGAAAGTCGATTTCCAATTGAAATTAATCCAAAAAGAAATTATTCTACATAAAAAAAAAGTGTTTCCAAAGACATGAAAGGTTTGTGTAAGAAAGTAAAAGTATAATAAGAATATAAATGCGTTTTAAGAGTGGCTTACAGAATTTTAATGAAAAAATAGAAAATGAAAACATGGTGTATTCACAATACATAATCTGTCAGTAATTATCGTTCAAAGAACAAAAAAAAAATATAAACAATTTATCAAAATAATAGAAAAAGAAGGCCAGTTAAATGTAAACAGAATTTTAACAATTACAGACGGCATTCTGATTTACAAACTAAAAGATCATATTGAAAAAACATGTACAGCAAGTTGTTCAAAATCAAGGTTACGGTACTGATTTTCAATGCGTCTTCTGTAGTAGTATAGTAGGAAAATTAAAAAAAAAAAAATGTATTTCAAGGCTGATAAGATGCTATTAAAGAGTGCAAATTCAGGTGCTATGAACATAAACAAATATTTTCTTTTTAAATTAAGATAAATATACAGTTAGCACTGAATAGAGAATATAGGTTAGGTTACAGAATGAAGCAAATAAACTGATCTAACATAAACAAAGTAACTTCCTAAATTTTATTAGTTCAAAATATCGCATACAATATCTAATCCTAACAAAAAAAAAAAACAATAAATTAGTAATAAACAACAATAATTAAAAATTAAAAAAAATAGCACATCGAAGTGAACTGATTAATTTCCTTCATAAATACTCAAAGAACACACCGTGATCTTATAAACAATTGACAAATTTTAATAAAAAAAATACTTCCTCTTACTTAGGAGTAAGAGAAAGTAAAAATTAACTTTTGAAACAGATGTAAGTTATTAAAATAATTTCTAGACCCTCCTCATTTGATTAAGGAAATAAAATATAATATACGCAGCTAATATTTACAAAATAATTCCTACAAAATAAAAAAAAGTTTTGCAACCAGCATAAACCTCTGTATTGAGGAAGGTAATGAAGAAAAAAAACCTGCGTGTGAATAAAAACAAACAAAAAATTTGACACAATAACCTCCTGGAACATTTAACTCTCCATTCTTCGAAAGGAAAAGCAACGGTCGAGAAGAATCTTCTCCATTCTTCCTTAACAGTTCCTGAGGAAGGACACCAAAGGTGTCCGAAACGTTGAATAAACTTTATTTAAAAATAAAAAGTTCCTTTTTTCGCCCCAGCCAACTAATTTTTTGCTTGTTCAAACAAAATATTGTTTAAAAAGCTATATTTATAGGATAATATCTGATTTTCTAAATATTTGAACTATATTTTTAGGATAAGTAACACTAAAATAAATATTAAGTAACTATGAACTCTTCGTGTTTTGCGGAATTAACAAGTAGTTATTTTGAAACAACCGAGTAAATATGGCAAGGAATTAAAATATATCGCAAGTATAATGCAAAGTTATCAGTGAAAATATTTTGAACTATCAATGAGTAAGAAAATTTCGATCTATTGAAGATTTTCTCCAAACTAGAGGGAAATATAATTTGGCAAGCCAGATTGCACATAATAACCGCCAATACTTTGTCATTCAAACCATTATAACTGTGTATATTTTTAAATCTACATATATCAACTTACCGAAAAAATCTTCCCAAGTAAGGGATCCATCTGAATCGGCACCTTCATCCTCTCCACTCGGCCCGTTCACCGTCGGCATTCTTTCAAAAAATTAAAATAAAACACTAAAAAAAAAATTAACCAACACAAACAATAAAAGAACTTTTTATCACAGTTTTTAGAAATGAACTATAACCTAACGATCTGTACGGGTGGGCCGCAAGACCCACACTGGCAATGTAGTGGGATTAGCAGGAATAAGAGCGCGCTCTATTGCCAGCGTCCCGAAACAAACCTAGTCCGCTCACCTCAACAACCAATACTTGTTTGTGAGTGTGTGTGTTTTCAAACTCCAATCGGAAAGCTAAAGAGCTGTACATATTGTGTTGTGTTCGGACGGTCGGTCTTCACGGGTGACTCATACAACACTATAAAACCTCTACAATCGTTTGTTTTTTTTTTACAACGGGAGTCTGTTTTATTTTGTAGTCCTCCGGTTCAAGGCCGCCAGTTCGGGCATATCCGGTGCTTTCGTTGTCTGTGTCAACAAAATATTTATCCGAATGAATTGATGGTTTGATTGTTATCGGTATATATTTGTATTTTCCCTCACTCCTAGTATTGCGATGGTGACAAATTTTCGAAATTGTGTTGTCACCGGAAATACATGCTTTGTGGTCCCCTGAGTAGAAAAAAAATGGCTTTGCAGCTGTAATGTTTGAACGAAAAGTCTCAAAAACGACAGAAATAGCTTGAAGTTCATACTTGGTATTCAATTTAGGTATTACCACCGCATCTGACATGAAGGAATCCGTTAAAAATCCATCAACCGCAACCGAGTCTTCACTGAATGGTATTTTCAGTATTTCTTTAAATTTGGTATACTATCTAAGCACCTAAATGCCCATAATTTTTATTTGTAAAAGACGGTTCTGAGGAAAAAGTAACATTAAGCTTTACTCTAAAGTACCACTTCAGTACAATGTAGGTTTTACCTCATAGATAATATTAATAATATATTGTGATTGGTTTCGCAGAGCTGGAAAGCATCAGAGATCTTTATCGTGATAACCTGCTTCTTTTTGTGGTCACCGACCGGTTTCGGGCGATCGCCCATCATCAGGATATTTTTGTCAAATTTTTACATAAATATAGAGAGGGTGGAGGCTATGTAACAACCTACCTACTAATCTTGGCCGGTAGAGAAGTGATGATTATATTATGGCCCAGTAGAGCGCTCTAGAAAACACTGAACCCACTACATATAACATTTAAAATTAACGACACAAATTCCGCACAACTATCCAAAATAATTTTTTGGGGAAAAATATATGAAATTACAGTAACTCGCTCTTATTATATGTGAAGTTAGCATGCCAAGTTTAAAGGAAATCAATTTCGAGAAATTACCAAAAACCGGAAAAACTTATTTTGTAAAATTGCACTTCTGGTTAACACCGATTTTCTTCAAATTTGAAATTCAATCAATACTTCCAATGTGTATTAATACAAACAATTTTCTGAGAAATTGTTTCAAATAATGTAAGGTAATTCATGTGTGTACATAATATATGAAGTTTAATTAAAATTATTAATTACAATTTTATCATGATAATTTGCATGGAACGTCTTACTAAATTATTTCGTTTTAGAAGGCTTCAATTAAACAATTTTCTCTCTCATACAGAGTGCGCTACTTTAAATTTCTATCTTTATAAACTAATTTTTAGCTAAACATAATCAGAATTTTCACACAAGGCGTTTGTATTAATTTAATTAATTATTAATGTAACTGAGGACTTCTGCAATATTTGGTTATTTCAACTCTGAGACCTATTCGCGCTCACTAACCTGAAACTTAGTCGCACAAACTACACTGAAACTTTTACGCATCCCAACATATCATGCCCCATCCGAAACATACCAACAGAGCTCCTGGATTCTAACATAAGTAGGGAAGAACGTGGAGTCGCATATGGAATCTTTACGTTAATGAACATTACATGGAGCCTTGCTTCTATCATCCTACATCGGACTTTCCGATTCAAGAAACGGAAAGATTATTCAGGATAATGCGCTCATTGGGAGTCGAGGCCACTTCTTCACTTTTTCCTTCGCTTGACCTGTTCCGGTAAATACCAATCTTATACGAAGATAACAACATTGTAATTTGGGTAAACTAATAACTATTTATAATAATTCATTTCACAAATTATTAAATATTTTAAATATGTAAGAACAAGTATTTTTATTGGTTGAGTTAACTAAATAAAATAGGTAATTTTTACTATTTAACAGTAATGATTCAGTAATTCCATAGGCAATTTTTAGCATAAACAACATAATAAATAAAATAAAAATAATAGTTTACAAATATTTAAATCACCTTTTTAGTCAAACAGCTCAAGAAGAATTGAAATACAGTATCTACTACCTACTTTTGAGCGTAAAACACTGTATGTTGGTTTCAAAATTTTGTCTACTTTTAATATAACGGCGAGCTCGATTGAACTGAAAAATTTGATCCTATCAAGTAAAGTCTGCTATCTAGAGGTTAGTGTCTAGTAAGTGTTGCAATCGTGTCACATTTTTGATATCAAATTTTCACCGGAAATATCCGCTTTGAGACCTCAAAAAAAGGGTTTTAAAAAGTGTTTTTGTTAGGCTAAGGTATCAACGAATCCCCTCTTAACCTAGTTAGGTCCTAACAAAAACACTTTTTAAAACCAGCAGTTTATCAACTGAATTTGCTCTGCGCAAGTATGTTATCACACTGTTTTGACAGAAACATCCTGGTGATGTGCGAATGCCTGAAACCGTCGATGGAAGCAGGCTATCATAGAAAATATCTCTGACAATATTAGAAGCTGCTGAAATTCCAGTTATGAAGAAAATTGGTTAACTGCAAGTGCAAATTTAGAGAATTTTTGACTTTTACAGAATTTACAGAATTTTTGCAAAGATTTACAGGTTTTTCAGTTGTTCTACACTAGCATTTAACTAGAATTTATTTTAGTTTTAAAATATGCCTGTATAATATGCCTGTATTAAGATACATTAGAACCATTGCTATAATTCCAAATTTGAAGAAATCTTTTTCCGGAAATGCGACTTTATAGAATCGTTTTTGAGTGTTCTTTGAAATTTTCTCGGAAACAGCAACAATTTTTTTTAAATTTGGAATATTAGCGGCAAACATAATAACCTATCACCAATTTGGAATATTAGCAGCAAACATAATAACCTATCACTAATTTGGAAAATTAGCGGCAAACATAATAACCTATCACTAATTTGAAACATTTTCCGGCAATTTTAGGAGGTTTTGGGGTACCTGTCAGTTAAGTTAAGAAATTTAAAGTGCTGCTACAAGCTTTATTGGTTGCGTCCCACAAAGTCCAAGTATACGGCATTGGTCCTAACTCTTCTATTTATGGCCAGTCCAATTAATCATTTGTAAAAATTACCATTTTATTGCAAATTTGTCTATTACATTCTATAAATAGCACAGTCGAGTGATTGTTTCACACAGTTTTTTTTTAAATAAATACTACAGAGTGAATAAATACTAAAACGAAAGAGTTTCTAAAAAACGATCCAATGGACAGGATATTCCGGACATCAAAGAGATCATGGCACCATGATCCTCCTAAATTCCTCTGTAAATAAGGATCAACCCCATATTCTATTTACCTCATCTGCTTTAGGAGGAGACAAGCCGACAGAAATCTTGGTACATAATCATTTGTTCTCTATATTTATATTCAAACAAATTTTATCACAGAGCTGCTATTAATCAATATATAAAAATATGTTTCCTTTTTATTTTCTCTGACTGCTGTTGGAATAATTATTGTCATCGTGGCAGATTTCCGACATCAAGTTTTCACCGGAAATACAAGTATTGAGGTCCCTCGAGTCCAACTAGTGTTTTTTAGAAAAGTCTGGGTGTGAGTGTTTGTGATTAGCATAGCTCTAAATGTGTGGGTGTGAGTGTTTGTGATTAGCATAGCTCTAAATGTGTGGGTGTGAGTGTTTGTGATTAGCATAGCTCTAAATGTGTGGGTGTGAGTGTTTGTGATTAGCATAGCTCTAAATGTGTGGGTGTGAGTGTTTGTGATTAGCATAGCTCTAAATGTCTGGGTGTGAGTGTTTGTGATTAGCATAGCTCTAAATATCTGTGTGTGAGTGTTTGTGATTAGCATAGCTCTAAATGTCTGTTTGTGATTAGCATAGCTCTAAAAGAAAAATCGCAGTAAATTCAAAATAACATTCCTAGTATCTACCACCAAGGGGTTACCTCACAAAATTCCTCCGCAACTGAATGGATGTTTCAGTTTTAATGGATGTTCACGAAAAAGATTCCAACATATATCTTTTAACTTGGTCTATCAACTAAATATGCAAAGATCTATAACTTTTATTTGAAACATTTCTCCGGTAAAATTCATTTAAGGTGGTTTTTGGGAGGGAGGGGAGTTTATGTTTTCTTTTAAAAGCTATTTTGGTTTATTATACAATTCTATCATCTAAATAAAATTAATTATAATTAATTACATTGTTAAAATTCTGAGTTTGAAGAAAAATCGGTCTATTGGGAGTGCCTTTTTTCTTAAAGTTATTTCAGTCTTCTATGATTTTATCCATGAAAACATTGATGGATTTCATTAATTTTGTTACACTAACAGTATGTATACACAGACCTACCACTTTTGTTGGGAACTTTTATCCGAGAAAAATATTTAGGGGAGGAGAGGGGTTATAGAGGACTTTTCCTCAAAAAAGTCATTTTATTAAGTTTATATTCTCCAGTTGATGGAACATCAGGATTCTCCAACTGGTTGAGGAACAGGTACCACCAGTTGGCTCGGAAATGGATTTCTGGCGGAGAAATTTTGGAGACGCACGACCCCAACGAATTCCAAATAATAAAGCTGCTGTGCTAAACATCCTGTATGACATCGGCACTATGCGGCTGAAGTGATTTAGCCACGTTTGAAGGATGGATAACAAAAAGTGGCTTTTGGAATTCGCACCTAAGGAACGAAGGAAAAAAAGTCGCTCGAAAAGAACATGGAAGGAGAATGTGGCTGAGTAGATACTAGGAAGGGGACTTCGTGAAGATGATTGGTCAGACCGGAGGATGTGACTAATAGGAGGAATAGGACACAGCTTAATGTTATAAATAACCAGATAACCTGTAAAAAAAAATTCAAAAAGAAATTTTGAAGTGCTCCACTTATATAAAGTTCATCAATGATTTACTTAAAAAAAGAAGTATACAAATAAAACGGTGTTTTTCATGTAATGAGCTAGTTTTCAAAATTGTGAAAGCCTGTTCAAGCGGAATCTTGAATTGACAACTAGAAAATGCCTTGAGAACACACGGAACATTTCCTTTTTTGACCATCTTCCCAGTTCTTAGCATTATCAGGTGGTTTCCGAGTAGCCTCTAGCAATTCAATGGTATTTATTGATCCGTCCTCATTGAGGCGTTCATATAACACATCTTCGGCATGCAATAGTACCCAGGATGGGGTCACCATGCCTACAACAGCTGCTTGTTCGGCTAGAAATTTTGCTATTGTACTTCGACAAATTGCAGATTCTTTAGGCAGTTTACGTAATGTTAGTGCACCACAGCAACAACCCGGGCCAATTATACAGACCTATGTAGAAAGACCATTAAAACCACCGTGGGATTGGCTTTTGACAGTGGCGGATTCAACCGAATCTCGGTTGCGCTTTGGAGCTTCTCATACGACAGCGTCAGATTCTGCACATCTTCATCATCCTCTCTACCATGGTTCAGGTTCCCCAAGCTCGAATAGTGCTAACGGGGTTAGCGGTAGTAATAGCGGAATTTATGGTCTTTCGAATGATAGTACTATTTCTGGAAGTACATCAAGATCTACTACACAGTATTCGCATCACCCTGGAGGTATTTCTTCGGCTCCTTCAACTAGGATTGTTGGTTTTACCACAAATTCTGACTCTTCCAGACCATCTAGGGATTGTGACGATGGCAATGAAGGCCAGTCTGCCCGAAGTGAGTTGCTGATGTACTGTTTGTCATTGATGAGATGTTACAATTCTGAACATGATGATTTATTACCAGTACTGGATACGGCATATGTGATTGATGCTCTGATCTACCTGTTGAGGGCTCCCTCCGCAGCCAAATGTGCCAATAATCCTGCCAATTCACAGCGGTTGGGTTAACGCTGTGTTACTTGGCCGATGGAGAATGACATTAGGGTACTGATCAGAACCCTGCACTTGAGGGAGCTCTACTACCTCAAACATGGACGCAGCCAGATGAAAAGGAGAACGGTAATGCCGAAGTCGATACGCAACCAACACCAGTCGCTCTGGAGACAGAGCCTGTGAAAGAAGAAGAACCACTAGGAACAGCAGGAAAGAGTAGGCGGCATCCATTTCTCCGGAGATCAGATTCAACTTTATGGCTCGGCAGCAATCCACCAGATCCATTCATGATGCCAATGGCACGAGCATTACCATTACCTGATCAGCCTCATTTCTCGCAACCGAATGTAACTAGAGATCAGTTGTTTCATATAGCTAAACATTACCGAGCATCAAGGTTTCAGTTCTACAACCACTCAGCTTGGTACTTTACCGACACGTTTGAGATTTTCATTAAGATCTCAAAATGCACGTGGCTCTGAACCAGAACAAGAAGAGAAAGGTGGAGCAATGGAGACTGAACAAGAAAGTAGCACTAGTGGCCCAATGGATATGGAGCTAGATGCAGCTATACCAATCCAGGCACCTCCCCCTACGCAGCCAAATATGATTATATTTGGAAGAGTAGCCATGGAACATGTCGGATTAGAAACAGGTTTAGTAGCCAGCAAGCTTGGAGGATTTCCAGTAAAAGAAGCCAAATTCAGAAGAGGTATAGAATTTTTTTTTTTTTTTGTGTATTTTCCTCCAAAAAGTACCCCTAATTGGAGGGAGTTTATTAAAAATTTTTACATGCTCCATTTACATACTGCATGTATAATGCAAATCAACATTTTACAAAATTAAGATTAAAAAGAATACAAGTACTTATGCTATTAGGGAATAATGAAAGATTTTAACGATTTACTTGAAAAATGAGCAATTTTAAATGAAAAATTTTGAATTAAATGAATTAAATTTTTAATCCTCAAAATTCAATGAATTGAATGAAAAATTGAAGTGATTAACTTGCAAGATTGTCCAGATCTATTTTAGTGATAAATTCAATGAAATCTTCATGTAAATGATGAATAAGGTTTTCCTGTGTTGTAGGCCATCCATATCCCAAAAGTACTGATTTAGCAAATAAATTTTTTCGTTTGTTATCTAAGAGAGAACAATCAAACAACAAGTGAGTTGGTGTCTGCTCGCTAGCTCCATCGCATTTACATTCCGAAGTATTCGCAATCTTAAAACGGTAGAAGTAACTTTTGAACCTACCATGGCCGGTTAGGAACATTGTTACATGTGGATGGTTAAGTTAAAATGCTTAACAGACATTCTGGCATTCACTGATGGGAAAAACTGCTTTGTGTATTGCCCTTTTGATGTTTGCCTCCATTCCTGTTCCCATTTTCTCAGTAAGGATAACCTTATTTTGGTCTTAATATAGGATTTCGGGTACCGATCGTAAAAAAAAATCCAGAGTATTATCTTTCGAGCTTCCTTTGCTAAAAAATCAGCTCTTTCATTACCCTCATGTCCCGCGTGAGCTTTTATCCAATTAATTGAGAAGATCCAACCGTCTTCCTCTGCCATTGATATTAGATGCCTTCTGATGGTTTCAACAAGAGGATAGTGAATGTTACTGTTACTTAACATATCAATCGATACCTTACTATCTGTGTGGATAATAAATGTTCTCTTGTCGACATCCAATGTCTGCATATGAAGCAACTCCACCGCCTTCAAAATCGCCAACAGTTCTGCCTGATTGTTTGACCAAATTGCGTCCAGCCTGTACTTTCCAGCAAACACTTCAATGTCATCTCTATATACTACCGCTGCACACCCAACATTGTTATTTTCTTTACTCCCATCCGTGTAGATGTTCCATATCTTCTCCTCATTTTGTGTACAATTATAAATTTCTAAGTTTGCTTTGGAAGGATGCATCCAATTGTAATACTTAACTGGTCTATCATATCGAGAATTATCCAAATCTACAGAAGAGATCTTCGAGTTCTGGGGCTTTTCTTTAGAGTTTTAACTGGTATAGAATGGAGAGGTATAGAATGAATTAGAAATCAACGCAATAGAGATCTTAGTCTATTGAAGATGAAAAGAGATGGGACTCAGCTTCTATTCCAGACATCAAAAGAATTACACAACGTGTACAATTCACATCAAAGACGTTCTGGTGCTCAACCTCCGCTAGCAGTTAATAGAGTGAAAGTAACCCTCAAAGAAGAACCTAGAGCAGGCTCTAGCGTGGCAAGAAGCTTTTATACAGCCATCGCCGAGGCACTGCTCGCAAATGAAAAGCTGCCAAAACTGGGAGGTGCACAAGTTGGTTCCAGATCTCAGTATAATGTTTTGTCAAGACGTGGCACCAGGGACAGCGATTCAAGAAAACGTAAAATCACGGCGAGATCATCTTCCTCACGTTGTAGGAGCCCAAGGAGGACTTCATCATACGAGTGTATCTGTTCGGGACGAACAGATCTGAGAGGGGAGCAGTGTAACGCAGCCGATGGTGCCATCTAGGAGAGAGAGTAGGAACCTCAAGTCCTCTTAGTGGCCGCCAGGAAGTGCTGGCGAATAGTTCTTCTTGGAATAATTGAGAAGATTCTAGAAGGTTTCCACCGGTATAAATAGAGGGACCACAGAGAGTTGAGAGTTTTTCCAGTTACAAACGAAGTCACAACCAAGACGAGTATATCGTCTATGAAGGTGTGGCAGATGTCACCAGTATATCCGGACTAATTTTGTCCATTAGACGCTGGTAAGCGCTTGAAGCGTTCTTTGAACCGAAGGGAAGAACCTTGAATTGATAGGTTCCGAAATTAGTGACGAAGGAAGTCTTTTCTTTAGGTGCTTAGTCAAGAAGGATGCCTTGGAAGGCACCGCTGATGTCTTAGGTGGTATAGAAACGGGTGGCATTCAGTGTGGATAGGATATGCTATATATCCGGAAGCGGGTAAATTTCGGAAGTGGTGATGGCATTTAGTTTGCGAAGATCAACTACATACCTATATTGTTTTCGGAGCTGTGTAGTGTCTGTAATATAAACCTTCGTGTGGTCAGCGTGTTTTTTCTTAATGATTATGACGGGGTGAGCCCAGTTGGATTCACATTCCTCTATTATACCTCTATCAAGATTGTCTTGTATGAGGGCCTTCAGGATGGGAGCCTCGGAGTAGGCTATCTTATAGGGGCGGCTGGACACAGGGGCATGATTTTTTGTGTCAATGTGGTGAGTCACTCCAGAAAATTTTGTTTGGAAATTGTGGTCGTGTATGAAGAGCAGAGGTATTTTGGGCGAGCTGGCGCACTTTTTTTGAGCAGCCAATCAGATTGCAGCATTTCTCCCCACCCCTTTGAAGCCACGCCCACCGACCAATCATCGAACTCGATGCGCACTTAAGCCACGTCCCTCACCACGCCCACTTATCCCCACCACTAAATCATCATCGACTTCAACAACTCCCTTAACCACGCCCACTCACCCCGTCCCCTTAACTTATCATCCAAATCGATGACTCCATTTTCTTTCCACCCCCACCCCTTAACTTATCGTCCAATCCGATGGCCGTATTTTCTTCTCCCCACTTCTTGACCTAACATCCAATCCATTACCCCCACTCCTGAATTTATCATCCAATCCGATGACTCTATTTTTATCCTCCCACTCCTAACCTAACATCCAAATAGATGACTCCATTTCTTTCCACCTCCATGGTCAATCCATCCCCACAACAAGATGGCGGAACCTAACACCGTAACACACCACCCCTCTCCTGACTCTAGGCTGGAGGGGTATTTTTTATTTTTATTTTATGTGAAAAAACTTGTCTTACCTGCGATTCGATCCTACAATCTATAGGTTGGAAGTCGCATCACCCTAACCACTCGGCCACAATGGTCCTCTCGCTAGCTATAATTTTCAACGTACACTTCTATCTTAACCCCCGCACTATCATAATTTTATTTCCGCTCAACCCACTCACAAAAAAATTAAATAATAGAAAAAAATATGGCGGAGATGCATTCAACTGTCACACATAATAATAATAAAGAAATTCACAAAAACATAAAAAAACAATATGGCAGAGTGACATCTAACTTTCACCACACAATCAAAATAATAATAATAAAAAAGATGGACTTACCCCTTCCAGCTGCCTGCTGCTGCTGATATTAACACGACGCGCACTTACACAGAACTGAACCTCCATCTAGCAAAACAATCTACTATAGTAACGTTTATCCCCACTCCTATGACGTCATTGCTAGTTGGGGCATGCGCATATCTGCCGCCGCCTTATAGATTAGAAATATCGATTTTATTATATTGTATAACAAAACCACTGCCTTTTCAATATATTATTCGTGTGACGTCACACAGCAACAGTATTGCCAGTGCCTTATTGATTAAAAATATTCATATTTATTTCCACTGCCTTCTAGACAATTCCCATTCAGATTACGTCACACAGTCTATAGTGTTTCACTGCCAATCGCAATATATCGATTACAAATATCGATTATCCATATCAACTAATATCGATTTTATTTATAAAAACAACACTGCTGTTTCTACCACAACAGCTTAGTTATTGCATAATATTTTGTAACACTAATCCTATTAAAAAATATATCTATTCTTAACTTAATCCCTTTTAATTATTTTTGTTTACTTACCTTAGTACTCATTACCAATCTTGCCTGTCCGGACATGTTACTTACCTTACTTATGAAGAATGTTTTTATATACAATGAGTCACCATGCATGTCTCAACAAAAATGTAAACCCACTCTTTGCGAAAGATTTATTATTATTATTTTCTAATACTTAATCCTATTACTAAATGAGTCTCCCAGGAAATGGATTATTTTTTTTTTCCCCAACAACGTTAATATTTGATCTTATTGAAAAAAATTAAACTTTGTACTCATTACCAATCTTGCCTGTCCGAACATGTTACTTATCTCTATCCGTGCCTCAGAGAATAAAATATTCTAATTATTTAATTAAAACTTGGGGGAATTAAATAATAACAAATAAGTAAAATAAAGTAACCTTTTTATTTATCGAAAAATTATTTACAAAATAAAAACAATTTATTACACACTTAAATAAATTCAATTTCATATGTTTTGCCGATGAAGCCCTTATACAAAATGGATATTTTTCTCCGTCCCTGTGGATATTCTTGAATCATTTCGTCGGTAATCTCTGAGCCAAATCTATTCGGTAGAAACACTCTCCTCGGCTGGTCTTCATACCCTGTTCGTCCAATGTAATTTATATGGGCAATCACAGCATTTCCAAATTTGGTATTGATTCTTTCGAATCTATCCACTTCATATGCATACCCACTCCTTAGGTCTGAAAGTCTGGCAATGCCCACAGACCTTTTATTAACCTCGTTTAAAAAGGTTGCTAATGAAGGCATCTGAAATAGAATCGCCAGTTTATAGTGTAAGAACATAAAAAAAATACATATGAAATTAAATAAGGAAAAAGTACTCACTTTGTTTGCCTGAGGTTGCTCTTGATGATAGCTCACTGGAGTGTAGATGACAAATGATGAATTGTCAAACAAGCTCGAAAATTTATTGACAGGACACCCCCACTCTTTAGGCGTGACGTCACATTCTAGTCAGCCAATAGAATTGCAAGGTAGTTCCCCACTCTTGCTCTCATCCCCCTCACCATGATGACTCATATCCTGTTTTCAGCCTAACTTAACTTGCCGGTCCAGACATGTTTCCACAGGTCTTAGCATGATTTATAACACTTAATCACATTAAGAAAAATGTATGTATATACAATGACTCATCTAGGTTTATTTTTATTTCTAAAATATCTTGCCTGTCCAGACATGTTACTTACTTTATCTCAATCATATTATGAAGTATGTTTGCGTATACAATAAGTCATCATGTATGTCTCAATAAAAAAAAAATTTGGGAACACCTTCCATTCTTTGCAAAGGTTTATTATTTTTTCCTACAATGTTAACACCTAATTCTATTTAAAAAAAGAAAATTACTCTTATCGTAATCAGTTCTTTTATTTTAAAAAGGTTGTATTTGTTATTTTATTTCGAACATTATTAATACTTAATCCGATTAAGAAAATATAAGTATATACAATGACTCTCCTACGGAAGAGTTTAATTTTATTTTATAATACCTAATCCTATTTAGAAAAAATTAAGGCTCTTTTTTTTTCATAATTCCTTTTTATTATTATGTTTATTAAGTTTTGTACTCACATGCCTGCCCGAACATGTTACCACAGGCGTTGTTTGCATAATGTTTGAAATGAAACTTATCCTTGAATGAAATGTTAATGTCTAAACATGACGCAACTTGTCTGAACTTGCTATAGCTTGTCATTTTTCCCTGTTAATATATAGTTCGACTTATTTTCTAACATGTATCAACCTGTCTGAACATGTCATGGCCTATTCTATCATGTTTTCTATAAGAAATTCTCTTCTATATCCATGGCTATTATGACTCATCATGCAATTTTCAACAATTCTTGGCTAGTAAACAGCCCACAAACCCCCTCCCCTACCATCACGCCATCCATATTAACCAATAGTATTTCGAGAATCATCCGAAGGTATATAAGTCGTGACGAATATCGCCGCATTCTCATTCTGTGTTTAGTGCTCTTTGTGTGAGCTGCTTTGGTAATCTCAACTAAATCATAATTTTTATGTAAGTACATTTTTCATTTTTTCTTAATTTAAAATTATTTTGTATCTATTACTTTTACATTTTCTTTTGAACAATTTTTTTTTTGTTTATATTATTTTTTTTTTTAATTATTATTCCAATTTATCATTTTATTTAATATACATTTTGATTAATAATATATATTTTTTTTTTTTTCTAATTTTTAATTTTAACTTTTTTTTTTTTTAATCCGTTGAATTTCTTGTTTTATTCTAAGTGTAATTTCTTATTTTTATTATTTTTTCTCAATTTTATTCTTTCTATTCATTTCATAACTTTTTTTTTAAATAAAATATTAATTTCTTTTGTATATTGTATATCTATAGTTTTTATTATATAGTAGTTTTTCTTTTTATTATATAGTATTTATTATTATATTATTTTATATTTTTACTTTTCTCTCTCTATATATATTTATTGTGCATGCAAGTATTTATAAGTGAACAGTTTTATTTTATTTTTTAAATATGCAGTGTAAATATTGTCAAAAAGATTTTAAAAGGGAATATAACAAGGATCGACATGAACGCGTGTGCATTGCGCATAATCAACGTCATCTTTGCAATAATTGTGATGAGGGGTTTTCCTCAAAGAAGACGTTGAATGCGCACATGCGTCGATGTGGCAATGAAACACCGGCCGTCACGACTAAAAGAGCCCGCATAGAAGTTGCTCAGGGGCATCTATATGAAGTGGAATCGGCGTTCGGAGGGACTCTTAGAACATTCTTTCTTCCATGCACTGAAGCAGCTGATGCAATGGAATTTCTATCTGCTCAAGTTCCTACTTTGCATCAACTGCTTACAGAATGCATGACAGAAAGTGACGCTCCCCTCAAATACAACTTGGTCTTGGAGGCGACTTTTGAAAATATCAAAGGTGAAACCTGTGATCGAGCCTTCAAGACCAATAATAAAGTAATATGCAAAGACTCCTCCATCGAAGAATGTTTAAATGAAAATTTTAAGAAATTAGTAACCGAGATGGAGGAGTCTGCATTAAAGGGAAGCGGCTGGGTTCTAAAGGAGTTCGATGGAGTCCTTCTGCGCGTGAACCGGTTCTAATCTTTGGGGGCAACAGCTTCAAAAATTAAAAACAAATATAAATAAATAAAACAAAATTTTATTGGTGGCGGCTATTTCAAGTATTTAGTGCTAAATTGTAAAAAGATTGCGTGAATGTTGGTAATGGTTTTGTATGTATGAGTGCGTATGTCTATGTAGATATAAGTTTTTCGATGTGTACATAGCTTCCGAAAGATATATAAAGGGAAACGGAAGAGCGATTCTTGTTATTCTTCACCATGCACTTGATAAAGCAACATAGCACCCTCTCTGTTCCAAATCTTGATGACGGGACCTCTTTAAAGAAAGAATCTAAACACGGTCCGCTGTTCCCCGATTCCATTAGATGTTTAATGTGCGGGCCCTCCAATTGTGGAAAAACTAACCTCATGTTGAGCTTAATCTATGATCCTAATGGGCTAAGATTTGAAAATGTTTACTTGTTTCCCAAGTCCTTACAACAACCCAAGTATAGGATGTTAGCACAAATATTACAACCTTTGAAAGATATTGGATTGTTCGAATATGAAGACAACTCCCAAGTTCAGCCACCTAGAGAGGCCCTGCCCAATTCAATCATTATATTCGATGATATTGCTTGTGATAAGCAGGATAATGTACGGTCTTACTTTTGTATGGGGCGTCACAATGGAGTTGACATATTTTACCTAAGTCAAAGTTATACTAGAGTTCCGAAACATTTGGTGAGAGAAAATGCCAACTTCCTAATACTCTTCAGGCAGGATGAATTAAATCTGCGACGTATTTATGATGATCATATCAACTCTGATATGGAATTCCAAATCTTTAGAAAAATTTGTCATTGGTGCTGGAAAGATGACAGATATGGCTTTTTAGTGTTGGACAAAGATAGACAAATTAATGATGGGAGGTATCGAAAAGGTTTCGATGCCTATATAATACCCTGAATATGGGTGTAACAATCAGTCTATTGCAAGACATGGAGGAGTCAACTCAAGCAATGCGCGATATAATCGCCACCAGGAAAGCAATCCAAGAAAAGTATAACTTGCTAAGGAGAAACAGGGAAGAGACTGATGAATATTTGAAAATGAAATATCAGCCTTTGTTGAACCTTTGAAGGAATTAATGGATAAACAAGAGGATCATTCGTCTCAACTTAATCTGAAGAGAACACTGAAGCCGGAGCCGGTTGTTTCTGAAACACCACCAGCAAAAAGACCAAGATATCTAAAGCTAGAATCGGCTATAACCCCCGGAATATCAAATTCCTCGCCTGAAGAAGAGCGGAAGCTTCCAGTAAAGGGGCCGCTGAAGTGTACTCCACAGTCGGCTGGAACTTCAGTTCCAACTACACCGCTTCAAGAAGTACGAAAACTTGTACACGCCCCTAAAGGAAAAGAAATTTCAGAAAAATATTTGAAAGAAGTGGGAGAAATATCTTCAAATTATATTGCAAAATTTATGAAAAATAAGACTAAGGATTTGGATATGGTATACGGTGTAGTTTATGATGGCCAGAAGTTCACCATTGGTGATACGGAGATCTCCATCAGTAAAGACATTTTGTCTGTTGGCGAAGATACCTTTTATGCTACCCCAGGACTTTTTGAATTGTTATTTATGAAATATCCAAATTTAGCGCAGGTGAAAAACACAGATTGCAATAATTACAAGCGAATACTGCAACAAACGAACGCTCATAAAGAAGGACACAGTCCAACAGGACCAGTCAAGGAGCTGAAAACAAACATGAAATATAGGAAAGTGATTTCAAAATTTCCATCGAAAAAAGGTGCTGGACCTGTCGACCCTAACAAGCTTGTAAGACAGATTAAGAGTGCTATTTGGCACAAAGAATGCTGGTGTTGAAATAAAAAGAATAGAAGATCAACTGAGAGACGGAGGTATAATAGCTTAGACTCACCTACAATACACCACATTTCATCATGACATTCGTTAAGGAACAGATCGTGCATGAGTTGCATAAACCAGCAAGAAGAATATTCAAGAGAAGATCAGTTTTATTGAAGGGAATAGACGATTTGTGGCAAATTGACCTCGTAGAGATGCTTCCCTACGCCAGATTCAACAAAGGCAACAAATATCTCTTGACAGTGATTGATTGTTTCTCCAAATATGCCTGGGCTGTACCCCTTAAGAATAAGTCAGCATTTGAGGTGAGTAGAGCATTTGAAAAGGTATTGCAGAAAAGGAAGCCAAACAATCTACAAACTGATAATGGCAAGGAGTTCTATAACAGAATATTTGCCAAGCTGATGAAAGTGAATGGTATAAATCACTATTCAACCTTTAGTAATTTGAAAGCTTCAATTGTTGAGCGATTCAATCAAACTTTGAAATCTGCAATGTGGAAAATGTTTAGCCTACAAGGATCCTATGATTGGCTAACCATCATAAACTCTCTGGTAAAGAAATATAACCAAACTAAACATCGGACGATCAAAATGGCACCGGTTCCTGTACAAGGTAAGGATGTAGAAGAACGGCTGTTACGTGATGTATATGTGAAGAAAACAATCACTACAGTTCCTAGATTCAAAGTAGGCGATCATGTACGGATATCCAAGTATAAAGCGCTGTTTGCCAAAGGCTATCAACCTTCATGGTTTACAGAGGTATTTAAAGTTGGAGAAGTTAAGAATACCGCACCAGTGACATATCATCTACAAGATTATAAAGGGCAAATAATTGCTGGAGGTTTTTATCAAGAGGAACTACAGCTAGTGAAATATCCCGACATCTATCTTGTGGAGAAGATTATGAAGCGAAAAGGTGATAAAGTTTTAGTGAAATGGCTAGGTTTAGACAATTCACACAACAGCTGGGAGAATGTGAAGAATGTACTTATATAAAGCCGGACGAGGCTAACTTCGATTCAGTTCATCCTGCGACGTGCTAGAGACAAGAAGAAGAAGAAACGAGTCATTCCTACTCCTAAACGGATCGGTGGAAATTCTCCTAAATTGAGTGGTAAAGCTAAACGAATGTTGGATGAATTACCTCGCCTGCGGCTGAGTAATTTTGATCTACTCAGATTAGCTAAATCGAAGAAAATTCCCCATTTTAGAGGGGTATTCATGATTGATGAATTTCCATTGAAACCGTGGAAAAATGAGCGAGCCATTTTCAATTTGGATAGTAGTTGTGGGAGAGGAACTCACTGGGTTTGCTATAAGAAGAGAGGCGATTATGTTCAATTCTTCGAACGCAATGGAGCCAGTCCACCTTCTGAACTAGTTTGCTATTTAAAAGGTTGCCGTATTTCCTCGAACAGGAAGCAGTATCAAAAAATGAGCAGCAACAATTGTGGACAGCTGTGTTTACTTTACTTGCTGCATCTGCTATAAAAGAAAGGATTATAGTTGGGTGCATTCACTTGGTCGCCAGACAGCGATGGGTTTGGACTTTAGGAGAGTGAATAAAAGGATAACTGCAGAGAAGAAAACCATCATTCCAGTGAGAACAGTTGACGAGAGAACATCGTTAACCAACAGCAATATTCGCTTTCTTCAAGCGGCAGGTTACTACGTTTTATCATCAATATCGAAGTGTTAGATTTGGAAGAAAGACGACTGTTCGACAATTCAATTGAATGTATAGAATTGCATTCACATCACCCTTATGCATCATCAAAACTGTTGCCTGGTGATGAAATACGTATCAGTGTACAACATCAAGATCTATATACGCTGCCCAGTCAAAGTTTACTCTATTTGGAGGGTAGGTTTTTAAAAGAAGACGGCTCAACAATACCAACTTCATCAAAATTAACCTTTTTTTTTTTTTTTTTTTTTTTTTTTTTTTTTTACCCTACGCCTAGTTTGCCCTGGCAATCTCAGCCATGCGGCGTCTCGCGGCCCAATATAAATTTCCTATCGAGTTTGTGCTCGATCTTATGTCCTCCAATGCAGGACAAGTGTCCAAATGTGATGCGACCATCTCGTCCAAGTTACAGAGCGGGCATACAGGCGAACTCACCACTCCAGTACGACAGAGATGGCTCTGCAAATAATCGTGGCCCGTCTTCATTCTGAAGAGAGCCACTGACTCACCTCTGGGAAGCCTCGCTGGAATACGGTTTTTTGCGTCGAGCAGGTCTGCCCATCGCCTTTGTTCCGCTGTCCTTCTCCAGGCCTGCAACATCTCGCTTTCTACGCTGCTTTTTATTATCTTTTTAGCAGTGCAGAACGTGACCGGCATTTCGGGTTGGTCCTTCTGGGATCCCTGTTTTGCCAGTGAATCTGCCTGCTCATTTCCCCAACGCCCACAATGCGCCGGTATCCACTGCAGGGCAAGCTCTGTCCCACGCAGGATCAACTTTTCAATTAGTTCCCGGCATGTATCTAGTTCCATTGTGGAAACTTTGGTAGCGTCTGCCACAGCACTTATTGCAGCCTGTGAGTCTATAAGCAAGACCACTTTCTCAGCCGGTATGTCCAGCAATGCTTTCAATGCGAATAATATCGCCTTAACTTCTCCGTCAAAGTTTGTTCCAAGACGGCCCACAGGTTCTGCCAACCGGAAGACTGAGGAGTAGACCCCTGCTCCGGCATTTTGCTTAGCATTTTCTGCGGAGCCGTCTGTATAAACATGTAGCCACGGTGGCGAGGGATACCATTCGTTGATGGTCTCCAGTGCGCAAACTTTTAGTTCTATTTCCGTCGCTGTTTGTTTGTAGATCCGACGGAGAAGTTGTAAGCTGTATTTGGCGGATCGCAATGGAATCCGTGGGGGGATTACTGGGAGGTTTTGACAGGATTCCATATTTAGTCCCTTTTCCTGTCTTAACTTATCAAGTTTAGCCACGAAAGATACTTGGGTTTTAAGCCTTGCACTTGCTGGTTTTGAATGGTCCCAGTAATCAATCCCTAATCTTCGGATTCTCTCGCCCATACTAAGTGCAAAATTAACCAATAATGCATTTGCATTTCTATTTGATGAAATAAGATATGAACTGAGTGGAGTTGAAATAGATCGTGTAAGAAATCCAGGAATTGCTTGCACCCTTAAAGGCTTGGTTTCACTTAACGACGGCTGTCAATACATAGAAAACTGGGGCTGGTGCTATCCTCAGAGTGATACGCTGAACATCACTTCAAATGAGGGATACTTTAATTCTTCACTACTGGGATTTTGTGAAGACTATCAGAAGATTGTGATCAATGTTAAACAAGAATTGATACTCGTTAGAAGCAGACAAGATGGAAACGCTGACAAATTCAACCGACAGAGAGCTGAAGATGCGGTGGAAAACTGTAAAATAGAATTGGTGAAACTATGCTGGAAGCTGCCCTATGTCACCGTCAACGAACATCAGAGATTAGCTCTTATGCGTCATCTCAAATCTGAAAAGGTATTTTCACTAAGTTTTAGAAGCTGGGAACTCTATGATTATCCACTACTGCCGGCAACTCAAAGACAAATCTGGTCGGTGAAAACATCAAGTCAGCTGGAAAAGCCGCGCTACTTCATTTTAGCATTTCAAACTGAACGAGCAAATAATGTGGAAAGCAATGCTAGCCATTTTGACCATTGCAACGTGTCAAATGTGAAACTTTATTTAAATTGTAAAGCTTTTCCATACGATGATTTGAACATAGATTTCTCAGCTAATCGTTATGCACTATTGTATCACATGTATGCTTCTTTTCAAATGTCATATTATGGGGAACAAATGAAACTTCCAACTTCTTGGCGAAATTTTAAAGAGAAAACACCCTTAGTTGTAATAGATTGTTCTAAACAGTCTGAATCTATCAAAACGGGTCCAGTTGACGTAAGATTAGAATTTGAATCAAAAAATCCATTCCCGCCCAACACACGGCATATTGTCATGACAGGGTGGTAGAATATAACCCTCTAATTGGCATTGTACGCCGTATGGTATAAAAAGGTGTGAATTGTTGGCTCAGTGTTCAGTATGGCTCAGACAGGCGTACTGATTGCTGACTTCCAATGCTTTGTGGATGGTGTAGGAGGTTATATTGTTAAAGAGCTATCACTTTTTGATTACAACTATCAAACCGTTCGGCACTGGATATTCAAACCGCCACTACAACATAAACAAACAGATAAAAGTAGAAGAACCAATTATTGGTTAGAAAATTATTATCATAAAATCAGATGGAATGATGGGGAAGTTGAATATGAAGTGATTAAAGATATTTTCAAATGTATTGATTGTAACTATAAATTTGTATTTGTTAAGGGTTATGATAAGAAAAGATTTCTCTTACAAAATTTGTACAATTGTTGTGTAATCAACTTGGAAGATTATGGTTGTCCGAAAATTGATTCAATTCACGCAGTAGAAAAAGGCAACCACTGTATTAAACATAACACATGTAGAGAGAAATGTACGCAGTATCGAATTCAAGTCATTACTAACTGGCTGAATAGTAAGTTTGGTTGGAATGATACAGAAATATTTTTGCCTTGATGTGTGTGTGAATGTGGTCACTGGCGATGCATTAAATTGCACGCAAACCTTGAATGTCGGTCACTGGAGTGGTAGAAATATCCCGTAAACCTGACTGCTGGTCACTGGCGAGGTTCTAAAAACCCGTAAACCTTGATGTGAATTAAGGCAAAACCTAGAGAAATCAAATTCTATAGTGAACATTTCTCTGTCTACTTGTATTTTCCTAAGTTGTTATTTTGTATTAAGAAGAAGTTAATTTTTATTTTAAAATTGAAGTTTGTTTTCTGTTTTTTTTCTGTAAATATTTTGCATTATGTTTCAATAAATGAGTAAAAAAATATTTTGTTTTGTTTTTATTGATTTCCTTATATTTTATTTTATTAAAAAACTTTCTCGATTACCCCCACCTTGACGTGGTGAGAAAGCTTAAAGCGAATGCTGAACAAAGAGGGGTAAACAAAATTAATATAGAAATACAAAGTATGAAAAATAAATGCAGGCTGATGCATGCTGAGACATGTTAGAAGGTAAATCCTTCTTATTAAGCAAGTTAAAATAACATAAGTTATGAGGCAGTAACATGTTTGTGCAGGTAGAGGTAGGTTAGAATATGTAATGAAAAAGTAGAAAAAATGAGTCCAGTCCTGGGGTAACATGCCTGGACAGGCAAGATATTTTAGAAATAAAAATAAACCTAAATGAGTCATTGTATATACATACATTTTTCTTAATGTGATTAAGTGTTATAAATCATGCTAAGACCTGTGGAAACATGTCTGGACCGGCAAGTTAAGTTAGGCTGAAAACAGGATATGAGTCATCATGGTGAGGGGGATGAGAGCAAGAGTGGGGAACTACCTTGCAATTCTATTGGCTGACTAGAATGTGACGTCACGCCTAAAGAGTGGGGGTGTCCTGTCAATAAATTTTCGAGCTTGTTTGACAATTCATCATTTGTCATCTACACTCCAGTGAGCTATCATCAAGAGCAACCTCAGGCAAACAAAGTGAGTACTTTTTCCTTATTTAATTTCATATGTATTTTTTTTATGTTCTTACACTATAAACTGGCGATTCTATTTCAGATGCCTTCATTAGCAACCTTTTTAAACGAGGTTAATAAAAGGTCTGTGGGCATTGCCAGACTTTCAGACCTAAGGATTGGGTATGCATATGAAGTGGATAGATTCGAAAGAATCAATACCAAATTTGGAAATGCTGTCATTGCCCATATAAATTACATTGGACCAACAGGGTATGAAGACCAGCCGAGGAGAGTGTTTCTACCGAATAGATTTGGCTCAGAGATTACCGACGAAATGATTCAAGAATATCCACAGGGACGGAGAAAAATATCCATTTTGTATAAGGGCTTCATCGGCAAAACATATGAAATTGAATTTATTTAAGTGTGTAATAAATTGTTTTTATTTTGTAAATAATTTTTCGATAAATAAAAAGGTTACTTTATTTTACTTATTTGTTATTATTTAATTCCCCCAAGTTTCAATTAAATAATTAGAATATTTTATTCTCTGAGGCACGGATAGAGATAAGTAACATGTTCGGACAGGCAAGATTGGTAATGAGTACAAAGTTTAATTTTTTTCAATAAGATCAAATATTAACGTTGTTGGGGAAAAAAAAAATAATCCATTTCCTGGGAGACTCATTTAGTAATAGGATTAAGTATTAGAAAATAATAATAATAAATCTTTCGCAAAGAGTGGGTTTACATTTTTGTTGAGACATGCATGGTGACTCATTGTATATAAAAACATTCTTCATAAGTAAGGTAAGTAACATGTCCGGACAGGCAAGATTGGTAATGAGTACTAAGGTAAGTAAACAAAAATAATTAAAAGGGATTAAGTTAAGAATAGATATATTTTTTAATAGGATTAGTGTTACAAAATATTATGCAATAACTAAGCTGTTGTGGTAGAAACAGCAGTGTTGTTTTTATAAATAAAATCGATATTAGTTGATATGGATAATCGATATTTGTAATCGATATATTGCGATTGGCAGTGAAACACTATAGACTGTGTGACGTAATCTGAATGGGAATTGTCTAGAAGGCAGTGGAAATAAATATGAATATTTTTAATCAATAAGGCACTGGCAATACTGTTGCTGTGTGACGTCACACGAATAATATATTGAAAAGGCAGTGGTTTTGTTATACAATATAATAAAATCGATATTTCTAATCTATAAGGCGGCGGCAGATATGCGCATGCCCCAACTAGCAATGACGTCATAGGAGTGGGGATAAACGTTACTATAGTAGATTGTTTTGCTAGAGCAGTTCAGTTCTGTGTAAGTGCGCGTCGTGTTAATATCAGCAGCAGCAGGCAGCTGTAAGTCCATCTTTTTTATTATTATTATTTTGATTGTGTGGTGAAAGTTAGATGTCACTCCGCCATATTGTTTTTTTTTTTTTTTTATGTTTTTGTGAATTTCTTTATTATTATAATTATGTGTGACAGTTGAATGCATCTCCGCCATATTGTTTTTTATGTTTTTGTGAGTGGGTTGAGCGGAAATAAAATTATGATAGTGCGGGGGTTAAGATAGAAGTGTACGCTGAAATCTATAGCTAGCGAGAGGACCATTGTGGCCGACTGGTTATGTTGATGGACTTCCAACCTAAAGATTATAGGATCGAATTGCAGGTAAGACAAGTTTTTTC
The DNA here is from genome assembly GCA_011037195.1 of Triatoma infestans. NCBI lineage: Eukaryota > Metazoa > Arthropoda > Insecta > Hemiptera > Reduviidae > Triatoma > Triatoma infestans. The sequence continues at coordinate 119,857 of JAAEAF010008485.1, forward strand.
ATATAAAATACCCCTCCAGCCTTGAGTCAGGAGAGGGGAGGTGTGTTGCAGTGTTAGGTACCGCCATCTTGTTGTGGGGATGAGCTGTCTGGTTGGAGGTGGAAAGAAAATGGAGTCATCGGTTTTGATGAGAGTTTAAGGAGTGGGGGTGAAAAGAAAATGGCGTCATTGATTAGGATGTTGGATTAAGGAGTGGGGGTGAAAATGGAGTCATCGGTATGGATGTTAGGTCAAGGAGTGGGGAGAAGAAAATAGGGTCATCGGATTGGACGATAAGTTAAGGGGCGGGGGTGGAAAGAAAATGGAGTCATCGATTTTGGATGTATAGTTAAGGGGACGGGTGTGAGTGGGCGTGGTTAAGGGAGTTGTTGAAGTCGATGAGATTTAGTGGTGGGAATAAGGGCGTGGCCTAATGCTCGTCCAGATCGATGACGAAAGTGGTTGTGGGAGTAGTGGTGTGTGGGCGTGGCCTAAGTGGTCGTCCACTTCGATGATTGGTCGATGAAAAGAGTGGATAAGTGGGCTGGTGAGGACGGGTTAAGTGCGCATCGTAGTTCGATGTTGGTCGTGGGCGGCTTCGAAGGGGTAGGAGAAATGCTGCATGATGGCCTGCTCAAATGCGTCCAGCTCAAGTGAAGGCGTCATAAAAGGATTGTGGCATTACAACTTGTTTGTTGTTGTTGGGAAGAGAGATGCGTTAATTTGTTGAGAGTTCTTGTTGAAATATAGCGATTTTTTTTTTTTTTTTTTTTTGAGGGTTCTGTACCGCGACCATTTTTGATCTATTGTACCCCCCTCTGGTGCCTAAGATGAGCTAGCTCATCTATAGCACCCTCTCCAGGTTTAGCTCCCTGAGGAATCTCAGGATCCTGGAAGGTTCTAGGGTAGGTATTTCTTCCTCCCCTATCTGGTAACAACCCAGACTACTGAATCTTCTTTGAATGACGGCATCACAGTGAGAGGAGATGTATCGGAGTTTCCTCCGTTTCTCCACAGAATCTGCATGTGCCGTCATCTACTAGGCCAAGCTTCCTCAGGTGCCCCCTGAGTCTGCAATGCCCCGTAAGGAATCCCGTAAGAATACGGATCCTATTCTTACTCAGACTGATGAAGGCTTTCGACCTTTCCTGGTTATAGCCACCCAGACAGACCTTGGCCTGCCTCAGTCCCGGGATGGTGTTCCAGAGACGAGCTCTTTCAGCCACCTCCTCCTTCTTAATTTCCTCTAGAAATACTTGGTCACTGACTCCACAAAAGGGCTCTGGCCCAATAAGAGGAGATACAGCGCCTTCTTTTGCCAGGGCGTCGGCTGCCTCATTACCTTCCACGCCGACATGTCCCGGCACCCAATGTAGGGTAACCTTATTACTCCTGCCTAGGTCATTAAGCTTGCCTAGGCATTCTCATACCATTTTAGAACTGATTACATAAGAGTTTAGTGCTTTAATGGCCGCCTGGCTGTCGGATAGGATAACTATCTCCTGATTTCGATATCCTCGATCAAGGTTCAACTGAACGCACCTTCCAATAGCGTAAATTTCCGACTGGAAGATGCTAGGAAACCTATCCATGAGTTCTGAGTGTTTGATTCTAGGCCCAAACACTCCTACCCCGGTTCCTTCGAGGATCTTAGACCCATCTGTATACCACTTAATGGCATGCTTGCTAATGCTGTCCAGGGCGGATCCATCGCTCCACTCTCCTTTCGTGCTTAGCTTCGTAGAAAAATTCCTAACGAAGCTATATTTGTTTGTGTTAGTTTGAGTGGCAAGTTGTACTGCGTTTATGGTGTGAGTCTGTTTCAAAATCGTATTCGATATGTGCGATTGGAAAGTGTTTTTGAATAGTAATTTCGTGTGAGGTTGTTTATAAAGTTGATGGTGCAGGTGTTGTTAGCAATGTGTACGATAGAATCGGACATTTAGAGACCCGTAGGTAAAGAGTTGTGTTGTGTAAGAAGAATTTGTGTTCGAAAGGAATTTTCGTATATAGTGTATGTGTTTGTATTATGTGTGCGCGAGGTGGCACTACAATTTTGTGGCGTAGCTGCAGGGTTTTGGGTAAAGGTAGCTGTTGAATCGAATTGATTTGGTGCGTTTGGGCACTATTTGAAAGTGGAATGTTGAATTTATTGAGTGTTAGTGTACGTGTGCGCAAATTAATAATTGCCCTATTTAATGTAAGGACTATCTACCAAGTATTAATTGGAAATTGCCTTTTAATTGCGAAACTATGAATTCGCCAGAAAACTTGGAATTTTCGACATTGTTCGCATGCAAATGAAGGGACGTGATGCCATAATTAGGTGTTACCTGGTTAGTCAGGGATTTTAAAATAATGTTGGAATGCTGAAGGTTCTTATTTCGACAAAAACTGGAATCCCTAGGCTGTGACTAGCTCCAGTGTCTTCAAGGGCACGAATAAATTTTTTGCCAATTCTTAAATTTACTAACAAATTGTCAGAATTGGTGAAAGCAAGTATGAGAGCCATGGTAATAATATCAGGTTTTCGAGAAAGCGACTGAGGGCTAACTCGTTTTGGGCTGTATTTGGAAACAATTATGAGCCGTATGTCCAAATTTTGAACAAAATTGGCAAGTGGGCCTGTTTTGGAGGTTATTACTAGTTTCGTTACCATTATTATTATTATGATTATATTGGGATCTACCTGGATAAGAGTTAAATCGTGGATTATTTGAATTGTTAACTCGAGGATTATGAATATTACTATAATATTGATTATTATAACTCGGTGATTAAAATTTCTAGGAATATTAAAATTCTTAGGCATTTTGCCAAAGTTAGTGCGAGGTTTGGATTTATTTGTGCAGTCTACGTCAAAATGTGGACCGGAACAATGGCGGCAGGCCCTGTTCTTTATTAGATTAAAAACTCTACGAGTGGTACTTGGTTTTAATGGTGGCTTCTGACTTTTATTTTGATGCGGGCATTCTCTGTGGAAATGCATTTGTCCGAACGACATGGAGATGGGAGGGTGCGAGGATTAGAAGTTTTCGAGATGACAGCGGAAACTGTGGGGTTTGTTTCCGAAGCCTGTACTTCCTTTAAGGCATTGGCATAAGAAAGTGCTTCGTCTAATTTTTGAGGTAGCTTTGTTCGTACCTCATTAAGAAGCGGTTGAGGAAGTGACTTTAGGAATGCATCAGTGGCCAGTTTGTCTAAAATAGAATGTAAGGCCTCGAGTGGGTTAGCTTGAGCTTTTAGGCTAATGGCGGATTGGATATGTCTAATTCTATCCGTGAAGGTTTCAGGAGACTCTGTTGGAAGAGACTGAATATTAGTCATCTGTTATAAGAGGACTAGGGGGTTTTCTCCTTACGAAATCGAGCTAGAAGTCGCTCTGAAATTAGAGTATACGTTATAATTGTACCCTGGCGTTGTAATTCGGCTTTCTGGGTGTCGTAAAATATTTTTGCAGACCCTGAGAGCCTAAGTGCTAGAATTTCTAATTTTGCAGCGTCGTCCCAGCCAGAAAGGCTAGCACAATGGCTAATTCGGTCTAGGAAATCTGAAACACTGGCTGCATTTTCGCCATCGAAGGTGGGTAAACAATTAATTAATTGTAAATTTCTTAAGGGGCTAGCAGGTTGATTGTTAAGGTCTGTGGCTGGAGGATTTGCTAATTGCTACTGAGCAAGTAAATATTCTACAGCAGCGTCCTATCTTGTCCATTAATCTCATACATTTTGGAAACAAGAGAATTACTACCTTGGGAAAGATTATATTTTTCAAGGCGTCTGTGTAACTGATTTAAGTTGCCCTTTTGACAGAGTTTATGGCCCCTTAATATTTTTACAATTTGCGATCTATTAAGAGCACTCATAAATTAAAAATTCACAAGGGATTGGGGTACAGTGGTACAAATACACAATTTTAAAAATGAAATTCAATAGAAAATTTATTTATGGGAAATATTTAAGATATTTCCGCTGAGAAAATAATTGAAATAGCAATAAAATTATCTGATGGATAATTCGTTTATTCAGTAAATTGAAAATTGTACGTAATTGTTAATTTGTGGATTCTGGTTGAAAATATATCCCAAACAGCTGGCACCAATGAAATGTTTTTGTGATGTTGTGTTGTATGTTTTTAGTAGCACGAGCGGTTTTGTAAAAGGGCTTGTAAGTATATATGTTTAAGAGAGTGAAGTATCCGAAAATAATCAAGAGATCACCACTGTTTTTGAAATAAATATATTCTCTAAGTGAAATTAAGTTACTTTAAAATATCACAATAATATCCTTATGATTATACTGAAATTAATTGGAATAAACTCTTATGTTATAACTTAAACAGGCACAGATCTGATGTGTTCTCCTTGGTGTCTACAACAAAACTCCCTTGAAGTAATGTCTTCTAATTGTTTGTTCAAATCCTCCCCTATGAGTGGAAGGGGTAGGACAATGCTATCAAGGTTCATGAACTGTCCCAGTAACTGTACTCTTCTACCTGGGTTACCCTTTTTGCGAACGAGCTTGTATTTTCTCTTAATTTTGATTATTTTCTTTAAATAAAATAGATATAATTTCTTGCATCCATTACATTATCTATTAATTACATTTGTTCGTATTATAATTATTGTAAATCTCTTTCTGTTTCATCATAGTATTATTATGTTCTTATATTCTTATTTTTTAGGATTATTTTTGTTTATTTTTTAGTTAGAAAGAAATTTCTTTTTTTTTCTTTTCTTTTGTTTTTCATTTATAGTAAACTCTGGCAGACAGCTCTCGCCATGTCGAATATACTGTTTTGTTTTTTTTTTCAATACTTTGTATTTACCTTTTTTTTAAAATAAAGTATTACTATTATTATTTAAAGGTAAACAAACCAAGTAAAAAATCTGGTATGAAACACTCACACAAGTTTGTCTTACTGCAGTTTACAAAATTGTAACTGACAAAGAATACCAAATTTAATGAAATTGGTCGGTGTTTTTTTTTTTTGGAGGATATCGCAAAAACTGAATAAAACTGTTCAGTAAAAACGCTCTTCCGGTTTACTAATTTTCTTGAAATTTGGAATTTTGGGATTCTATTTATTTCTAATTAGTATCGTTTAGTTGGTAGAATTGTATAATCAACTATGCTCTTTAGTGGAAAACATAACCCCCTCCCCCCAAAACCCCCTTACTTAAATGACATTGCCAGAAGAAATTTATTTATTTATTTATACATACGGGGTTGCATCCCATTCATTAATTATCTCATCAAACAAACAAACAAAACAAACACTATACGAGAAATAGACAAACTCAGATATAAAAGAATAAAAAATAGAACATATAAAATAAAAACTAGACTAGAACATAGAATAAAAAATAGGGTATATAAAAAGTATGAATATAAAAATAATAGTACTTAGAAATATAAACATTATACAAATATATATACGATATAAGAGACAATACAGTAAAGAGTGCATAAGACTATGAATTTAATAATAAGAATAACCAATTAGAAACGAGGTAAAAGGGAGAGTGTAAAATAAAAGAGACCAATGAGTCTGACTATATAGATAAATAAACTATACACTATACTATTAAAGATAAACCACTTATAATATTACAATAAACTATTTAATATATAATTAATGTATTAAACTATTTAATGGAGCCAAAGGTATGAGGGAGTATTCGTACTCACATAGGGCGAAACTTCCCTATGTTTCACGAGACGGCTATCCCGTCGCGGAACCTCATACTAGCCTATCCATCGCGTCCTCGTCGCTGGCTCTGGTAACATCTGCGCTCCACTTTGGTGGAAGCGTAGGTGGCCAAGATGGATGGCGAACGCAGAGGGTAGCCCTCGGGCTATTTGGGAACCTAGCACTCCCACGTACCTCAGCTACAATTACAGACTAACAAATGCAGTGGTATTCCCTTTAGGAGTGTGAGTAGGTGGAGATTTTCTTTTCTTCCGCCCTCTGTTTGGGTCGCCATAATTTATGTGCGGCCTGAATCTCTTGCAGTGAATTCTTTTGCTGCGGAGCCTCTGGGGGAATTCATACTGCATCACTTACACCTAAACGCCTTAACATTAAACACTTACACAATTACAGTTTTACACGCCAGTGGCCCGTGCTGGTGCCACCCACATGTTTGCCGTGTGTGGATACCTGTGTCGTGGGGAAAGGAAGTCCTGGTGGTTGAGGGCGCAGGTTCACGCTAGAGGCAAGTTACCTCAGCGGGCCTGGCAGTCCAACACACCACTTTGGTTCCGGACTCCGCTAAACAGGCGGCCAGAGCCTAACCCAGCTCTGGTCAATCGGCTAGCGTAAAATACGCATGGGTGAGCTCCTGGGTATTGTGGGCCTTGGCTCACAATCCCTGGGCGCTATATCTCTGGGGTAGCTCTGGCGCTTCTTTATAGCGTCCCAATTTGTGAGGCTCCGTGGAGGGTGGAGAGCTCCGGAGATGAATTTTTATTACTTAATTTATGGATTTAAATAAGTAAAATCGTCAGCCGAGGGCCCCTTAGAGGAGGGGGTCATCGGTGGTGGGGGAAACTCCTCTGTGCATCTAGGGTTGGGCGACCAGGGCTCGGATGCACTTGGGGGGAAACTGGATAGTATTTCCAGGAGTATGGAGAACCTGCTTCTGGAGGAGAGCGCGCCAATAGTCGCTGCGGAGGACTCGTCCACCTGCGGAGATGAATGGCACGTGGTCAAAGGAAAGAAGCGAGGCAATTCTGCGTCGGCCACGGCTGCTGCGAATTCCTCTGCGAAGGAAAAGGAAGCTAAGCCAACTTCTGGTAAGGTGTCTAAGGCAACTGAGCAGAAGAAGAAGCTTAGTGGAAGATACAGGCAAAGGCGTGCGAAGAGGATGAGATCTGCTCAACCTGCATCTGCACCAGCTGAGGATATACCTATTGGGGCTCAAAAAAGATCCAGAACCCCGGGGGACACGCCGCCTGGAATCCAGCCGGCAGGTAAAAAGCCCAAGATAACGGAGGCGGAGAGAAAGCTGTTTCTGGCCATAACCAGCAGCGATCCCTCCGAGCCTCTCTCTGAAGATGACGCTTCTGTCATCAGAAGGGGGATGCTCGCCATCGTTAGGAAAGCCATACAGGAACAGTCATGCAGACTGAAATTTATTCAGTCGGGCATGGTCTCTGAGGGCTGGTTTCTTCTGGCCTGCTTTGATCAGGCCACATTTGACTGGGTGTTGGAGAACGTTAAGCCTGGTTGGGAGGGAAGGCACTTCAAGCTTATGAAGGCGTCTGAGGTCCCTACTATGGCTAGGATCTCTATGTTTATTCCAGAGGGCAAGCATACCAGCGAACAAGTGCTGAAAGGTCTTGCCTTCCAAAATAATTTGGACGTAAGCCGATGGAGGAACGTGTATCGACAACAAGTCGAGAAAGGGTATCCTTGGCTTACAGGATTGATGATGCTTCTGTCCAGGCGTTGAAGGAAGTTGACTTCCGTCTTTTCTTGAGATGGGCAGGCTCTTCATCAGGTTGAAGAAGGAAGATGAGGATGCTCCTACCACTTCTTCTGAGGCAATGGAGCAGGATACAGGTAGGGCTGACCAAGATGGCAGCAAATAAGGTAGGTGGTGATTATTATTATCATTATTATTACTATTATTATTATTGTTATTATTATTGTTTTGTTTTTCACCTATCTGTTTCCTACCCGTGTTTTATTAGGATCTAACTCTTCCGATGTTGACTTGTGATTATGGCGGTTGACAGGGTAGAGATGATACAAATTAACTTGCAGCATAGCAAAGATGCAACGGCTAACTTATGCCGCTGTATTGCTAAGTTGCATACATATTTTATTTTAATACAAGAACCTTATGCCTTTAAAGGTTTGGTTCGAGGACTGAGTGTGGTTGATGGCAGACTATTCGTGGCGGATGGCGGGGACATTCCTAGGGCATGTATTTTTGCCAGTCGGGGTGTCGACGCTGTCCTGCTTCGACAGTTCTGCTGTCGGGACTTGGTGGCGGTGAGGGTTGGTCTGGGGGTTGGTGGGCGTCGTCGCGACGTAGTTGTGGCTTCGGCTTACTTCCCCTATGATGGCCCCTCTCCTCCTCCTCAGGAGTTCATGGGTTTGGTTCAGTATTCGGAGACCAATGACATACCTATTATAATAGGGTGTGACGCGAATGCGCATCATGTCGTCTGGGGTAGCAGCGACACCAATGGTAGGGGTCGCGCTCTCATGGATTTCCTGGTGGGCACGCGATTAGAGGTCCTGAATAGGGGTACTGAACCCACTTTTGTTACTAGGATTAGAAGACAGGTTATTGATATTTCCCTTGCTTCTAGGAATTTTAGTGGTCTGATTAAGGATTGGAGGGTGAGTCCTGAGGCTTCCATCTCCGATCACAGGATGATTAGGTTTAGTCTGGGGATTGATCCAATTACCCTGGCTAGTTATAGGAATCCCAGGAGGGCGGATTGGGGTTTATATTCTAGAATTATTGAAGATAAACTGACTATCCAATCAGAAGCCCCTGATGTATAGAGGAATTGGAAAGGGAGGCTGGTATTCTTCATGAACATATTAGATCCTCATTCGAGGAGTCTTTTCCTCCCAAGGTGGTTAAGGGTAGTAAGAACCCCTGGTGGTCCTCTTCGTTGGAAAAACTAAGGAGACAGGTAAGGGGCTCATACAGGAAGGCTGTCCTGGCTGATTCTTCGGAATCATGGGATAGTTATAACAGTATTAAAAGAGCATATAAATATGCTCTGAGGAGAGCCAAGAGGAATTCCTGGAGATCCTTTTGTGAGGATATAAATTCGTTCCAGGAATCATCTAGATTGGTACGGATTCTTAGTAAGGATAGGGACAGTCAGTTAGGTACCCTACGATACCCTGATGGTTCCTTTACAGGGGGGGGAAGGGGAGACACTGCAGCTTTTGCTTGATACTCACTTCCCGGATAATATTGGTTTGAATGCTGCTTCGTCTTTGGTGTGTGGAAGGAGATGGAACCTTGAAGATGTATCCACCTTAGATGGGGTAGTTACACAGGATAGAGTCAGGGGGCAGTACAAAGTTTCTCACCTTTCAAGTCACCTGGACCGGACGGGATTTATCCTTGTCTGTTGCAAAAGGGTGGGGACGTGCTGACGAAGGTATTGTTAAGATTGTTTAAAGGATGTTTGATGTTTGGTTATGTACCAACATTATGGAGAGAAGTAAGAGTAGTCTTTATTCCCAAGCCGGGAAGAAATGACTACTCTGACCCCAAGGCATTTAGACCCATTAGTCTTATGTCTTTCTTCTTGAAAACTTTGGAAAGGTTGGTGGATAGGTATATTACTGATGGCCCATTAAGGGATCATCCACTCCATCCTAACCAACATGCTTATATTGTGGGTAAGTCGACAGAGACTGCATTGCATTGTCTCGTCGGTAGGATAGAATCTGCTTTGGAAATAAAAGAATATGCCCTAGGGTGTTTCTTTGATGTTGAGGGGGCATTTGACAGAGTATCGTTTGATGCTCTCGAAGATGCCTTGGTTCGAAAAGGTATACATCCTGTCTTAATCAATTGGATAGGTGTCTATCTTAGGAGTAGGGTTATACAGGCATCCCTTGGCGGGCGCACCGTGATAGTAAAAGCGGGGAGAGGGTGCCCTCAAGGGGGTTGTCTCTCACCAAAGTTGTGGTGCGTCGTCATGGATGACCTTTTGGTTAGGCTGAACTCATCGGGATTTTATGTGCAAGCATATGCCGATGATGGTGTCATTTTATTGTTAGGGCGCTGTTTGTCCACTATTTCGGACCTAATGCAAAGCGCCCTTAATATGGTATATTGTTGGGCACAGGATAAGGGTCTTTCCATTAATCCTATGAAGACCCAGGCAATTCTATTCACTCATAGAAGGAAGATAGTAGGTTTTACACCTCCTAGGTTGTTAGGTACTTCCATACAGGTTAGCAAATCAGTGAAGTTCCTTGGGGTAGTTCTCGACAGTAAATTGAACTGGTCGGAGCATGTTAAGACACAACATCAAAAGGCGATAATCTCCTTTTGGCAATGTCGAAGAGTTGTTGGTAAGAATGGGGGAATCACTCCCAAGATGATGTTCTGGATTTATTGCATGGTCATTAAACCTAGATTGGTATATGCGGCTTTGGTGTGGTGGCGTCGCATTGAAACACGATCCGCTAGGCAGCTGTTGGAAGAAGTCCAACGCTTGGCTTGTCTGGCGGTGACTGGAGCGTTTCGGACCACACCGACCGCATCTATGGAGACTTTGTTAGGGATTCCACCTCTCTTTGTGGAGGTGAAAAACCAGGCAATGAAAGCCTGTTATAGAATTAAACAGGCAGGTTTTTGGCAGGGTAAGCGATATGGTCATTCTACCATTTATCGTGAGATGCTTTTAAGGATTCCCATTACAGGTTTTCCTTCTGATAGGAATTTGAAGACTTTTGTCTTTGGTCATTCCTACAGGGTTAGGTTGCCTTCTAGGGAAGATTGGTTAACCCTGGGTCCGTCTGGTGTGATTCCTGAGAATTATCTCCGATGCTACACGGACGGTTCCAGGATGGATGGTAGGTCTGGGGCTGCCGTCTATTTTGAGACGGGAGATCATTTGGTAGCGCCTCTTGGTGAGTGGGCCACCGTTTTCCAGGCTGAGGTTTATGCAATTCTTTGCTGTATTTTGGATGAGAGGGTGCGTAACACTAATTTAAAGGGTGTTTGTATCTGCTCGGATAGCCAGGCTGCGTTGAAGGCGCTTAATTCATGTGTCTTCACTTCCAGATTGGTGTTGGAATGTTCTAGAAGACTGGAAGATCTTTCTTTATTAAAGGATGTGCTTCTGGTCTGGGTTCCAGGTCATATGGGAATTTTTGGGAATGAGGAGGTGGATAGGTTTGCCAAATTAGGTGCCTCTCTCCCTTTCATTGGTCCAGAGCCTGCTGTTGGTGTGTCTTCTGACACATGTTTGTCGGGCTTTCAGACGTGGATGACCTCACAGCACTCCATTATGGATGAGTGCAGTGGGTTGTCGGCAGTCTAAAATGCTCATTGGGGGCCCGGACGGAGCTTTGAGTAGTGGGGTCCGATGTCTTTCACGGACCTCCCTCAGGTATCTGGTTGGATTCCTCACTGGGCATTGTGGTTTAAGGAGGCATCTCTATATAATGGGACTTGTGCCTGACCCCTTTTGTAGAGTTTGTGAAACTGAGGAGGAAACACCCATGCATCTGATGACGAATTGTTTGGGTTGTGAGGAGATTAGGTTTAGGACCTTCGGCCGGAATAGGATGTCGGTAGAGGATCTTAAGCTGTGTCCTTTTAAGGTTTTGGTCCGATTTGTTCGGTCTGTTGTGAAACTTAGATGGTTGAATCCTGGGCCTGGATTTGTATTCTAGTCCCAGTGGTTGTTATTCTTTAGGGGTAGCTATATGGGCCCTGGGGGGCTTTGGATAGCGTAGGGTTTTGCCCTCCCCTTTCGCGAATAATAATAATAATAATAAACTATTTAATATTTAACTAATTTAACCATCTATTATAGATGCAAATATCTAGTAGTAACTAATTAATGACTACTGCTGGCAAATGCAATAAATTTCATTAATGCTGGCTGGAAGATATTATATTCATTAGAAATACTGTTTCCAAGGGACATAAGTCTAGGTATAGGAGAGGATTGGGAATAATTTATTGAATGATAAGATTTAGAAAACACAGGTTTATAGCGAGTATCTATTGCAGGAACATGGAAGTCGATTAATTCCAGCAATTCAGGATAATCTATATACTGATATATAAGTTTGAAGAGGAAAATTTGCTCTTCTGCTCTTCGCCTTCTGAAGAATAGAGTGCTCAAATTAAGGGAATCCAACACATCAGAATAAGTTAATCTTTACTTGATAAACCCATTATTTTAGCAATCCTTCTAAGAAACCTATGCTGCACCCGTTCAATAGCATCAATGTGAATTTTATAAAACGGAGTCCAAACTGGAGAAGCAAATTCAAGTCGTGGACGAACCAAATGCAAATACCGTCTTAAAATACTGAAGGGATTTCTAAAAGAAGTGGAATTCCTAAAGACAAAACCTAACATCTTGTAACTATTGCTGACTACTTTTTAATATGAAAGCTAAAGGAGAGTCTAGAATCTAAGGAGATGCCAAGATCATTCACAGAATTATCACGAGTTAAAGGAGTATCTTTGAGAGTATATTTAAAGTGTAGAGAAGAGCATGATCTGATAAAAGAAATTACTTGGCATTTCGAGATATTTAATTTAAGATTGTTTGTGGACCAAACAGAAAGTCTGTTAACAGCATCCTGAAGAACTTGGCTATCACGAGTATCCATGATTTCTCTAAATAATTTAACGTCGTCAGTAAAAAGTAGAATGTTAACATCTGGAAGAACTAGTTTGACATCATTAATGAAAATTAGGAGCAATAAGGAACCAAGATGTGATCCTTGAGGTACTCCAGAAAGGACAGGATAAGACAATGAAAGGAATGATTTTACTTTAACAGTCTGAATACGGTGGGTAAGATAATTTTGCAACCAGCATAGCATTGTACCATAATTGCCCAAAGATTTAAGTTCAGTAAGAAGTAATGTATGGTTTACACTATCAAAAGCTTTGGAATAGTCAGTGTAGACAGAGTCAACTTGAGAACCTTTTTCGAAACATTTAAATATAAACTGGGCATAAGACAATAAGTTCGTGGTAACAGATTTTTTGGATTTTTTCATGTTGCTCAGGTATGATTATATTCCTTACTGAAGACATTAGGTTAGTGTAAACAATTGATTCGAAGAGTTTAGGAATGGTACTTAAAATACTGATAGGGCGATCATTTTGTACATCTTGTCTGGATCCATTTTTGAATATCGGAGTTACAAAACTGGATTTCCAACGTGAAGGAAATTGCCCGGTAGAGAGGGAACGATTGAATAATAAAAATAAAGGAACTAACAAAGGTTGTGTGCATCGCAATAACAGACAAGGAGGAACTCCATCAGGACCTGCAGAGTGATATTTATTTAAATGTTGAACCGCTTTCTCGATATCACACATTGAGATAAGGAAGGGTATAAAGTTTATATTACTAGGTAAAGCAGAAGCCACATTAAGAGCAGCAATGGAAGGTTCATCTTTTGAAATACACTAGAAAAATGTGATGCAAACAACTCAGCAATTTCATCACCTTTTGTACAAGACTGATTGTGTAAAAACATTTCATTTGGAATATCAACACTAGATTTGGTAGACTCCAAATTTTTTTTGGATTTGCCTAATATTGCTTTCAGTCTGAATTATATATTGCTCATACAAATATTTAGACAGTGCTTTGCATTTGGATCTTAGAGTAAAAAATCTAGAATAATCATCTTTTGAGTTTGTTATTTTGTAGAAGTAGTGGGCAATTTTCTTCGCCTTTACTAGACAAATTAATTCAGAGTTGTGCCAATGAGGAAAAGTAGATGTAAAAATACTTTTTACAGGGGACATAAAGGTCGATGCCAGAATGCAGAATTTGATAAAAATAATCTAAGGCAACTTCTAGAGGCTTATCATGAATAAAAGACCGGTCTTGACTAGTAAGATACATGTTTAAGAGATTATATTTACCATTGTTGGGAGTCTGGTACGTGTACGTGTACAGTTAACATCGTCTCTTAAATTTTTGTGTTTTTGAGTGGGAAAACAGTGGCCGATATTGGTGGAACTTGGTGTACATTATAATTAGTGCTAAATCTTAATAAGTGAAAAATTTAAAGATTTTCTGTTTTATGGTTTTGGAGAAAAACAAAAGAGAATATTCTGGTTGAATTACAACAATATTGGATAAGTTTCTTATCTATGTGTTGTTTTGTTTATTGATATTTTTAGTGTTTGTTTGTGGACTCTGAGACCTGCCTTGAGACAAGTTTATTTTTACTTGCTCTACTTCAACTTATTAAAATATAAAAATGGCATTTTCGAATGAAGATATAATGAATGAAATAAAAAAAAATCTTAATGAAACTAAAGAAATAAAAACCACTCTAGAGAAAGCATTAACAGTAATGGAGGACATGATGGGTCAATTTTCTGAACTAAAAATAAAATGTAAAAACTTGGAAGAAAAAAATACACGCTTGTCGGAACAAGTGAAGTATCTAAATAGTCAGGTACGCAAAAATAATTTCGTAATTTACAATGTGCCTAAAACTGAAAACGAAGACATTGTAGAAAAAGTTAAAGAGATCTGTGCAGAAGCCGAAATAACTGTTACTGATCAAGAGATCAATAATTGTTTTAGAATTGGGAAAGGAGCTGATCCTCGACCTGTACTGGTTTCCTTGAGCAGTAATTTACTGAAGAGGAAAATATTTAGCAAGAGAGAATACTTGCAGCAGAAACACTACCGACTGAATCACGACCGGACACTGGAAGAGCGTGAGGAAGGAAAGAGGATTTTTGCCTGTTTAAGCAAACTAAAAAGTCTTGATAGCTCTGTAATGTATAGGAATAGAACTTTTAAATTTAGAGGTGACTTTTACACTCTCAAAGAGGTTGAAGAACTGATTAATGGCGGGAGCCTGGACACTGCTACTACGGCGGAGCAAATGAAGAAAAGACTAAAATTAGACAGTGTGAAAGAGAGGCTTGGTCATTTTCGATTTCGTCCCTCATCACCCTCATCTGTCAAGTCGTTTCCCGGCTGAAAGGCGTCCTGAAGGCAGCACTTCCGAATTCGATCTATTTTCACCTAGTAATGACCATGACATCCAGTATTCCAGAGTTCAGAGTTTCAGAACAGATTCTTTGGATATTTCAGAACCAACTCTTCTATCTACTGAAAATGTTAAGAAAGCTAAAGGTACTGAGAATATTAAATTTAAATTTAGTATAGCATTTTGTAATATTAGTGGTTTTAGAAGTCTATTTAAATTAATGAATGATGAAATAAATCTATTTAATAATAATCTGGTAATCTGTTTAGCTGAAACTTGGCTATTAAATAACCAGTTTCAACTTCCGTTCTTTTTTTCTGATTATATTCCATTTGTTAGTTTAGCTGTTAAAACTAATGTGCGAGGGCGAGCGAGTGGAGGCTTGTTAACACTAGTCAAAAAACAGTTTGAACATCATACTGAAGTTATAGATAGGAATAATTATTGGTTGTTTATAGGAATATTAATAGAACATACATTTATTATAATTGGAAATATATACTTGCCTCCTTTATGTGATATAGAATTACAGCTTGAATTATTGAATAACACAATTATTAAAATTAAATCTAAATATCCTAATAGTAATATGGTCTTGTTAGGGGATTTTAACTGCCGAATTGGCAATTTGAATAGTTTTGATGATGATATTTTTGATAATTTTCAACTTATTGGAGCGAGAACATCTTCAGATATTGTAATTAACAGAAGAGGTAAATTATTATCTGAAACAATGGAGGCCCTAGGATTCTTTTTATGTAACGGCCGTTCGTTGTCAGATAGTCCGGGGAAATTTACAAATATAACTGCCAGAGGTAAAAGTACCATTGACTTGGTTTGGATTAATGAAAATATGTTTAATTTGTTTTGTGATTTGTCTGTTGATTTAATTTCAGAATCTTATGACCACCTATTATGTACCTGTATTATAGAAATACCGCATTTAATTCAATTTAATAAGATAAATAAATCTTGTGTTAAAGAAAAACATTCACTAGTGAAAACTATTAGATGGGATTATGATAAGGTATTTTCTTTTCAAAATAGATTAAAACAATCACAAAGAATTTATTTCAATGATAGTGACATTAGTAACCTGTATATTAATTTTATTGAGGCTTTGGAACAGGCGCTCGCTGATTCAGCAATGTTGTCTTATAGGAAGGATGATCCTATAACTTTATTGTAGTCGTCTACAATATTTGGCCAAGAATGATTGGTATGATCATGAGTGTAGAAAGCAAAAAACTATTCTTCGGCGCAAATATAGACTTTTCTTGAAACATAAACATCCTAAACTCCTTGAAAATTATATTGTTCAAAGATCTTCATATAGAAATTTAATCAATCAGAAGAAAAAAGAAAATCATATCCTATTTTTAGAAAATATTCGAAATGTTAAAAACAGCTCCCAGTTTTGGAAAGCTATAAAATCAGTCAAGAGTTACAAACCGACAATTAATGAGATAGGTTTAGATAATTGGTCTGTTTATTACAAAAAACTTTTCGGTGAGAAATTGTTATCGGATACATTATTTTTTTCAGTAGCCGATCCTTTTTTGGATGATCCTATAACTTTAGACGAATTACAATTCGCAATTAGAGTTGCAGGGAAAAACAAAACTCCAGGATTTGACAATATTTCTTATGAAATTTACAAGAGCCTCCCTGCTGAATGGGAACATTATTTGTTAAATTTATACAACACTATTCTAGTTCAAGAAACCGTTCCTAAATCTTGGTCTAAATCTAAATTAAGCTTGATCTACAAGAAAGGGGACAAAAGGATTTTGATAATTACCGGGGAATAGCTATTTTGAATAATATAACAAAGCTTTTTACTAGCATTCTAGCTCGTAGGCTTCTAAGTTGGGCTGAATTTTGGGGCTTTCTGCCAGAAGAACAAGCTGGCTTTCGTGAGGGAAGGGGATGTCTTGACCATGTATTTACTCTGATGTCGCTTGTTACCATAAATCTGAAGAAAAAAGGAGCATATATTTATGCGACTTTTGTGGATTTTAAGAAAGCGTTCGATCGGGTTCAACATGATTTACTGTGGGATAAACTTTTCAAAATGGGTGTAAGTGGAAAAATTATTAGAATTATGAAGACCCTTTACGACAGTGCCGTAATGCAGATTAAGTTGGAAAATGAATTATCAGAAGAAATAGGAATATCTACTGGTTTGTTACAAGGGGAGAGTCTTAGTCCGGTCCTCTTTATTTTATTTTTGGCCGATATAGTGTCTTATTTTAAAGAAAATGAAGCGAACGGAATTAAACTCACTGCTTCAACTCAGATTAATATGCTCTTGTTCGCAGACGACCTGGTAATATTTGGATACTCCTGGTACGATGCACAGAAAAATTTAAAACTCTTGGATCAGTATTGTTCTAATAATTGTTTATCAATAAATTCCCAAAAAACAAAAGTTTTAGTGTTCCATAAGTCACCCAGATTAAAGCGATTGAAGCCGCTGTTTTATACGGGTTTAAAGTTAGATTATTGTAAAAGCTATATTTATCTGGGAGTCCCCTTTTCTGCGAGTGGAAAATTTAAAGCCGCTTCAGATTTCTTTCTACAAAAGTCGGTAATAGCCGGCGCTAAAGTTAGGGACATTTTAATAAAGAGCAAAAGCGACGCTTGGGAAACAAAAATGGCTCTATTTGACTCTATGGTAGCATCAACAACTTTATACTGTTCTGAGGTGTGGGCTTTAAGGTATTTGGATGTGTTGGAAACAGCACAAACTAAATTTCTAAAAGGTTTATTTTACTGGCCACAGTATACCCCTCGCTACATGATAAGGCTTGAAACTGGTAGAGCTCCGTTAAGTTCGTTTGTTTTTAAAAGAACCATTAATTATTGGATAAAATTACTCACTCTTCCTGAAAATAGGCTTCCGAAACAATGTTTCAGATCTTTATGCTCCCTGGATACCAATGATCATTATAGCAATGAATACAACTGGGTGTCAATGGTTAGATCCTGGGGGGAATCATTAGGTGACGTACATATCTTTCATACAATGGACAGTGATTTTATTTCAAATGATGTAGTTGATAAACTACTAAACACCTCACTTAGTAAAGATATAGATCGGGCTCTTAATTCAAAATTTAGTTCCACATACAGACGTGTAACTGACTTCAACTATTACCAACCACAAACCTATTTGAAATACATCATTAACTTCGAAAAATTAAGAATAGTTAGTCAATTGAGGCTCAGTGGTGACAATATGATAAAATTGTTCTTCAAAGGTTCTCTCCTCAACATAACATCCGATCAAGACTGCCCAATTTGTCAACAAATAATTTTAAATCCGTTGAATCATCTGTTGGTAGAATGTCAGGCTAACTATAGTAACCGCGAAAAGTTTTTAAAACACTATTTAACAGAATCTGAGAGTGACGCCCAATTAGATCGCTTGCTGAATTTAGACAGCATTCAAAAAATAAATTCTTTGTTTTTGTTTATCTTAAACACCATTAGAAAAACCACTTAAGAACCAAATAAAAAAATGTAAAGGTGTTTTATCTCTGGATACTGTCTCATTATTGCTGTTAAGTCTGTACTCTTGGTTTTATATTAAAAAGATTGGTTCATTTCTTATTTATTAATATTATTATTATTTTAATGTTACAGTATGTATATTTTTCAGAAGAATTGTTTATTTTGTTTCTGTTCTGTTTTTCATAATTTTCTTCTTTTTTTTTTTCTTAATATGTAAAATTGTATATACCAGACTCATTGTACAAGTTTATCTTAAACAATAAAATATTATCTATCTATTTACCATTGTTGAAATCATAGACTAATTTATTACTCTTTAGTGAATTAATATTAGTATCACAGCAGATTTCTAGTTCAACCTCTAAGGGAGGATGGTAATTATCTACATTGGTAATTGCAATATCACATTTCTTTACATTTAAAGTTAAATTACTAAACACTAAATCTAACAAATTTGAATTTACATAATTGCCTATTTTATTACATTGCTTTAGGCCCAATAAATCACAGAATGAATTTTTTACTAGGTTAGCACTCTGATATGAACACTGTGACGATACTTTGCATCAAGATTCACACCAATCCATACCACGAAGATTATAATCACCAAAAAGTACTATCTCAGAATTTGGATATTATTGTAAAACATCTGGCAGTGTTGTTCATACATGTTTATGGTGGAATCCGGAGGGAGGTATACACCCCCGACAATAAGGTTGGATGTTTTCAAAGATATTTTGACAAATACCTGTCCAATATTACTACTTACTAATGATGGGGGAAGACACTAAATTAGAACGTAAAGCAATGAGAGTTCCTCCTCCAGATCTCTTGGTCCACCACTTCTATCTGCTCTGTAAATGTTAAAGTTTGAGAAACCTAATTCATCATCACTAATGGAATCACATTAAATTACATAAATTTGTTTCAGTGAAGACAAAAACTTCGAAGATTGACAAGTTTAGTCCGCCACGGCCTGACGTTTTGGTAGTAACACTGCAGATAGGTTCGATGCCTTATCTCAACTTTTTTTGAATGACTTTTTGAATGATTATAGGAATTCCATGTGAATATTTAATAGTTAAATTGGTTTCACCATTTGCTGTCCTTTTCTCCAGCTCCAAACGAAGGGATTTTAGGTATTCGCGTTCACGTACTGTTTTTTCTAAACTCATACCAGGGGCGCAGGCAGTTTTATTCTTGATTGAAATAGCTGGAATGCATCCCACTGTGTTGAACAGACTAACTTCAGTGGTCAAGGTTTTAGGGGATCCAGCGTTTTACCTAACGATTAGTTTTTACAACTTTACTGACCAGTAGGTCATCGTTTATGGTGTTTCGAACGTAGTCAATATCGCTTTTTAAATGCTCATCAACAGATGGACTGTTTGTTTCAGGTACATTGAATAAAATAACATTGCATGAACGTCTTTGTTTATCATTAATTTCTCTAAACAAATCTTCTGGCGACAACACTTGCTTACTCGTTTGGGTGTACAGTTGTTTTACTTCTTGAAGTTCTTGTTTAAGGTCATGTAGCTGTTTCATGATATTTGGAAGATCTTTCAAACCGACGTCGCACTGGGGACACAAAAATTTTAATATTCGTCTTTAAATTCATGCACTGGATCTCATTAGAGGTGAAGCCTGAACAAGAAGTATGCCTATTACTGCAAGCATCACAGAAGTATTGCTCCTTATTTTCAGAGAAATCTAAATTACAAATAGTACAGGTTGCAACCATTTTTTCGTAAATAAATGCTATTTTCAATTAAAAAGAACTTAATCATAATAGAACGAAACAGGACACAACTTACTCAGAGGAAGGTTACACTTAGCAATGAAATGCTAAGAAATGTTTCAGATTTAAGTTTGAGCCGTTGTTGTTTCTTGTTTGAAGATGCCGCGCCGCAGAAGGCAGCACTTGGCTAAAGTGTAGTAATTTTAGTCAGTCGTTTCTGGGCTTTGAAAGAGTGTGCACGTTTCCAGAAGACCATTATTTGTTATGTATGTTGTGAATAGGACAGTTTTAATTCATTAACATTTTTAAATGGATTATTAGTAATCCCTGTGTAATTTATAATTATTGTGTTTTGGAGTTAAATAATTGTTGCTGTGAGCCACTGTGTTCAAGTTTGTAACTGTAAAATTTAAAATAAAGAGTTTGTGAGGATGATAACCAATAATTACTCTTCTTCTTTGTTGTATCAAGTTCACCAGCCCAGGCCTATGCTTCACTGGTAGCAGAGCGTGGTTTCGAAAGATCCAGAGTCTTACTTGCTTTTGGCAGTCTCCAAGTCAACTCAGAGAAATTTACACACTACAGGATTGCTTAGTATCTCCTTATATTATATTGATTTTGGATACATTACCAAGTTTTCACAAAAGAATTGAATTTGAGATATATTTTTTTAATTAATTTTACAATTTAATTTAGAAATTACCAAATATTTGATTTTGGAAAATTCCATGTAGAGGATTATTGATGAATTCGAACAAGTTGCAGAGAGAGAGAGAATTCCCAAGCTTTGATGTCTTCCGATTATACCGCCAGAAGAAATAATACCCTTTTATGACTCATAACTTTTTTTAAATTTGAAATCTATCATTTTATTTATGTTTGAACATTTAAATTAGCCTTAGAATTAGATTTATTTCTTTACTTTATTGGTTCTTCTGTACTTTATTTACTTATATTTTCATTTTTTCTATCTCCTTTTCAGAACTATAATATTTAAATATTGTTTAGAATAAATTGGCAACCTGAGTTCTTACTCAGAGATGAGTTAATTTACGAGCTTAGATTAGAGGAAGTAAAGAGATTGAAAACGTGGCACTCTGCGTAAGTCCCACGTAGAGTTTTAAATGAACAAACCCCAATTGATACTAAATTTTTAGCCGGGATTGATTTACAAAATGAATTTGAAACTTGTTTCAATAAATATTTAGAAATCATAGAATTATTTGAGGAGTTTTTCTCGGAGCCTACCTTGGCTCAATGCAACAGATTAAACACCCGTTCCAACCACCTAATAGATCGGTTGAATAACATGAATAGTTTGGAGTTGTCACCCCCAGAAAAGGAACAAGTGGAAGAACAGATAAAAATATTAAAAAAATTATTGTTAAGGGCTGACTGTACCAAGACAAATTTAACCGTTTTATCTGTTAATCCTCCTTTAAACAGGATGTTTCAGATAATGTTAAGGTCGATTTACAAGGGCTTGCTAAATCAGAGCAAACTGATCAAACAAGTAACTTACAGTCAGTCTTACCGGAAGGTAAAATGAGTCATGAACAAGATGGGGTTTCTCCAAGCCCAAACGTACACCTTCTTTCTCCACTAGCCCTAAATACATCCCACTCACAGGAGTCCTTTACCAAATACTTTTCAAAACTCCCTCACCCGCTTCAACCTCTTCTCGCTCAGCTTCCTATCTGCGATGGTCTGAACGTGGATAGCCTTCTGAAGTTTCTGAGCATTTTAATAAATATCCATGAAAGAAACCTTCTTACTGATGGACAATTGCTTGTGTATATATCATCTCATACACGGGGAGTTTTATATGATCGCATCATGAGAACCCGCTCGTTTCGCAGTTTTCATGCTAATACCATTAGATATTAATACCCTCCCGACTTTATACTCAACTTATTGAGGAGCGTTTTTATCGTCTACAGAGATGTAGAGAATCTCTTGCCCACTATGTGAGCGATATTAAGGGCAATGCAAAGCTATTATTGATGCCTTTATCAGAGCGACAATTCGTGGAGAGCATAATCAGTGCAATCACTCCAGAGGAAAGGTCTCGTATGGTATTCATGGCTCCTCCTCAATGTTTCGCTGATCTTGACAATTTATGCGTTCACTCTCAAAATATAGAGTATGCAGATCAACTCAGGGGCAATAGACCGTACATGAGACAAGATAAACTTCAATATCTACGCGATGGAAGGTCCCGAGGAATATCTTCTTCTAGTAATCTCTGTTACAGGGCTCCAGAAGGTCTCGCCGTTGATAAATCGAAGTCTCATTGTTTTAATTGTAAGAATATTGGACATTTTAGTAGAGAATGTCCTGCTAAAAGTGACGTTCAAGATAGGAACAAAATAGATGGCTTCCTTTCAAAAAACGTCTAAGGTATGAGGGGAAGACTGGTTTTTCCTCTCATAAGGTTAAATTGCGGACAGGTCATGGTAAGCATTTTAAATTGTCTCTAGCTAAAATGGGTATATCGGCCACGCGGGATTTTACACCTTACGTAGCAGCTGAATTTAAAAATGTATCTTACCCCGCACTTATCGACTCTGACTATCCCAGAAGCTTTATTAAACAGAGTTTTCTTGAAAAGTTGAGAGGGATGTTAGCTATAAAAGAAGTAAAGGAATGTAAAGTGACTTGTGCCACAGCTTCGGATGAACCTTTACAATAACAAACGCGGTCGACATTAAGATAAAGATTGATAGATATACCTGGAAATTTAGATTACTAATAAGCCCAAAACTAACTACCGATATTATTTTGGGGTCTGGTTTGATCATTAATATGCGTGATAAGACAATATCGTTTTCCTTTGATCCTCTGAATCCCATCCCATTATGCTCCACTACGAACAACAGAAACAGCCAAGACGCAACTTTTGCCCCAATACGCAGTACTTCAGAGGAAAGTAATAGTCCGCTTCCGGACTTTAGTCATTTGGAACCCTCAAGGGCTGGCAAAGTAAAGGATATAATTCTCAGTTTTCCAGAAGTTTTCACATCCCGTTTGGGTTTCACTGAACTTATAGAATATAAAATCGAAATCTCCGATCCAAAGCCTGTAAAATTACACCCGTATCGTTTATCACCCCCTAAGATGGAAATTCTTCGACAGGAGGTTGACGAGTTATTGAAGAAAGATGTGATCGAACCCTCAAATTCAAATTATAGTAGTCCCATGTTTTTGGTACCCAAGGGAGATGGCCATTTTCGAGCGGTAATTGATTATCGTCTTTTGAACCAACGTATTGTTATAGAGAGTGTACCCCTTCCTGATCTACCCCAGTTTTTTAACTGGTTTTCCGAAGCCCGTTTCTTTACCGTGTTGGATCTCAATCAAGCATACCACCAAACACCTCTAGCCAAGTGTTCTCGTCACTTGACGGCTTTCTGTACCCCCCATAACTTATATCAATTTAAAAGGGTTCCTTTCGGACTAGCAACAAGGAGCCCAAGTTCTGACTCGGTTGCTTGACAAAATTTTTCACGATGTGAAGTTTAAGTTTTTGTACAATTATTTGGATGACGTAGTCATTTACTCTAAAACCTTCGAGGAACATATGCAGCATTTGTCGGAAGTTGCCAAACGCTTAAAGTAGGCGGGGCTTACTGTAAACCCACAAAAGGCGAAATTTGTTTTAAAAGAGTTTTCATTTTTAGGTCATAGAGTTTAACCAAGAGATATTAGTATAGATCCTGACCGTACTCAGGCTGTAAGAGATTTCACCCCTTCTACAGATGCCAAAGGCGTTGGACGGTTTATCGGAATGGTGAATTTCTTCCATAAATTCATCCCGAAACTAGCTGAGAAAGCTGCACCTTTAAACCTGTTACGCAAGAAAGATGTGAAATTTCATTGGGGGGATGATCATCAGAGGGCCTTTGAAACCCTAAAAAGGTGTATTTCCCAACCCCTTGTGTTGCGTATCCCAAACTTTAACAAAACTTTCATCTTACAAACTGATGCCAGTTCCGTAGCTCTGGGGGCAGTTTTATTGCAGGAAATAGATGGTAGTCGGCAGCCGGTAGCTTATGCTAGTCGTACCCTCACTCTTCAAGAGAGAAAATCGTCTGCATACGAACTAGAATGCCTGGGTGTCTTATTCGGGCTGGGTAAGTTTAGGCAGTATCTTGAATATGCTGAATTTCTTTTAGAAACAGACAATCAAGCTTTAAGTTGGCTTCTCGCTCATCCATGTCAATTAGGAAAAATAGGACGTTGGATTATGCGCATATCTTCCTTTAATTTCAGGGTACAGCACATTAGGGGGACCCAAAATATTATCGCTGATACGCTATCACGATGTATCAAAACCCAGCAAATGCAACCACTTCTAAGGACTCTAAAGACAATAGCCGAATTATAAAGCTTGTTCAGCCCACCGACTTTCCGGAAATTCCCATAAATTCAATACAAGTTCTTGATCCATTGGCATATAGTGGTGTAAGCTCTCATCAGAGAAACAACCCGGAGCTTCTTAAAATTATTGAATATATTGAGAAAAATATTGACCAAACCCCTTTCTGTATGGAGAACAATATCTTATGCTTAGAACTTAAAGATGGTTCAAAAAAGGTAGTCATACCCCCTTCACTAATTGACATGCTATTCCAATATTATCACGAGTATCGAGTACCGAGTCGGTGCTCACCTCGGTATATATAAAACGATAAATAAAGTAAAGCAGCACTACTTTTGGAAGGGAATGTACAAAGATATTGCCGAAAGGGTTCGGCGTTGCAAAATTTGTGCTGTAAGTAAACCAGCCCAAGACACTCATCTAGGTTTCCTGCATTCCGATGTAGTTGAAAAACCGATGCAAAGATTATTTTTAGATTTCGTTGGCAAGTTCCCCCGAAGCCAAAATGGGAAAACTATGTTGCTTGTTTGCGTAGACGCGTTCACTAAATTCGTCTGGTTAGAGCCGTTAACTGCGGCAACTAGTAAAACCACGATTAAATTTCTTCAAGAGAGAATATTTGCGGTTTTCGGAATGCCTGCAGAAATCGTGACTGACAATGGATCCCAATTTACTTCGCAAGAGTTTAAACGTATGTGTTTTGTGATTGGAGTGAGACATTTTACCACATCTCCTTACCATCCACGCCCATCTCATGCTGAGAGGTTTAACCGCAACTCCACGCGAACCACAAACTAGGTCCAGCGCTGCGAGCATTCCACGCGAACTCACAAACGCATTGGGACCAGAATCTTACTTGGCTACAAATGGCTTTCAATACAGCTAAACATGAAGCACACCAGCACACACCTTTTGAGTTGATGTTTACTTTCGCTCATAGATGCCCTTTGTCTAGCCTTTGGAAAAAAGACGAGTTGATACCTAATAAACCCAATGATATCAGAGACACATGGCTTCGGGCCAAGAGAAATCTACAGAGGAACCACGAGCTAAGAAGGCTTCGCTGCAATAAATCACGACGGGATAATCCGTTCGTGGTGGGGCAAACAGTTATGCACCGAATACATCCCCTAAGCAAGGCTGCTAACAAATCGGCTGCAAAATTAATGCTCAAATGGTCAGGTCCTTTTAGAATTAAAAGGTTTCTCACACCTGTTACCGCCGAGCTAGTTGATCCGCAAACCGAACAACGGAGGAGAGCACATATCTCTCAATTGAAGGCTTTCTACGGGGATCTCGGAAATTGAGTGGGGATGATTTTGTCTTTCACCCTTTCTTCCTGCCCCCCTCACTGTCTTTTCTTCCTTTTGTTTCTTCCACCCTTGCTTCTGCTTTCGGGGAGGGAGGGTGTGCCGTTGTTGTTTCTTGTTTGAAGATACCGCGTCGCAGAAGGCAGCACTTGGCTAAAGTGTAGTAATTTTAAGTCAGTCGTTTCTGGGCTTTGAAAGAGTGTACACGTTTCCAGAAGACCATTATTTGTTATGTATTTTGTGAATAGGACAGTTTTAATTCATTAACATTTTTAAATGGATTATTAGTAATCCCAGTGTAATTTATAACTATTGTGTTTTGGAGTTAAATAATTGTTGCTGTGAGCCACTGTGTTCAAGTTTGTAACTGTAAAAATAAAGAGTTTGTGAAGACGATAACCAATAATTACTCTTCTTCTTTGCTGTATCAAGTTCACCAGCCAAGGCCTATGCTTCAAGTTGTAGCTCTTTATATGTGATGTGATATTCACATTCCTAGTTTAAAGAAATTCGTTAATGCCATTTTAAAGAATATAACAAAAAACTGAAAAATACTTTTCAGTAAAAAAGCACTTCCGGTCAACCGATTTTCTTCAAACGCGATGTTTCAACAACATATTTAATTCTAATTAATATTATTTAGGTGATAGAAGTGTGTATTAAGGTGAAATAGCATTTCAGAATTCTGCGATTTTTCGTTTTTTAGATATGCTGTCACACATACACACACACCCAGACCATTTGCTTAATGCCACTTTTTTGGACACAGGGGACCTCAAAAAGGATATTTCCAGGGAAAACTGGATACTGAAAATTTGACACAATTACAATACTTCCTCTTACTAGGAGCAATAGAAAGTAATAATTTATCAATATGAATTTTCGGGTAATTTCATTTTAGATCATATCAAAATAAAATATATTTTAAATTGCAATTTTTATTTTGTAATTTCATCATAAAAATCTTTAGCATTTTATTATATCCGAGCTCAATGAAGTCGTAACTTTTAATTTTGTCCCAAGTGTTTGTTTTATGTGGGCGGAATAGTGGTTTCAAGATTACTATTCAGCATTTCAAAATTAAGTACATAATTACTTTCTTTTTCTACACTTCAGCTGTAGGCGGCCTTGCTTATTTATCTATGTATCATAACTCGTGTAATCAATATCCTCTTACCAAAAACCGTCATCATTCCAACATATATACATCGCTGATGTTCATCCTGTAGCGAGGAATTGTAGGAACAAATCGATTTAAAATTGAACTGTGAACAGCCTGTTATAAAAATTTTCCTGTTAAATTCAGTGTGAAAGGAGATATGAAAATTCAGTGTTTATAGTTCCAAAATTTCGCAAAGTTTTATTACATAATCTTCATTCTTTGACTATATTTGAGATAAAGTTCAAACTGAAAGTCAGTACTTTCTTATAGCGACTAATGTTTACAATTTAAGTGTAATATTTACATTATTATTATTAAATAAAGTTAATAAAAATTATTAATTAAAAAGTTATGAAAAAAACCAAATGAAATTTTTAATCAACTAAAAAGAAATTTAATCAAACCAGCACTTATAATACAGATTAAGCCACCAGGGTGCCACACTTACTAGACACTAGCCTCACCTAGTTGTCACTAGAAAGCAGACTTTACTTGACCCGATCAATTTTTTCAGTTTAAACTAGCTCGCCATTATATTAAATATTTTAGTAGAGAAAATTTGAAACCAACATACAGTGTTTCACTCAAAAGTAGGTAGTAGATACTGTATTTCAATTCTTCTTGAGCTGTTTGACTAAAAACGTGAATTTAAATATTTCTAAACTATTATTTTTATTTTATTTATTATGATGTTTATACTAAAAATTTCCTATGGAATTACTAATCATTACTGTTAAATAATAAAATTATCCGAATTTCTATTGACCTAATTTATTTTATTTAGTTGTATCAACCAATAAAAATACTTATTGAATATGTGGATGGGTCCGCATTGCTGGATAACATTTGGTATCTTATCCGTCGTAGCATCCATATGCCATTTGTCCCTGAACGGTTCCGGATTTTCATCCATCGTTAGAGCGAATTTCCAAGCTCGTATAGAGCGTTCACTTCAAAGTAATGTTTCTGTTACACTCACACTGCTGGTTTATTGGTTGTATATAATATGTGCGTGAGGTTAGAAGGTTATGTTACTATGTGTGTGTGTGTGTGTGTGTGTGTGTGTGTGTGTGTTAATGACAAAATGGAATTATTATAAATTATGATTAGGCGTTAGAAAATAGTGTATAATAAATACACTAAACCATGTTTAGAAGGATACTTTATAACAGCGATTTATTAACGTTCTTTTATAAATTACTGTTGCAGTGAACAAATCATATGGAAAGATATAAACATAAATTCAGAAATGTTATTTTCATGATTTCAATATTTGCAACAAATACACTTAATTAAACAAAAAATATTATACATATGTAAACATGTATATCATTATTTTGACTTAAACTGATGAAGAAAAGAATATTTTTATTTTATTATTGTTTTGTTCACTGAACTCTTGCTATTAAAATAATTGTAATTTTAAATAAATAATAAATAGCAATAAATAAATTTGAATTTGATACTAGTAGGGTAGTTAGGTATGTTCTGGGCCAGGGGCTATGATCCTTTTCTTGGTCGAGACCGAGGGCGCTCCCTCATCCAAATCAACGAGCTTAATCGATGACGCCATCCAATTAAATATCATCCAAATCGATGACTAAGATGACATCATCCAATTAATTATCATACAATTCAATAAATTATAAATTAAATTATATATTAAATAATAAATAAAATAAAATTATAAATAATTAAATAAAATGAAATAAAAAAGTTGTTTTACCTGGAATCGAACCTTAATTGTTGAGTCAGAAGACGGCAATGCAAACCACTAGACCAAAGCGGTCACTTAGTTCATAGTAGTAAATTATCATATATAAGTATGTGACCCTTGGGAACATATCTTTTTTATTATTTCACATTAGTTAACAACAATTATAGGTGATTATAGGGCATTTTTAACGTATCTTTTAATAATTGATAGACACTTGAAATGGTGATTATGTAATTGATATATCTACACAATAAACATTATTACCAATGTGGGTGGGAGACAAAAAATAAATAAGTTACAAAACAACAAGCAAACTAATGGTGAATATGTGGCATATCTAAAACACAACATTAAAAAAACATTATATAGCAAACTAATTAAGTTAAAAACTAGAATAAGGAGACAAGTTAATTAACATATCTGCAATCCCTTCCACCAAAATATTAATAGCATAGATTGAGTGTGAGTCACATAATGGTTGGAATAAGGTAAAAAAAAACAACCTAATTGATATATCATAAACGCCGCAGGTATGTAAGTCTAACAAATCAAATATATTAACATATCTTTAATAAATAACCCCTTTGATGCAATTACTTAACCTAACATTTTAAACATACATAGGCTGAGGTAAATTTTACATACCTTTTAAGTTGGTGTATAGCTCATGGTGATTGAATAAACACCTCTATTGATGTAATTATATGGCATTTAGTGAATAACATCTTAGACACAAATAATATTAGAACGTTATATGGGTAAGGGGTGAACAAAAAAATAATACAAAATGACATATTAATGTATTATTAAACGACATCTTAAGACATAAATAAGTTACAAAACAACAAGCAAACTATGTGGGTGAAAATAAAACAAAAATTGACATATTAATGTATTTATTATTCATCTTAAGACATAAAAATGTTAAAACAGTTGCAAACTAATGGCGAATATGTGGCAATAAACCAAGTAAAAATTGACATATCTAAAACACAATATTCATTATATATATAGCAAACTAATTGAGGTATAAGTAAAACAAATGGTTTATTTAAAACATCTTAAGACATAAAAATAAAAAAAGAATGTAATTATATGACAATAAGGTAAAACAAGTAAAAATTGACATATCTGACCAAAGCGGTCACTTAGTTCATAGTTGTAAAATGTCATATACACACCTCGGGAGGAAATAAAACAAGGTAGTTTAACATTTATTTCACATTAGGTGATTATAGGGCATTTAACGTATCTTTTAATAATTGATAGACAATTGATATATATGGTGGGGTGGGGGAACAAAAAATAAATAATTTCTTTAATAATTTATTTGGGTGTTATTTAACAACATGATATATAGCAAAAACTAATTATGTGAGAATAAGGTGAAAAATAAATATAAGTTATATTAAACAACATCTTATGACATAAAAATAAAAAAAGAATGTAATTTGACTCACACGTTGTTAATATATGTTATAAATTGTTTTCGTAATTACATTAATATTTTGTGTGGGAGTTTTTATTACCTTATTCAATCATCATTAGTTTTTAACTCAAATGACACCTTTCAACCTCTATGTGTGTTTAAATGTTATATATATTAGATGTATAACGTCTTAAACATAAAAAAGAATGTAATTATGTGAGAATATTAATTAATGGTGGGGGACGGCGTATATATTAATCTATTTAACATCATGTTTAAAAAAAATAATGACACCTTATACAAACACCTCTATTGATACAATTATAGAACATGTGTGTTTAAATGTTATATATATTAGAAGTTAAACAATTGGTTTATTTAAAACATCTTGAGACATTGGTGATTATGGTGGGGGGTAAAAATAAACAGTTAATTTTACATATCTTTTAAGTTGGTGTTACATTTTAAACTAAAACGTTATATATAATAGCATTGAGTTAAAAACTAATGATGATTGAATAAGGTAATAAAAACTCCCACACAAAATATTAATGTAATTACGAAAACAATTTATAACATATATTAACAACGTGTGAGTCAAATTACATTCTTTTTTTATTTTTATGTCATAAGATGTTGTTTAATATAACTTATATTTATTTTTCACCTTATTCTCTCATAATTAGTTTTTGCTATATATCATGTTGTTAAATAACACCCAAATAAATTATTAAAGAAATTATTTATTTTTTGTTCCCCCACCCCACCATATATATCAATTGTCTATCAATTATTAAAAGATATGTTAAATGCCCTATAATCACCTAATGTGAAATAAATGTTAAACTACCTTGTTTTATTTCCTCCCGAGGTGTGTATATGACATTTTACAACTATGAACTAAGTGACCGCTTTGGTCAGATATGTCAATTTTTACTTGTTTTACCTTATTGTCATATAATTACGTTCTTTTTTTATTTTTATGTCTTAAGATGTTTTAAATAAACCATTTGTTTTACTTATACCTCAATTAATTTGCTATATATAATGAATATTGTGTTTTAGATGTGTCAATTTTTACTTGGTTTATTGCCACATATTCGCCATTAGTTTGCAACTGTTTTAACATTTTTATGTCTTAAGATGAATAATAAATACATTAATATGTCCATAGTTTGCTTGTTGTTTTGTAATTACATCATTATATGCCATTTTGTGTTCTAATATTATTTGTGTTATTCACTAAATGCCATGTAATTACATCAATAGAGGTGTTTATTCAATCACCATGAGCTATACACCAACTTAAAAGGTATGTAAAATTTACTTCAGCCTATGTATGTTTAAACTGTTAGGTTAAGTAATTGCATCAAAGGGGTTATTTATTAAAGATATGTTAATATATTTGGTTTGTTAGGCTTACATACCTGCGGCGTTTATGATATATCAATTAGGTTGTTTTTTTTTACCTTATTCCAACACAAAGAATCACCATTATGTGACTCACACTCAATCTATGCTATTAATATTTTGGTGGAAGGGATTGCAGATATGTTAATTAACTTGTCTCCTTATTCTAGTTTTTAACTTAATTAGTTTGCTATATAATGTTTTTTTAATGTTGTGTTTTAGATATGCCACATATTCACCATTAGTTTGCTTGTTGTTTTGTAACTTATTTATTTTTTGTCTCCCACCCACATTGGTAATAATGTTTATTGTGTAGATATATCAATTGTCTATCAATTATTAAAAGATATGTTAAAAATGCCCTATAATCACCTATAATAAATTGTTGTTAACTAATGTGAAATAATAAAAAAGAAATGTTCCCAAGGGTCACATACTTATATATGATAATTTACTACTATGAACTAAGTGACCGCTTTGGTCTAGTGGTTTGCATTGCCGTCTTCTGACTCAACAATTAAGGTTCGATTCCAGGTTAAACAACTTTTTTATTTCATTTTATTTAATTATTTATAATTTATTTATATTTATAATTTAATTATTTATAATTTAATTTATATTTATAATTTAATATATAATTTGTAATTTAATCGTCTTCGAATTGAATGATAGGATGACGTCATCTTTAAATTAGGCTCATTGATTTGGATGAGTTCTTAAATTAAGGTCATCAGATTGGATGATGGCAGCAGCGCTCTTGCAACCCCCAAGACTAGTAACATAGCCCCTGTGCCAGCTCTCTCCTAACTACCCTACTGCAGTGTATACTGAGTAAAGGATGTGACCTAGAATGCTGCCTTGCGGCACTCCAGCTTCGGTATGATTGAAAGCAAAGAAAGATGATCCGATTTGTACTTGAAAATACCTATCGGATAAGTAGGACATTAGGATAAGTAATAGGTGGCTGGAAGGATGCCCTTAAGTTTCCAGAGCAGCTATACTTTCCGGGTTGCTATACTCGATCGAAGGCCTGATTCACATCGAGGAAAGCCCCCGAACAGCACTCCCTGGATTTTGGCCAGGGCAGAGCGTAAGCTAATGGGGCGGTGTTGAAGTTTTTTGGGCTTAAGAATGGGACGAATAATAGAGAACTTCCAAAGAATAGGGAAATAGGGGGTTCGGAGAATCACGTTGTATAGGGAAGTGAGGAAGACCACGGCTTTTTTAGGAAGATTTCGAAGAATGGTTAGGGTTATGAGATCAAATCCGGGAGTTTTCTTTGGGGAAAGACGTTTTGTAGCATATTGAACATCTGACGGAGAAAATGGCTTAGGTGAGAGGGAGAGAGTGAGGGGGAGTCCAGGTCTTCTAGGAGAGATTCTTGGAACTGGGAGTCAACCCTATCAGAGTAAGGAGTGAAAACAGTGGATAGGTAAGAGGCAAACAGGGAAGCTTTATCCTCGTCGGATGCACCCCATGAGGCGTCATCTCGACAAAAAGGGAAGGATATGTATTTGTAAGAATGTATTCTCTTTGTTGCGGCCCAAAGAGATTTGTCTTCTGTAGTTAAACCTAATGTGTATTCTTGAAAACGTTCATTTCGGAGTTGTTTAAGTTCAGATCTAAGTAAGTGAGTCAATCTATTGTAGATTTGCTTATCAGAGGGATATCGCGACCGCTGCCATTTAGCTCTTGCACGTCGCTTATCCATGATAAGTTTCCGAATGCATAATGGAATGTTGGTCTTGTGAGTACGTTGTATGCTCCTGTGAGTTGTGGACTGCCGGAAGAAGTTTTGTACGTATTAATGTGGTGGAGTGCTGTTCTGCGTTGTCCATGTCTTCTTTTGTCTTAAGTAATGTATGTAAATTTATTGTGTGGTCTAATTTTGATTGAAATTGTAGTTGTGGTGGTTGGTTCCGCAGAGCTGGAAAGCATCAGAACATTTTCTGTGGTAGCCTGCTTCATTTTGTGCACCGTTTCGGGCGTTCGCCCATCTTCAGGATGCGTTTTTCAGACAGTATGACAAGACTAGACTTGCACAGAGCAAATTCAGTTTACACACTCAGAGTCACACAGTGTGTGACTTTTTTCGATAAAATCGCAAACATATGAAAACAAACTCTGTAAAGATGCACTTCCAGTTCAGTTTACTGCTATTTACTTCCTGCTGCATTTACTGCTGCTATTTACTTCCTTATAGGCAACAATTACCGCGAGCATCCACAGAACTTGACTATGTCTTTGTTTCTACATGCCAATGGCAATGGGGCGGATTTGGTAAAGTAGTTATTATAAGCAAACGTATCCCTGGGAGCAGTCCACTTCGATACCGAGAATAACTCCTAAACATATGTTGGAAAAATACTAATAGTATATCCCCTCCTCCTTAAGGATAGGAATTCCAGCGGGGAAAGAAAGGCATTGCTTTACTTTTACATTTTTTCACACTAGCGAACAATGTCGGACAAAACAGTTACTAAATCAAAAGAATGCAAATACAAAGTAACCCCAGATTTTGTGTTTCTAAAAAGAGAAAAGTTAAAATAATATTTTTTTTTATTGAAATAAGATTTTAATTTTTTATGGAGAAAAGAAGGTAAATTAATTGAAGGTGTGCAGGAGAAACCATACTGTTATTTCTTTTCTGGGCGAGCGAGCCATTCTGCTCCGCACCATCTTCCTCTATAAATGAATTTTCACTTTGTTTTAGAGTAAGATTCATAATTAAAAAAGTTCTCAGTGGCCAGCTTAATGAGTAGGGAAGCTGGGAGGAAAAGTTCAGAATAGTGAGTGGGTCGGAGAGGAGTGGCCAAGGGGAGCGCTTCGCTGTCACCACGGCCACCTTTATCAAATTAAATAAGTTATCACTACCAGCCCAGCTGTACAGCTCCATGTTTTTATAAACAACTAATTTCCACCGTACTAATATCTAGAAACTTATTTCTACAAATTTCGTTCACTTGAGATATTATTCTTTCTTAAACAAGGACAAAGTGTTTTGTTTTAATGAATTTGGGTAACAATGAAAGCTATAAAAGGTAGGAACAGAGCCCAATTCCAAGGCAAATCCAAGAAACCGAGATGAGGGGGCCAAATTCCAAATAGGTATGCTAGATAGCCTAACAAATTTATAAAAACCTGCCATAAATTTGTATGAAGGGGTATTTTATGTGATGGGATCGGTCGGAGACGACAGAAGAGACAAGTATAATTAGTGAACTTTTAGAATGATATATACAAGGACCTTACTGAATTATATACAGCATAATATGAGGGAATTTCGCGAGGAATGGCGTCAAACTGACAGACTTGGTCGCTATCTGGGAAACATTGTTGTAACTGCTAGGTGATTCTTCGGAAAGTGCTTAGAGACTTATTACCTTGTTCACGACTGGTTGGAGACTCTTCCTTGATTCGTTAGAGACAGTGTGACAACTTCAATAAATACTGAGTTTTCAAGTTTCCGTGGCAATTGCCGTTTAAAACATTAATGCTTACGAGTTGAGATTTCACCTTGGTTTGTATAAACTGACGTTTTGCCCAAATTCCAATTTACAGGGTAGTTGGATTAATAACTACACTTTATTTTCTAAATTTGTATTTAAATTGTAACTTTAAATTTTAAAATTGAAAACTACACAGATTTTCGAAATTACATTTTTTATGTTGAGAATCCTGAAACGAAAATGATTTTTAAAAAATGGTTAATTTGGTTTTGAATAGGAATATTTAAAAAAATCTTTGTGGCTATTTAAAAAAAAAATCCTCAAAAATTGAAAAATGCATTAATGTAGTTATACTTCTTCAGCCTGTATATAAAATCGAAACAAATGGTTTGAACAGTGGAACCTCCCGTTTACGAATTTCAACTGAAACCTTCCTGTGGTATCCACTGGTATTAGCTAAAAGGAATAACAAGTTTGGACCACCAGCTGCTACTTTTCATGTTTGAATTATACAGTTTATATAACTTATAAACATACACACACTCACACACAACTGGAAGTATCACTTCAGTAGTAGATTTTTGAGTTTTCAGCGTTTTTCTCGAAAAGGTTCCCTCGATTTTCTATAAACATTCTGAAACACAGCATACATGTAGAAGTTCTCACTTTTATTTGAACATATTTCTGAGAAAAATTGGTCTTTAGGGTGTTCTGGAAAAAAGATAAGGTAAGCTAGCTTTCGTGCAGTTCACATACTACCATATTCTTATATTATACGGTTTTACGACGACCTATACAATATTAAAACGGGGAATAACAGAAATTGCTTTACTGTAAGCGCTTCTGTACTAGATAGAGCTTCAGTTTTTTACAATGTGTTCGATAAAGACATCTACTGTTTCCTTTAAACATCGCATACTAATTAGATACAAACAGCTGATTTTGAAACCTTTTTCCTAAAAAATTGATTCAATGAGGGTCCTAGGGGAGGTAGGATCACATCCTTCCCTCAAAAGAGCCTCTTTTTTCTGTTATTGTATAGATACCCCGGACGTTGTAATAACATTGAAGAATGGATGTCTGGAATCCAGCAAAATTACAGTTTGAGGAAAATATGACAATTACAACTATATGAGTTGCGTAAGAGGAAGTCGAATGAGTACTTCGCTCTAGATTTTTAAAATTGTTACACAGACTAAAGCAGGGCTACCCAATAGGCGTCTTCTATTGTGTTCTCTGCGGAGGCCAAATGTTCTAGTCACGAGTTTGGCACAACTACATTTTATACTCAAATAGATGGTACTCATCGTCAAAAAACCCAGTCTCCAACAGATTTGTTCTGCTATTTGGGGCATCATACCATAAGTTGGTCAGCACTGATATATGTGCATGTGTACGGGATATCAGCGAAAAATAAATTTATTATTTCAAATAATTTTCACATTTAAAAACTAATTATTCAATGTGAATGAATTTTAAATATAAAATAAATTGTTTATGAAGTGTCCAGTTATTGAAGGCAGATCCATTGAAAGTAATTTGAATTATAAAAATAAAAAATAAAATTATATTATATATAATAAAATTATATATATATAATTATATTGTATATTATATTATAAAATAAAAAAAATAATTATTATGAAATGATTACATTTATTAGTGTAATTTTATATTTATTAACCCTTTGTTTTGGTTATTAGGCTAAAAAACTTTTACAAAATATGATAGTTGAAATTAAACGACAAAAATTCTAGATCTCTCACCAGTTACAGCTGATATTGTTTTAGATCATATTTTTTATCACTGCCTGCAACAATGTGAAAAATATGTTCACTTTTCAATTAAATATGTAGATGATTCCTGGTTCATCAGCTTACAGTCCGATAAAATAGACCATGTCCTCAAAATGTTCAACTCCTTCAATAACAATCTGCAATTCACCACTGAAATAGAAACAGGCAACAAACTAACATCTGGGTGTACTTATAATGAAAGAACATGACGGTACTAATTCCACTAATTTATACAAAAAACCCACTGCTACTGAACGAATGCTTAATTTCTATTTTGACCAACTCTACTCTTATACATTAAACAAGCTGTACTCCTCCAAAAAAAGCTTGACTCAAGGACTATGGATCCTCAAATGGGACTATAATTCTGCAATCAAATGCTTCCATCCTGCTGAAAGAAAATTGTTACCCAAAAAAACTCATCCCTGATCTCATAAAAAAATAAGCAAAATCAAACCATAGTCATCCACAAAATAACCAACTCTATATCAACAAACAAAGATAGAAAATCCCCCTATATTCGTGGAATTTCTGACAGATTAAAGCATAACTTTTCAAAAAATAATAACATATCAAAACTTCCTATTCTAATTCAAACAGCAATAAAAGACGATTTAGATTCCAAAAAGACAAAACCCCTGTAAACCTAAATTCTAATGTTATTTACAAAATAAATTGTTCAAACTGC
This sequence comes from Triatoma infestans, assembly GCA_011037195.1. Classification (NCBI taxonomy): domain Eukaryota; kingdom Metazoa; phylum Arthropoda; class Insecta; order Hemiptera; family Reduviidae; genus Triatoma; species Triatoma infestans. Next base: position 157,144 of record JAAEAF010008485.1, read on the forward strand.
CCATCCACCTACATAGCAGAGGCAAAACAATATGTTCAAAACCGAATTCGACAACACAAATATAACGTTAAAAGAAAAAAAGCCAACACATCTCTCTCTCGACGCACTACAAAACCTGGACACACTTTTGACTTCAGTAAAACTGAAATAGTTGGCAGAGAAAGAATTCACAAAAAAGACAATTTTTAGAAGTGATCCTCATCAAGAGGATCCCCAATTTTAAAACAGATATTGCTGATTTTAATGCATTATATTGAAATAATGACATCGCTTGTTTTCCAACAGTGCTCATGTATGTAATATAACCTATCATCAAACTGTAACCTGCTCTATTGTTCTAATCTATTTGTGTTATCTTGAGAGTCGAAGCTCGATACTCGCATGTGTTTTATGTATCAGGACTTTTGGCCATTTTATTTCAAGTATCATATTTTATATTTATTTCGCTGATATTATGATCAAAAGAAAATAAATGTACTTAGCGATCCTGGAGTTCCTGCGACTTTGGTTTGACAATAACAATAGCCGTTTTCAAGAATTAATCTTTCATCCTCCATTTTCCTGAGGCTTTTCCGTGTCTGGGACCCTGCTTCCTGCGAGGAGGGAGTTATCGAATTCTTAGTTGGCCTTGAGGTGGAATTATTATCAGTAGATCAGCCTAATTCCTCGACAAGTCTTTCACACTTTGCTATTTTCTCCATTCACTAAATCCTGCTACTTGGCGATGAATGCCGTAATCAATATATTTTCTTAAGCTGTGCTCATTCAACTGGTGGAGCGAAAATCACAAAAACAGCCTTGCCGTAGCAGAGGTACAGACGTACTGGCTAAAAGTTGTGTGAGATCACACACACTCACCAGTTCTCTATTCTATTCAGTTAGTTTACAATATTAAACTTTGACCGGCACTACAACTATATACATAATATTCGTACTATATTTCCTTTCTATCTAACTTTCTCCCTCTCCCTTTATTTCTCTAATTTTTATAAAAAAAATTAAATGCGAAAAAATTACGCGTCAGCTAAATTTTGAATACAAAAGTCAGATGACACGCATATATTACATACAACACACATACATTCCAATAAACATACACATATACACGATAAGGGCAATTAATAAAACACTTTTTCGTTTTCAACGGACCTCAATATATGTATGCCCGGTGAAATACAATTTTTAAAATTTGACACGAGTTGATACTTTCTCTTAGAGCTGTAAATAGCTATTTTTTACTATTTGTGGAAATAAAAGCGGAATAATACATGGGTAAGGAAACATAAATCAAGTGAGGCCAAAGTGAATAAACATGAAGAAGGGGGATGTTGGAGCAGGGCGCCTAGAACATCAATCATAAGAAAGAGCGGCAAGGTTAAATCTCTATGGACGGAAGTGAAACGGCTGGGCGGGCAAATGGAAAACCGTTCCATCGTTTACTGGCACCACGCTAACAGAAATTCCTCGCTGACTAATAACATGGGAGAATTGATTCCTGCGCCGCTCCTCCCTCGCTGAGACTACCTAAATCCTTGCTACCATCTCTTCGTTGCTTACTTTACGACAGTCTGCTCTAGTTCTACTCGGGGGAGTTGACTGAGTACAGAACGGCAATTTGTGCCCTCAGGAGCGTTCTTATTGGTGGCAACGGTTTAGCTAAGTGATGGAAGAGTCTTACTGGAGTGTTTACGCTATAATTAGGGCTATCTATCAGCAGAATGCTCTGCCTACCTCACCTCTCTTAGCCGGGGCGCCATCACTCGCCGCTATGTTACTTGTCCCACTACTGTGTACCCTTATTTCCGATCTCATCTATTTTCAAAAATAACTCCTTAATTAAAATTAAAACAAAATATGGGTAAAACATTCACATGAATTTTGCCTTTAGATTTTTTCTCTTTTCTAAATGATAAATAATCTAAAAGCGGCGAATTTTTACTTGATTGCACGACGGAAAGAGCCAATATAATTATGAAACGAGCTTTATAGCATCAAGGGGCACGCCACCAAAATCCCTTCAAAGCAATTTTCTCTGAAATAGGTGTCAATAAAAAATGATTGGTCATTAAATAGTAGTGACCTCACCAAGTTGAAACAAAATCCGCTTATGCCCTTCAATTTACTCGAAGAACTGAAAAAGCCGTTCAAGTATATTGCACACGAGATCGAACGATTTTCTATAAGCTCGCAATTATAACACTATATTTAATTCTGATAAATATTTTCTATGGGTGGTAGAACCGTACAATATACTGAAAGGTGCCCTTTACAGGACACCTAATGTCTCCGCTCCCCTGTAAAATCAATTTTTCCACATAAATATTTCGAATAAAAATAGTAGATCTGTATATGTGTCGTACAATACAAAGTTTAACAGAAATCACTATAGTTTTTTTTCGAGAAAATCACAAAAAGTGAGGAGTTATCTCAGGAAACTTTAAGCTGCCTGGGACAGATAACTTCCTTTCAAAATCTCTGGATATAAATCAAACGGAATACCCACTTCGGTCTTGAGATTTTTCGTTTTTGATTGATTCATCCAGCACAAACAAATACAGAGCAGTTTCTAAAATTTTTCTGACAAAAATTAAAAATTGTATTTCCAGTGAAAACCAATTTCGGAAATGTGAGAGGAATGCGACGATCCTGGAAAGAGAAAGTAAAAATATAATCTCTCCTTTCAAATATGTAAACTAACTTAATTAAAATGAAAACGGTAGTAGTTCGTAGAGTGCTTATCTCAAGCATATTATACTTAATTTAAATAATTAACTAAGAAATATTAATTAACTATTAATATTAATAGTAATTTATTAATAAAGTATATATTAACATCCTTGAAGTGGAGAAATAGCCAGCACGATAACTAGCTATTGTGTTGAGTATATTTATTTTCAACAAATTTCAACCGCAGACAATAAACAATTAAGTTTCAAAATCATTTTTCATCTCTCTCCCTCACACACACACACACACACACAGAGCGGTAAAGACGGTAACTAGTGATAACTAGGCCAGCCATAACTGTTTCTATAGATTTCTATAACTTATAATTTATGTAGTTACACTAGAACAGTAAAAAGCGGAAAAACATTTTTATTTGATAACTGCAAGGAAAGAAACCCTCCGAAGTTCATGTGACTTACACTGAATAAGTGAAAACATTAAAGTCAACTACTCATTATTGATATTTACTTCCTTATACGTCTTGCTATAAAATCAAGTATTACGATCATGCCAAAGCATAATCATGATAACATGTTAATGCTTGCAGGAATGCTTGTAGATCGTATGAGTATAGAATATTTCAAAACCGAAAGTTTAATTGCTGTTGCAAAGGTTTAAACGTCAACCGCTGATGCAACTTTACCGATTTTGTGTTACAGTTTTCCGGATTTTTCTGAAAATCGGTTCCAAAAGATTTTCTTTAAACTTCACTAACTAACTATACAATTACAGGTAATTTTTATAGAAACATTTTCTGTCAGGAAAACTGATTTCTGGAAGATTCTAAACCAACATTAAGCTTTTCCTCTAGAATATCATTTCAATCACTGTGGTGCGCTTCTATTGTCAAAATAATATTAAGGCAAATTTAATAAATCACTAGAATTCCACGTTTGAAGAAAAACGGAAGACAATTTTACAGAATAAGTTTCCAAGTTTTTTTAGAAATTTTGCCGAAACTCACTTGAAACGTTTTCTCTAAAATAAGAAAGTTAACTGCTCAGATGGAAAACGATTACGTAATTTAAATATTTGACAAAATGGATTTTAGAAGGATATTGTTGGTGCTGACATTACGTATATTTTTGAATAGTAGAACCAATAGTGTTGGGTTGATGGTAGCATTGCCAAACCATACAACATTAACTACCCGATTTCTCCTAGAAACCTAATTGTGTTACTACGGCTCTTATATTTCAGGTTTGAAGAAAACAAGAACTTGTAATGCCAATTAAAAATAACTAATTATATAATAAATGATTGTGTTTTGAATTAAAAAGTTTACAGAAATGTTATAATTATTGCTTAATAAGGAATCTAATTTTTACTGGGAGCAAGTTATTGTTTACATCATTTTTAAAAGTATTTAAATTAAAAGTGTAGTATGATATTGTAACAATTATGCTGAAATTCCTTGCGTGTATAATTTAATTTACGAGACTCAAAACGAAACACTAGGAAACCAAATTTAATATACAAGTATACATACATATATGTATATATAAACATGAATGTAGGAAGATTATTAAACATATATAAGAAAATTAAATTAGTGACCGGAAGAGAAGACGAAATAAATTATGTGGCAGCAATATTGTTATACTCCTTAACATTGAGTGGTCCTCCAAAGTTTCACAGAAAATATAGTTACAATTTTAAAATCTTAGGAGCTGCTAATTACCCGACAAACCTGAGTACTTGAAAAGGAATTTCCATTATGTAACTACCAAGAAGTGGAATAACGAAATTAATATTGTGAAGGGAAATTGGAGCTGTGCAGGACAGCTGGATTAAATCACCATCTGCCTAAGTATTTTATTCTGATGGACTGTACTGCATTGGTTATTAATTAGACAAGGTAATTCAATTCTAAACATTGTTTTCAACAGTACTCTATCTGGAGAAAGATATCCATAGTGACCCATAAATAAAAAGTAAACAGATGTCATTCTAAAAGTTTGGCTCTGCGAGCGACAGGTGGCAGTTACCTACTAGCAAACATATCCGCATTAGCATATGCAGTACACACAGGTGTCAACTTATACATCGCCGCTACTCAAATGCAAATGTATTGCATTGCAAATGTAATGCATTTTCACTGTTGCTTATTAATAACAATAATAAAAAATGTCCCATGCAAAAAATTGTTGAACACTTCCGTTTAAATTAAAACATTGACATTGCATTTACCGGTTTTACTTTTTTCAATTTATTTCAACTCCTGTTGTGTAGAATCTGCCACGAATAAATTTGATTTAAATATTTGGGATGGAATTTTCAGTTTGACTGACCACTAAGTACGGTCCAATTTGAATTGACTTTATTAACTGGGAGAAATGAGTGACAGCCGGGACTGTATCTTGCCGAACACTGGTGAGAGCCATCATGAAACAAAGCCTCGCAAAAAGAAAAATCAAGTTCCCTTTTTTCAAAACTTCAATACTCTTAAGACTAACATTTGGAGAAAACTAATATAACCGTCTAGAAATCTATACCATTCAGATCTATTCTATATCAGACCTATACGGTCATACCGACTCAATCCTTCAAATTGACATAATACATACTAAGCAGATGCAATCGTAAACAGAAATAATGGGATTGAAAAATTAATAACTAACTCACTCAACCCCTTATAATTTATAAGAACTTACAAACACTGTAAAGGCTTTACAAGAAGGTATATCCCGTCATGCGAATGAGAGGAGTGTGCCCCAGATTTGCTGGTTATACTGGTGAGTACTGTTGTATGGCTGAATTTGCCTGATGGAGGACCTCTCTTTTAGTCTCGGAATGTCTCAATCATACCATCCTTTTAATTAGGGGTGAGGTCTTTGTAGTGGCGTCATGTATGAGTATATCAATGACAATTGTAATGAGGTGTCATGCCATTATCTGACGAGTCTCCTTGTGATATTTCTCTGAACCTATGTGCACTCCAAAACACATACAATCTGCATAGAATCTCCAGTGACAGTACGTGACATTCTGTACATAATTAGAGGAAATTAGTAACAACTATCATGGTCTATAGCTAACACAATCTTTTGTTACTAGTATGTTAATAGTTTTTTAAATCTAATGCAGAAGGCTGCTGCATTCTCAACTCACCGCCGAGTTTTTATGATCGATCCAGGGTCACATAGTTTTTTTAAACAAAATATCACAAAAATAAATCTGATGTGAAACATTCACGCGACTTTGTCTTGATTGCAATTATTACAGTTCTTCAGATGTTGTGGTGGGGTCCGCAGAGCTGGAAAGCATCAGAGATATTTTCTGTGATAGCCTGCTTCATTTTGTGGTCATCGACCGGTTTCAGAAGTTTGCCCATTATCAGAATGTCTTGACAAAACGTGTACAAACTGATTATGTTTCGATGCAAGTCTGAGTTATCACTCTCTTTTATCAAGACATGCTGTTAATGGGCGAACGCCCGAAACCAGTCTATGACCACAAAATGAAGCAGGCTATAGCGGAAAGTATCTCTGATTACAATTCTAAGTAGAAAAAAAATTTTTTTAATCGGAATTCTGACTAAAGGTGTTTTTGGCCTTAACATTGTTTATATATCGCATATCCAAAACAGATTACCATCTTACACATATTTAACAGGTTACCATTTTTATTTTTCCAGCATCCACCTAAAGAAGTTTGTTGCTCTTGGTTAATTAATCCTATGGAATATACCAATTACATTTGTATCCATGTTTGAAGGCACAGAGCAATTAGAACATTATAATATTGTTAATAGTTGGTCATATTTGAACTAATTGCTTTCACCACCGATTGCTGTAATAGGTCCCTATGCGATCATGCGCTAAACTTCTAAAATGGAGTTTACACCGGAATTAATGTTCAGAGATCCATTGAGATCTTTGAAAAAAATGTTTACCAACTAGTTGGAAGTGTGTTGAGTGTGTATGTATGAATGTATGTGTTTCATAAACAAAACATAGCAGGAAGGACGCTCCAACTTATTATTCTGTTTAAATACCACGATGGCAATAAAGGCATTAGGTCATAATCCATTCAGAGATTTGTGGGAGATATCATGCCTACCTCTGAACAGCTCTTTCAGAATACTATAAAGAGTATAAGGTAGAAGAGAAGAGTGTAATACCTATGTTAAATAAATCTCAAGTTGAAGCGATTCGGTTTACAAGATGTGCCGCCACCTCACAGTATTTGACTGTTTCAGTTTTTTGCGATTTTCTCGTAAGTGCCTTAAAAGATTTTGCTTAAAATTGATAAAGTTTCCATTATAAAAATCTATTACTTTTATGAAATATTTTTCATTGATCTTTGTTGTGGTCAAGTTTTGAGATGATTACAACCTAAAAAACTTTGTGGAAAATGAAAACGTTAAATTATGGGTAGGACAACTGAGATAGATAGATATCATCTACTATTTCCATTGTAATACATTCAATAAAATTTCACATTGGACTCTGAAAATCAGAGTGTTAATAATAACGTTAAATTAATATTAAACAGTAATGGGAAATCAAGGAACTTATAACGGAAAGTTTATTGAACTGTCAATAACATTAACATAATCCAAAAATGAGCTCGTAAACAGGAAGTTAGTGCTTTCTTAATAGATAACAAAAGGATGCAAGCGAGAAATAAGAGTTCATAAAAAAGTTGAAAAGTATTATACTTTTATTTTCTTATCTGTTGCAAGTAGAGCACATCGTAAAAATGAAAATTTAATAACTAAGGAGAGTAAGTGTCCTCCTGCTCTGGGGGCGGCGGCTATATATTGGTAGCAATATTATCTGCAAGTGAGAAGAAAATAAAACTACTTTATATATATATATGGAGAGAGAGAGAGAGAAATCAAAAGATAAAACATGGAATAGTAAGACCATAAACATGACTACGCTGCAATAACAGATACAAATGGTAGCAATAGAAAGTTATCATAGTGCATTAGAGATGCAAGGTAGTGCAACGATCGCCCATTAAACATGAACGGTTCTCCACTGAAAACTTGGTGGTCGTAATGTTCACCTGAGTAACCTAACCTCGGCTACTACTCTGTATACTCTACAATCTGATATACCATCAATAAATACTAAACATGATGCCAAGCTGTTGTAAAATAGAGTTAGATGCCCCTCCGAATTATTAAAAAATTCCAAAAGAATTCTCTAAAGATTTGCAATTTTCTAATTCACAAAATTTCCTCACATATGGAATTTTTACTAAATATTTGATTTGCTATCACGTGGTGGGGGTGATATAGTTAGGTGGTGGGGGCGATATAGTTAGATCATAAGGAACTTAGGTCATAAGGATGTATATAGATAGATAGATTCTACCGGGGGAATGGCTACTCAGCCTACGCCACCGCAACACCCCAAGGATCTATTGTGGCACCCCCCTAGTTGGAGACCCTCCCCCTATCCTGTCCTTAACCGAACTGTGGAATTGGGGGGGGGCTCCCAGGTGGTCAATCAGAGCACCCGCCATCAGAGCACCCTCTCGAGTCCTGCTTGCCTTAGAAGACTTAATAGGTCCGAGAGAGGGCCCTGGCTGAGGCTTGTTGGCACCAGCTTCTCCTTACCAAAGAGGCGGTACCTTAGCCAGACCAGCCCCTCGCACTGACATACCACATGCAGTGCCGTCTCCTCTTCTTCCTGACAAAACCTGCACAGGCTATCCGTTGCCAGGCCCATGCGATGCATGTGCTTATTTAATCTACAGTGGCCAGTGAGAATGCCAACTGCTATCCTTATGGCCACCCGGCCTAGTTGGAGTAATTCTGCAGTTAGCTTGGGCGAGTAGCTATAGATAAACTTTTTCGCCTGTCTCTGGCCTGGAGTTTTGACCCACCATTCCCTTGATCGGTCCTGCATCCATAGCTTAATGGATGCACTCCTGAGGCATCTTGAGACACCACAGAACGGCTCCGGCCCGATAAGCGCTCCCATTGAACCCTCCCGGGCCAGGCGGTCCGCCGCCTCATTGCCTCTGTGACCCGAGTGCCCAGGTACCCAAACCAGGAAGACCTTATTATGGCTACTAATTTCCCTTAGTGCACCTAGGCAGTCCCACACCAGCCTTGAGCTGATCTCCCACGAGTCAATTGCCCGCAGAGCAGCCTGGCTATCCGAATAAATGACGACTCTGGAGTTATGCACTCCCCGTCTTCTTATTTCGGCGGCGCAGATAATAATCGCGACTAGCTCCGCCTGAAAGACCGTAGCTAGCCTTCCCAGGCTCACCGAGATATTACATCTCGGATGAGCCCCGTACACGCCGGCTCCCACTCCGTCACCCATCTTGGACACGTCCGTGTACCACATAGATTCGCCTGTAATAGGCGGCCCATTCTTCCATGCCCCTCTGTCTAATATCAAGACTTTGAAGGGTTTTTGGAAGTCATACCTAGGAGTCATCATATCAGGCCAAAATCGGGTCCGCCTCCAGCTCCTCCCATAGGTCTTGATGCTTCCCAGTGTGCCTGGGATAAATGGGCGCTTGTCCCTGTTGTAGTCGTGCCACAACTGCTCTTGCAACGCCTTGGACGTAGATGTGGAGTGGTGGAAGGTTTAACAGGACCTCCAAGGCCGCAGTGGGGGTAGTCATCATGGCACCCGTCGTACTCAAACAGGCCAGCCTTTGAATACTTCCGAGCGCTCCCGGCCCCCCCATCTGCAAGGTCTTTGTCCACCACGCCACCGCCCCGTGGGTTACCATTGGTCTCACGACACAGGTATAAATCCACAGAGCCATCTTCGGACTTAATCCCCAACTTTTACCGCATAGCCTCCTGCACCTACCCATGGCGATTTTGGCTTTGTGTGCGGTGATATTAATATGGGAATTCCATGTCAGCCTTCGGTCAAAAGTGACCCCCAAATATTTGGCTTCCATGGCAAAGGGGATCGCGACCCCTCCGAGCATTGGCTGTTGTAAGCCTTGTAAATTTCTCTTCCTTGTAAAAGGAACCACTTGAGTTTTGTGGGGATTGATGGAGAGACCCTCCGCTCTACACCATTTGTTCACAATATTGAGCGCCCCCTGAGTGCGCTCCGAGACGGTTACCGCGAACCGCCCCCTCACCACGATCGCCAGATCGTCCGCGAACCCTAGGCAATGAAAGCCTTCCGCGGTTAATTTGGTCAGGATGTCATCGGCTAACAACGTCCACAGCAATGGCGACAAAACGCCTCCCTGCGGACAGCCTCTACTCACCCTGGCCACAAGAGATGAATTGTCGATGGTGGCTATATTAGTCCTTCCCAAAAGACTAGTCCTTATCCACTGACAAGGATGTATATACTTAGGTCATGTGAATGTACTGGCAACATAGGCCCTTTTCAGCCGCCCCACTAAACATTGTAACGGCGGTTCAAAGTAACACTTGACTTACAGTCGATCCAGAACCCACCAAAATATTTCAAATAAAGTAATATGCTCGCAGTTAGCATTCTAATTTTAAAGTCCTTCGTGCCGATTTCGAGAAAATTCTCAGGAGCCCAGGTATTATGTAAATCCACAATTCCGGGCCTACTGATTTTCTTCAAAGATTTTCTAGCAAATGTTTTGATGTACATGATTAAGTAGGTGGCACCTAACGATACGTTGCTTGATTGGCACTTTAAAGGAAAAATCGACGTTGCAGCGCTCTCAAATTCTCATAAACGAACTTTACTGGAAAAATGTTTCAAATAAAAGTGATAGTTTATATGTATGTCTGTGTATAGTTATATAGTAATAAGCAAAGTTTAAAGGAAATTGGAAGCCACTTCCGAAAAAAATGGCGTGGAACTCAAACTTTCAATAAAGTTACACTTCCGCTTGATGGATTTTGACCGAAACTTCATGCCAGATGCTTTGGGATTTCCAGCAATTGACTTTCCTGCAATTTTTTATTTATACGATTTTATTTTCACACACAAACACACACACACACATTCAAGGTACCTCAAATAATTGTTTCCAGTAAAAACTCAATACCGGAAATTTGGCAACGTCGCAATATTTCTTCTTATAGCAATAAGAGCCAAGTTTTTCTTTCCGCATTTTCACAGTTCTTTTTAACATATACTCGAAATTTAGAATTTTACTTAAATTATTGTTTGCCCTTAAAATATATGAGCTTTGGGTGGGGAGGATGGATCATGAAGCTTTAACTCCCAAAATGAATTTTCCTTAGAAAAATGTTTGAAATAAAAGTGGCAGGCTTGTTTGTAGTTACTACAACAAGTTTGAAGAAAATCGCTGCAGCCGTTGTCGCGATAATCGTAGCAAATGAAAATACAAACAGCAAATTCGCACTTCCGATAAACGGATTTTAACGAGCCTTCGTCTCGGTTCCCGTGGTGATATACAGTGCAATATCAAGTTTGAACAGTGATTTCAGTGATTTTGTTTTCACAGACCAACTTAAGTACCATTATCCGGCTTACCCGAAGCAGCTAGCTTACCCACCGGCGATGCAGGTCAACAGCCAAGTTGGCCAGACCAATCACAGATCTCTTTCGGCTCCTATCTCTTGCGGCTCCTCTCACTCCCAACTTTTCGAAATCTCTCGGGACATCATCGCTTGAACGCTGCCTCTACTCTACCACTTCTCCTAGAGTTACATGGATTTCATTTGAAAAATACTCTCTGGCATCCTTTCGACATGTTCTGTCCACTTAATTATCCCCCTTTAATGAAGTTCACTCTATTTTCTCTAAATAGTATATTTTGAATCTCAATATTATTCCGTATCACAATGCATCCCCCACAATGCGCGGTATCCCCGTGGTGACTCCTTCGTAAATTTTCATTATCTTTTTTCAAATATTCTCAGCCTGTTACCAGACTCTATGTCTTAAAACACAATTGGTCTGATTAATTTTTTTTTTAGAAATTTGACAGTAGTATCAAATTCCCTCGTTTCTATTACTCACTTAATATCTTTACATTGACATCTCCAGAATCCACACAGTACACTTATGACCCGTAAAAAGCAGTTTTTATGTGATACTACTTGGCTCTAGGCAAACTCTAATAATTGAGCAGAAACAAAACTCACTAACATCTTTGCAACGACTATATTCTGGTACAGCACTAACACCCGAAGAAATAGGTGCTCTAGAATTCATCCTAATTTCTACGAATTAGTTCCATGGAAAGAAGTTTTATCAGATCTTTGAGAAAAGAGGAAAACTCCAACAGAATAAACAAAATCTCAATTTTCTTTATTTAAATTATTTATGAAAAAAATAAAATAAATACTGCAATAAAAAAGATAATAATATAAACCGTTTGGGTCAATAAGTTAAATAAATCTAATCTGTAATAAAGGAAGAGGAAATGACAGATTGCAGTGAGATGTACAAAGATAAGGGAACCCTCTCAATAGGGGACAATTTGAACTAAAATAGATGAAGATTTATGTGCTATTCGTAATTGATTGGACGGATACCAAGCTGCGAATTAGCAGTTCACTCGCATCAAATATAATTAATGTTTGTCAAACAATAATGTCAACCTTAATTGGCAAATACAATGCCATCTATTGACAGCAATTATAATTACCGATAAATATTTTAGTTTAGTATATTATCTAGACGTAATATAATAAAACTGAAATCACTGTTTTGTCTCTGTCACTGATTCTGACCGAGACGGAGATATTCTCTTCATTTCATTTGCTATTATTTTGCAGTAACAGGAAATACTGCGATGCTGTCATATTTCAAAATTCAGTTTTAACCGGAAGTATATTTTGAGAGGACCTCTCACCATAGGCCATGTCGCAGGGGGGAATGGCCCTCCTTCCGGATCTGGTGTCCTGCGCGGTATCTCAAAATAACAACAAAAGTAGTTGTTTTGTGAAACTATTTGGGTAGTTCAGCGAATCTACAGACAAACTGTAACTCACACATAAACGAACACTCACTAACAATTCTCTAACTAAGCATTTAAGGGTACTTTTGGGGGAAAGGCGGGGTTACAGTTTCCTCTAAAGTGCTATTTCAGTTTATCACACAATTCTGTCATCTAAATAATATTAATTAGATTTAAATATGTTGTTGAAATTCCGACTTTGAAGAAATCGGTTGACCGGAAGTGAGTTTTTACTAGGAAGCATTTTTCAATTTTTGCGATTTTTTCCATTACTATTATTCAAGGGGGAGGAGGGCAAAACCCTATGCTATGCAAAGCTTCAATGGGCCCATATGCTGCCGATTTTCTCCATAAAAACACCAACGAATTATACTAACTATAAAATTTCTCAATCACAATTTTGAAAACTGGAGTAAGGGAAAGCTTTGTGAGTTATCATACCAGTGTTTTTTTAAGATAATAAGATGAAATTACAGTTTTTTCTTTTTATTCAGTTCTGATGTTTTCTTTTTGTTGGTGGCCGTATTTAGTGCTTCAGAATATTTAATTAAACAAATTTTTAGTGAACATTATTAAAAGAGAAGCAATGTGTTGAGCCAGGCAACGGACGAGTAACTCGTTAAAGGTTAGATAAGGAAGTGGCAGAGGAAGCTGTTAGCCCCATCAGCGCAGCACACACAGTCGCAACCTTCTCTACAGACAAACTTTTCTCTCATTTCCTGGTTGCCTTCCACTCCTTTCTATACCAACTGAAAAACCCCAGTAGTAACTAACCTATTTTCTTTCTTCTACTACATTGTTTTACCACTGCGGCCGTCTTTAGAAAGTCATCCTACATCCTTTTACAGTGAGTGTGTATATATATATTGAGAGAAAGGAAGCACAGCACCAGTAAAGACAAAAAGTTGTCCTCAGCATCTGTTGGATGAGGAAAATGGTTTTTTACTTGTTTCTGAGAGTTAACTGTTGTTCTCTTCTGCAAGGATTGTCTCAATATCTTTGTGTGCAATTGTGGGAGAAGGAGGCGTACAAGCCTAATAACATTCATAATCTTACTGAAAATGAACACACACACAAACAAACATAAACAGTAGTTGGAAGGACTTGTGAGAGGAACAAACAGCCTACTAGGACAGAACAGTTAATAAAGAGAATGTAGTTCTCTAGTTGCTGGACTCTTCCAAAACAACGTTTTCTAGCTACAATTCACTCTTCTTAAATTTACGCTGGAACAATTGAACTCTTTGTGTTCCTATTTTCTCTCTTCTTATAGCAAAAGAATATTCATTTTTGAGGCCTTTGTGCATGACAAAAAAAGTTATATCGAATGGTGTGTGTGTGTGTGTGTGTGTGTGTGAGTGTGTGTGTGTCATTTGAACACATTTCTCAGAAACTAAAGATCCTTTTCAAGAAGCTCAAACTTGATATTCCATTCAGGATCACCAGGAACATCTAACTCTCTGCCGCTTCTTAAGAGAACCTGAGGAAGTCACGAGAGGTGTCTGAAACGTTGATAGAATAAACTAAAAAGTTGAAAAGCTTTTTCTTTGGCCACAGCCAACCAACATTTTGCTTATTTTGTTGACAACGGCCAGACGTAACTATTGCTTATATTAGAATGTTACCTTTGCAACTAATTCCAAATTTCTCGAGATAACTTCATTTCTAGTTACAATTGTTTGCCTGAGAAGTATGATAAGCCTTAAAATTTAAACTTTATTAGAACATGGATTACAATTTTGCAAACTTTTACGAACATAATGTTTTTTAAATTCATAAAAGTGTTTGTGTAGTTCATAAGGGATTGGCCATTTATTTATTACATGTCTATTACATGAAGGCTTGAGAAGTTTGGATGTAAACAAATGTAAACATGTACATCAAATACATAAACAGCGAAGAACACAGGAGCATATTAAAATAAGAAGGTCGTGGGAACAGTCATTTGTCCACTCAACAAGCTCAACTCCATTCACTAATTAATTCATAGTCGTGGAGCAACGCGACTCGCTCCCTATTTCACATCAAACCTACCTGTCCTTCCTGAGTAAATATGAAGTCCAAAAGGCAAGAGGCGACGCTTCATTCATTTATTCAATACTTAGCTAGTTTCCATTAATAACGCAACACTTTTATACAACCTCTATGTTTCGGCAAGTTTGTTCTCTTCTTCAGAGGTAAAACTGAAGTAAAATTATGCATTTTTCGAAACGTTAAGAATTTATAAAAGTGTGCTTTTGTTATTGCTCTCCTCTCTATCTTTTTCAACTATAACCAAACGGTTGAGAATTATAACATAAAGGAAAATAAATTTTTGAAGAATTCTGTGGGATTTGATCGTCTAGAGTAGTCACTTCAGTATAATCTACGGTTCCATAACCCGTATAATATTAATGCATTGCGAAATGCCAAGTTTGAAGAAGTTTGGTTAACGGGAAGTGCAAGTTTGCTAAATTGCTTTCAAAGATTTGCCTTATTTTCTGCAAATCTTTAACGTAAGGCTAACTAACGTTAAAAAATATCCGATGTGAAAGTCAGCAAGACTGTCTTACTGCAGTTAACAAAATTCTGATAGATAAATTCTCTTCAATCTTATGTCCAGGTAAGGGATTAGCCCAATGGTAACAACGCGGAGGTCCCTGGTTCGAGTCCACCCTTCTATATGTGCTGCCATTAGATTTTCTCTTCCTAACAGCCTCTACTGGTGATGGATCACTGTCTGGTGATGGACTGTTGTCTGTAACGATAGCACACTGTCCGGAGGCCAGCAGTGCACTGAGAAGGCTCCGGGTGCCAATGACAATAGATGTTGACGCGTCTTAAATTAAAAATAAAAACTTATTTTTTTATAAGCGTTTAATTACTAATAACATACTCGCATATGTAGTAATGGAGGAGGTACATATTTACATCCCTCCAAATTCCAATTCCAAATTTACTCATGAATCCTTCAATAAAATTGCAAATCCGGTTACCGACATTTTTCAAATTTGAAATTTAGCAAGGCTTTTATTGCACCTTATTATTTATTATATAAATTAAGCCAGAAATTGAATTTCAGAACTTTAGAGGAAAGCTAAAAGTTGCCGCTCTAACTGAAACCACCAAAAATCATTTTTAATGAAAACCATTATCTAATAAAAGTTTAGGTAGTGTTATCAAGTTTAAAGAAAAGCCTTGGAGCCGTCTTCGAGAAAATAGCGATAACAGGAAAAAAATCATTCCGGATTTTTGACTGAAACCTTGGTGGCAGATTCGTCAGTAGTATTTAAACGGATATAAATTTGGGCTTCCAGTTTAGAGATTTTTTTTTGGAAGTATGTTCACAAAGGCACAGACCATTCACCAAAAACTGTTTTTCGTTAGTCTAGTCTCAAAATATTCCCGGTCAGATGAACCAGCAGTAACAGAATGTCAAAAAAAAAATAAAGGCTGACTATGATATTCTACAATGGATTACTGCACATGTGGGCACAACAAGCAACGGAATAGCAGATCAGCTGGCAAAATTACGAGCTAAAATGGATCAGCCAGAAGTTGAATTCTTCTATATGTACCTAATTTTCGGAAGGATATGCAAGAGCAAGTTGCTGCGGGTAAATGATGGAGCTCACACGTCCTTACAAATGAGTCCCTTCATACTTGACGAGGAAGATTCCCGTAGCAAATTTTTCGGTTATTAACAGCGCACGATTACTTGCAGGCCTATTTTAACAGGATTGGAGCCGATACCAACCAATGTCTGCTCTCTGTTCTCAAATGGTATAACGGATGCGGAGCATCTCGATATTTGCACGGACAAAACAATGATTAGCAATCCATGAGAAAGGCGGACTCACTTGTATTAGTCTGCGCGGCGCTGAATGGTTGTATGACCACAGAGGGCGTGGGATAAAAAAAACTCTTAAAATAAATATTTTCTGAAAAAATATTTATTTCAAAAATTTGACACATTTGTAGCGGTCAGAGAAAGTAAAAACCTATAATGAGATGTTTGTACGGCAATGGCCAGAGAAGTTTGAAAAAAAATCATTCTTGCTCTACGTTTCGGGTACCATTGGTGCCCTTCTTGGCAAGAAAGAATGTTTTTTTTCTTTAAAAACTCCTCTGGCCATTGCCGTATAAACATCTCATTGTAATTGTAAGGCCCGACGATTTGAATACCATTTTAAAAACCTATACTTTGGTGTACACTGCAGAGCCAATGGAAGCCACTGTAGGAAACTCTGTAATAAGGAATATATTTTGAAAGGAGACCCGTGAATACATTTATTTGCCAGAATCTTGATTACCAGAGCAAGTTCTTAGAAATTTGCAACGAGAGTGAGGGTTGTATTGAAAACATGCCGTTGTAGGTGGGGGAGAGTGAAAGTTCAATGAATGTTTAATTAGATATAGTGGCCAAGCGATATAATTTCAAGCATGTCATCAGAAAGTCCCTTTTGGGAAGGGACGGCAATAAGGAGGACGGGTGAGCCGACTGGAGGGGATACCGGTGTGATATAGTTAGTACTGGGTAATATGAAGCAGATCTTGTTTTACTAATTAACTTCAGATAAATGTTGGCGGCAGAGCGGTGGAGTCCTCCCACCAGCGTGGGGAGCGGCTCTCTGTAATGTGTACATACTCTACTGTTACATACCAGCTGCTAGCCACTGTAACTCTGTAACTCTGTAACAGTTTGGCAGTAAAGAGCTGCCAGCTCATCACTAAACTTTATTAATAGTCTAGTTCTCTAAATCGATAAAGAGGAAGTTGTTGAAGCGATTTTGTAACGTTAATTTAAGACTGTCTTGCGATATTTAGTAATTAAAGTTCTCTTCAGCTAATTGGAAAAACGATTACCTTGGCAGTCAATTTCGCTGCAGCAGCGGCTGGCCCGTGCTAATCTGAGTGTGAAATTAATGAAATCAATTTCATCAAAATTCCCACCCCACCCCCCATTGCAGCAGTGTAATGAAAGGTGATAGCCTCCATATTCCCTTCCAGCTTCTATTTCCCCATATTTCTCGGTAATAGTGCTCCCATTCAAACTTATACTAACATAACCAAAGAGTAATTATCGAAACAAATATTAGTAGTTATCTAACCACTTAGTCATATCTTCAAATGCGCAATGAATAATAAAACTGGGTTTATGAACTACTCGAAGATTACTGAAACAAAAATTGGTTGCAAAAACAGGCTGCATCAAGAAAGCACTTTTGCGGGAAGTCGGCGCAAGCGCGTTGAACATGCACAATTCATTGAGCACATGAGAACTGGGTATATGTTAAGGTATTGCATTGAACAACATTGGTCAATAAGCTCACACGGGGCTCCAAACCACATGGTTGGCCAATGCCCGAAACCAATCTTTGACCACAAAGTAACGAAAAAAATACAATCGTTACTGAAAAAAAATACATGTTTTCAGTCCATGCTTACATTGTATTCATATTATTTATGTACTTATTTTACTTAATAGCACTTTGGTGTTTACAGAATCAATAGAAAATTTTCAATCATACATTGAAGTCCAAAGTTTTCATTTCCTCGATTTTTTCTAGAAAAAGTTTCAATAATTAAAGTTGGGATAGAACACTTGCCCCATCCCTTACTTTGCGACAACAAGTCTGCAAAATTGATTTTTAAGTATTGTATGTTAAAATTATCTGAACAGTGTCGTTTTTATACCTTGCCGGGGATATGGCGAATTGCGACCTTGAAGATGCAATATTTAAAGCACCCCAGATATAGTTCAGAAATTTTATGATCCAGTATTCATTACTTATTACATTCCTTCTTCAGTACCTGGTTGGTGCCCAAGTTTTTAAATCATTACTGAATAAGAGGATGAAGCCTTCTAGGAAGTAGATTTTAGTCTCCTCCATTTCCCCACAGAGTTTGTAGGCGCCATCGTATTCTAAGGTGAGGTCATCCACTATTTGATTTATTGCCGCTCTAGGGTCGGGCATCAACTTGTCCGCTCGTATTAGAGGGCACCACGGAGTCCACAAGGCTATCCGCTTTTCGATATTTACACTCAGGCGTTCCTGGTTGTTAGACAAGAGCATACCCCTCTCAGCCTGGAAGGTACAGCCCTTGGACGCTTCAACTTGTCCTACTCCACTTATGGTCCTCTCCGTTACTTGCATCCCAGCAGGCCCTGAGCATTGGGAAATGAGTTTAGTGGCTTTTGCTAAGCTAAACATCCAGGACGAATTACTGGCGTCCCAATACCACCGGTGCATGAGGTGTAGTGAGCACCGTAGGATGGCACTTGTCTGGCAATCGTCGCGTCACCGAGAGGTGGGCCTCTTCGACGTGCAGGACCTCCGCGCTAACTCCCTCTAGTCTCGTCAGCCTGGTCTGAATGTTTTCTACGTTCTCCGAATCGGGCGTACCAAACAATACCTTGAGCAACTTTCCCCTGGCATTTATGAGGCCCCGTTTATTGCGGGCATGTGGTAGCATCCCCATTAGGGCGGCACTGACTTCAGTCATCTCATTTTCTAGTTCCAGGATATAATCTACTTCCTCCAACCCGCTCTTCAATTCCGGCGTTTGGTGGACTGCCTCCTCTAGCTCCTGCTTGACTCGTAGGGTCACCCGGCGCAACTCAGAAATGAACCGGTCCATACAGGAAATATTTAGTTCCACCAGCACCCGCTAATAGTCGCCCGAGAGTAATACTTCCGTCTTGGGTAGGAATACTATTCCCTGCCTCCACTGAGCCGCAAGCACGCTTCCTGAAACACGTGTAACTGTTAGGAATATGGTCTAGTGTTACCCCCCCGCCTCCATCTCGGCTCCCCGTTCATCAGATTTCATTGTAGTAGGCTTGGATCACATACTGAAACAACCCTCTTCCATCCGCCCGGTTAGTTTCGGCGATTCGGCTCTTCGCACAGGAGGGTTTGGCTCCTCCACTTACTCGTCGCGGCCTCGGACGCAGAACCGTAGGGTGTGACGTGGTTCTATCGCGACGGGGATACCTGATGCCCAGGTTGTGTCTTTGGGGTTGTCAACAAATGGGGGAGACTCTCCCCCGGAGGAATCGATGGTCTCCTCTTCTACCTGGGTTCCTTTCCATAAGCGTTCTTTAAGCGGTTTACATGTACCGTGACCAGCCGTCTTCTACCCTTCTCGATGACGTAATTTACAGGGGGATAAACCTGTCTGACTATATATGGCCCCGACCTGGGGCGATGAAATTTCTTAGAATGACCGGCAGGGACGATAGGGGTGTACAGATAAACATGATCCCCCACTGTGAAGTTTCGCATTACTTTCCCCTTGTCGTGCACCTGCGTTCTTTTTTCCGGCTCAACGCAGCTCGGCGAAAAGCCTCCTTCTGTGATTCCCGTATCCTCTCCTCCAACCGCTGGAGATGATGTTCTACCTCCGAAACCGGTTGCCATGCTTGGAGCTCTTCCTCCGCGGGGAGTGATAGCTCTCTACCATAAATGAGGTAGTTGGGCGTGAATCCGGTGGACGAATGCGCAGTGGACCTGTTCGCCGCAAAACATAGGGCAGCCACCTAACCCAATCCCTTCCACTCCTCTGCACGAAGTGCGACATCGAGTCCATTAGAGTTCGGTGTAGACGCTCCACCATACCGTTGCACTCCGGATGATAGGCGGTGGTTTGTTATTTTTGTATACCCAAAAATCGACATACGGATTTAAAAAGATCTGAAACAAAGTTTTGCCCTTGATCGGTTAATAATCCAGTGTAAACGAAGCGGGCGAGTTGGGAGGGGATTGGCGGGAACTCATATAGACAAGCCTTGGTTTCAGAAAATAATGTGCTTATTGAATGAAAGTTATCTTTACAAACTAATTCTGATCACCTTACAAGCTAATATCAAATTTCAAGTTACAAATTACTAATCAAATTATAAGCTAATACTAATCATCCTATGCCAAAAAAAAAAAAAATAAACTCCATTATTAATTAATAAATTCTCAAGCCTTGCCAGAAATACTATGGTGAAGCTGACTCACCTAACGCCCAAGCACAAAGCCATCAGTCAGGTTTCATTCTTCGCATACAACCACAGACTGACTCTCTTCTAGTTTTTATTTTAATCTCATGACTGCAGGAATCCACTCCAAAGAGGGGAGGATTCCCGAGTCAGCACAATCTCTGTATCATCTCTGGCAAGGCCTTTGCTACTCTACATTTAAATTAAATCTACATTCTACACTTAATTACATTTAAATAGTAAGTTTTACATTTATTTGCTTATATATATATCTGTGTGTGCGTGTGTGTGTGTGTGTGTGTGTGTGTTTATTTTCTTCTGTGATAATACGATAAAACAGCAAAAAGAAAAAATTGCCAATTGTAACGTGGCCAATCTTTAGGATAATTACTCAAATAATCATGTTACAATCAGAGATATATTTAAAGCCCGCTTTATTTTAAGTAATCGATCGATTCCGGGCGTTCATCTATCTTCAGTATATATCAATAAACAGTGTGATTTCATAGAATTGTACAACGCAATATTAGTTTACACTGTTAGGCGAAAACTGACTATGAAGATTCCCTGAAGGCGGGTAAATGCCCGAAACCGATTCTCTTCTGTGAAAGAGGGTAATATGAAAAAAAATCTCTCTTGTTCCAGCAATGCTGCTTCATTCTGAACCACGCCACCTCCACAGGACGAAAAGAAGGGAAAACAAACAGATATCATCTAATCATGGTTAATAATAATAATAATAATAATAATTTTTAAAAAAACTAGTCGTCGCAAAACATATGAAATGCGCAGGCTTGAAATAAAAGAATTTTCTCATGATGGGGGTATCCCTTCAACTTTCCCACAGCTAACCATATTCCAACCGCACTCAACTTGTTCTTTAATTTAAAAACAAATTTATTCCCAACTTTATTCTCACACAACTCCCTCACCCAGCAAAAAAAAAAAGGAAAAGAGAGGAACACGCCATACACGTACACACACACACACACACACACACACACAATAGAGAATGAAGTGACGGCAGTAACGTGCTGAATGCACGAGTTTAATCTTGGACATTCATCAAAAGTTTATTTAAATGGGCAACAGGGATTAGAAAAGAGCGGGGTTGTGACTTTACAGCCTGAGAGATTGGTGTGGATGAGCAATAGGTCGGGTTCGAGGAGGTGTGGAAGGCTTTATGAGATAATCATGGCCGGCTTCATTTGGTTGGCCGGCTTTTGTTTATTTTAACAAGAGAAGTTTACTTTTTATACAAACACACATTAGTACTTACATACAAACATATTACATCTAATAACACCCAGATATCATCATAAAATGTTTGTTGCGGGCTACTAGAAGAGTGGGATAATTTTAAAATTTTCCCAACTCAAGTTTTAATCCCAAGAATAAATGAAAAACTCATTCCATAAAAAAAAAAAATCACGGAACCATTAAGTTTAACATTTAAAAGAATATATCTAATATATAAAATTCCAACTTTTAAAATTGGAATTAACTATTTCACTAAAAATAATGGTGAATGTGATATCTGACCTATATTCTGCATACAATGCACACATATTTGTCGGTCATCTTACACTTGTTGCTTCCTTAAATCTGGCAGAACAGTACAATAGCAGCTCTATCTGGAGAAATTGCCATGCACTTTGATGGGGAAATAATAAATTCAGTTTACTAGGACTAAAATAGGATGCTGCAACCTTAATACCCTAAGTTGGGTTCATCGAGATTTACATCAAACTAGAAAAATGAAGAAAAGAAATAAGACACAAACTCAACATCAACGTTTACCATTTGTTCTACAGCTAACATTATCCAGATTTACTCCGAAACTATAAGTTCAATAATTCTCTATTTATGGTGGAAACATATGTTTACACTGAAATAGAAGTTCGTAGGTAAACGTGACGTTGAATAGTCCTAAAATAAAAATTATTAAATATTAAATGCATATTAGGTTTTAAAAAAACCGTTGAAACTATTTTCGAGAAAACATACTGAAGGGAGCTCAACGCTTGTAGTTCTGGTGAAAACTCAATTTCAAAATAGGGCAGCAATGCAGATCTTTCTTCCATCAATAAAAAAAAAAAATTACGGTTGTCAGGTTGGTAATAACTTACAAAGACAACCTTAGGAATTGTTCTGTGCTTAATTTTATATAAAATGAAAGATGATAATAAAAGCATTATTATTTTGTATAATAAATAATAATAACAGTTAGTTATTCATAGAATATTGCAGAGATGAAGAGCGATATGTCTAGCAGTTGGTACAGCTGACACCAGAGTGTCATGGAATTATGGTGAATGTAACTGAAACAGCAGTGGCGCCATCACTCAACTTGTTTCATGTACAGAACATCTGTTGTTGTTACCAATCACCAGCCAGCCACAAATTAATATTCAAACCATTTTATGTTGCATGCCACAGTTTTAGTAAATAATGATCACTGTTTTGTTTTGTGATATTTTATTTATACTGGCTCAACTGGCAACTCTGATATTAGCCAGTTAAAATATCACAATGTTCACTTATATCTAGACGATATTAGAAATGTTAGAAATGAGCTATAAATCCCATGCTGTGGTATTATCATCACCATTTTGGCACTTCCAAAGCAATATCGATCAGTTGAGGAGGAACAGACATCACGTCATCTTGAGGGAACGAACATATTGCCTATAAGTTATATTATTTTTGCACTAAGTTATTTCGTGTTTTATTAGGTACCATTGCTTACAACTGTAAGAGCTGTATTGCTATTGTAACAACATAAAGTTTTCATAGGAATGAGCTCCACTGAGTATTCAAATATCTTATATAATATCACTCACAGGATTTACTGCAATTATTTGACAAATTTTCATCACTCAGTGTATAAATAAATATACAATATAATAAAACAGACTTTGCATTATATATAAATAAAATTGGAGGAAGTTATTGGTGTAGGAGATTTTCAAGTTTTACCTGAAAGTGACTACAGTGTATGGCAGCGCTCTCTTTTGTTTATCCATTAAAACTTAAGCCTAACACAGATTTCCTGAACACCCCTAAAATTAGCCAATACTTCTGGGAAAATGTTTGCAATAAAACTTATTGGTAATAAACGTGGATTTAGCATTATAGGTTAAAGAAAATCGTTGGAACCGTTTACGAGAAAATTCTAAAAAACTGCGGAACCTATTTTGTAAATTCGCATTTCTGGTTAACTGATTTTCTTCCGGCTTGGAATTCTAGGAATTCCTTGAAACGTAACTTATACCTACAGGTGGTAGACTCGTGAAGGGGCACTTCTTCCAAGGAAGCCTCACATCCTCCAAATAACAGTTTTTTTTCAGTAAATAGGTTTCAAATAAATGAACTATAATTGTGTAATGCAATAATTGAAGAATTGAAATGTAAGTTAATTTCGAAAATTTGACAAAATGTGGAAGCAAAAAAAGGAAATGAACTATTTTGTAATGTTTTTGAAATTTGATCATAATTTGCAATTTAGTTCAATTTTATTGCGATTAATTGAAAGTAAAAAGTAAAAAGAATCTTGCTGAAGGAAATAGAAATAATCTGCTGTGTAGAAAGAAAGAAATTAAGGAGTCGGAAGGAGTGAAGTGAGGGATGAAGATAATTGTACATTTCTGATTCAGCACTTATCTGCTACCTACCGTCCGTCTATAGCATTATATCTTTCTCTCATGGTGATCAACGAGTGCAAGGATAGCACGCCCCTATCCATCTAACTAGTATTAGTACATCGTCGGCCTCCAGCCTATCTCTTTTCTTACTAGGTAACGCCAGAGAACAATGAGAAAGAGAGGAGAAGCTGACTGGACGATGAAGGAGTTCACAGGGTTGTGAGCTATGAGGGTGTTGTTTAAGTTTAACGCGAGGCTTGCAGTACAACTAATGCAAGCTCGTGTTAAATGGATCCAAAGGACTGTTCTTCCTGTATAGTGAAGCAGCTATGGAGGAACGCCCACCCTCTTTTAAGAAGAGTTTCCATTGTTAAAGTTTTATGGTCTTCGGTCTAGGAACTTGCAATTCCAGCGGAGATTTAACTTGATTGATGTTCCAAAGGCACCAATCACCAATCTCCCTAAGAACATCTCTCTTTAACCTCTTTCTCTTCTTTTATTTGAAGCTTTGTTTTTATTTCTTCGTCGATTATTTAAATACAGTTATTCTGTTCCTTGTTTAATATTCAGAACAATTGTGGGAAATACGAATTGGTTGTTCCACTTAATAGATAAAGTTTCGCTGCTGTATATTTCTTACTATGGAATTTATTGGAAGAAACGAGAATACTCTTGGCTAAGTCGTTCAGTTCGAGTAGTCGTATGTGTATAATTAAAGAGTCATACTCGCAACTTAGTTAACACTGTTTATGGTTAGAAGTAAAAGAAAACAGTTGCGAATAGGCGAGAGAAGGTTAAGGATCTGGCTTACTTCTTGTAGGGGCACTGTGGTGAGGATGCTAGCTAGTAGCGTGATGGTTCTTCTGACGAGGGTAACATGTGATGTTGCATCATGTACATCTGTGATGAATGGGAAGTGAGTTCGACAATTGTCTTCAGATCTACACAAGTTACACATTCCGTTTCATATCCCCCCCTACTTGTACCATCTTGAATAACATTCTATAATAAACAGGAAGCCAGTCGGAGTAAATGGTATGTCTATGTTCCATTGCAATCGCACGTTTAGGGAAAGAATATCGATGGGCTTAGTGAAGGTGGATCTAAGCGTCTAGTCGTTTAAGGTGTTCGCCTTGAACACATTTACACTTTACACACTTAACACTCAAATAGTACAGATCGGAGTTAGTTGATGTGAGCTATTTCTTGGATTAAACAAACCTACACGCGCACACTAAATCACCACCACTCATTTGTCCATATATATGGAACCCTTGCAGACCAATACATTCCAGGTATTAACATTCTAAGAAAATTTTCCTTATTTCCAATTCACATTAAATCCAATTCCTCGCCACAAGTCTGTCCGGGGATCTTCATAGAGCTCACAGTCTAAAACTATGTGTTCAGCGGTCTCCTGTACGCCACAGCGACATCGATCATCTCTCACCAGCCCCATTCTAAACCACTTGTCATTTATCTGCCCATGCCCGTTACAAGTCTGGAGACCGCATATGAAAAATCCGTTGGGACTGTACTATTGCCAGCCGTCGCGTCCGGAAGATACCTATAAGTTGTCCTTCCCTTCGCAGAACACGCCCAACGGGTTTTCCATATGTCCAAAAGATACTGTTTAATTTTTGTTATCCTACTATTTCTCAGCCAAATCATATAATCATTGCTAGCGTCCACATCTGGGAAAAGTTCCACAGTGCCACCTAGGCTCACCGTTTCACCTTTTCTCAAGAAATATTTTATGGCTGCTTGAATAATCTCTAAGTACAGGGGAAGACAACCTGTCACAACTTGCAAAGCCTCGGTTGACACTGAGCGACTAAAACTACCCATAAGTAGCAAAATAGACCTTTGGGTCGCAGAGACATGTCTCTGGAAAACCGAACCACTAACTTTGTGGGCCCATAGGGAACAGCAATACAGCACCTGCGCGAGTAATATGCCTCTATACATTATTTTGACAGTCATCTTCTCAAGACCCCCAGTCCTTACGAGTAACGTGTGTTAAGTGGAGAAATTAATGGGGTATTTTTTTTATTATTATTGTACCTTATTGTATAATTTTTAATCATTTTACTAACCTCATTTTATTACATTATTTTATTAATTATTATATTTACTCTTATTATTATGATCCCTATTTGTTTTCTTTTAATCATTATATATTTGCTGGTAATTATCCCTAATTACCTGAAAATAGTTAGCGAACAAGCCGCTAGATGGCAGAGGCTGCCAGGCCTGCTGACTACCTTAGTGCACCCGCGCACCCCCCTGCCATGTGTAAGACCGCCACGTCTCCACTGAAAGCGCGGCAAGAGCGCAATTTTGCGGGAGCTGGGACCAGCTGGTCAGCGGTGGATTCTACAACGAATTTTTTTACTATTTTAATCTTCTACAACATTAAGAAGACTTGTTTTACTCGAAAAAAAAAATGGAAAAGAAGAAACCCGTTTTATTTTATTAAATTTTTGTGAAAACTGTGTAATGCCTCAATGAAAGAGAAGGCTGTGAGAGGAAGACGCAGTGAGGGAAGGTAGATTGTGGTTACCTAGAGAGAGAGAGATTGAGGTGTGTGGCATGCCGTACTCTTAGGAGGATTTTCTATAAATTCTAAAGTTAATAGAATTTAAATAGTGTCTGGGATCCCAGCTAATCAGCCATCCTGATACCAAGGAGGATTGGAAGAAAACCAACTGAGGATTGAGGGGATTCGGCTGGATCGACGGACTGGTGTGGCCACGAGGAAAGAAAAACGTGGGGAAAAAGACTGTAAATATTCATTATTTTCTTGTATATATTTAGAGGATAAATTAGTGTTAGTTAAGTAAGTTTTCATATATTTTCTATTTTTTTTTCTTAGATTGGTAATTTTCACTCTCTTTTTTTATCTGTATTTTCTCGTTCTTTATTTTCTACTTTCCATCTAAGATTTGTAATTTTCATTTTCTTTTTTTATTTTATTTTATCTGTATCTGCTTGTTCTTTATTTTCTATTTTTCAATCTTAGGTTTGTAATTTTATTCTTTTTTTTCTGTAATTTTCTTGTGAAAGGTACCTTTATTTTCTTTAAATTTTCTTTTAATTATTGTAAATATAGACTTTCTGTTTCTTTTCTTCTTATTTCATTTTCTTTTTAAATCTTTTATTTTCCTTTTATCTTGCATGCTAAAAATAGAATAGAGAGTAAGTCAAGGTCAATCACTGTAATACTCACGGCAGGAGTGGGGTAAGTAGTGAGTTGAAGATAGTACAGCCACTAGTAGCAGTATAGCTAGGTCAGCAGAGTATCGGTCTGGCAGTGGAAAGAACGAGAGTTCGATCCCCGTTTACATCTGCTTACATGTTAATTTTTTTTTGGATTTCTCTTTTTTTTTCCTTTTTTTTTGTCCGTCCTCGACTTATTATTATTTTCTTCTTCTTAATAAAATTTTTCTAATTATTATTGTGATTTTAATTATCACGCTTATTATTATTATTAAGATTATTATTATTAATTACTCCAAATTCATCATCATTTACTCTTCTTATTTTATTTTAATTAATTTATTATTAGGGGAATTATTATTATATGGTCAATAGAATTTTTATTTTTTTTTATTACTTCTTCTGGTTTCGTAATTCCAGAACAACATTTCCGTAAAAATTACGTGGCGCCCAAGGTTTTTTAAATTTATTTAGTTAACTTCATTATTAAGTGTACTGGTAATATTCTCCACTAACTCTTGCTTTCAGTTCGATTGGGGATTTATTTTTTATTTTTATTATATTTATTTATTCATTGGTTTGTTAATGACCAGGAGGCAGCTACCAGAAATATTTCAAACCCACTCTCCTCTTCACTGAGCTGGGGCTAATATAAATTAATATTTTCTTAGTTTACCTCAAAGAGGGGTAACACGTGTCTAAGCTGCCCTGTAAGCGTTTTGGACTTCCTTCATTTCTTAAATATGTGGAATAAAACTCAACTTGCACTCTAAAATAACATCCAAGTATTTAACGTGCTGAACCCAATTCAGTCTCCGACCGCCAAAGTGAACAACCGCCTGCCGGGTTAAAGCAAGCCTACCCTTAAACAACATCGCAACTATCTTTTCAGCAGAAATATTCAATTTATTCCCGGTGCACCATGTTGTCAATGTTTCCATGGCAGTGGAGGCGTTTGTCTCCAACTGCGCCCGGCTGTGACCGCAAATTACCAAAACCAGGTCATCAGCGTAGGCAATTTTACTGCTAACTCCAGGATATCAGTAGAGAACAATGGTCCAAAAAAACAGAACCAGAAATTGAGCCTTGCGGACATCCACGAGTAACAATCTTAGTGACCTTCCTAAAATTTGATCTAACCACTAAAGCGCATGAGTAACGCACCGTAACTAACCAACCATAACCATAACCACCATAACTATCCACCACTAACCACCATAACTATCCACCACTAACCACCATAACTAACCACCATAACTAACCACCTCTGTAACGCACCGTCCTCAGCCAGATGGCGCGTATCGTCGACCCTCTAGGGTGGCTTACTCCTGTCACGTTTCATGCCAAACTGTTCTTCCGCCAACTCTGCCGCCTCCAATTGGAAAGGGATCAAACACTGCCCGAGGAGCTCGTCGCTCCTTGGCACGAATTTCAGTGTCACCTACCGAACCTTGGCCACCTTAAAATACCGCGCTTTCTGCTCGTTGTTCATCCCACGTCCCTTCATCATCTTGTTGGATTCTGCGACGCCTCCGAATCGGGTCGCCGCAGTCGTGTACCACCACACCACCACTGCAAATGGCCATCACCATGTTCACCTCCTCACCGCCAAATCAAACGTGGCCCCTAATAAAAAAATCTCCCTACCGCGCCTGGAGCTCTGCAGCGCCCAACTTCTCGCCAAGCTTCTTCACGCAGTCAACACGCGGATGTTCCTCATCTAGGCGCCTTTATTACCGCGTTTTCCGACTCCACGGTCACTCTCGCCTGGATTCGCGGTGAGAGTCACGGTGAAAGACCTTCGTCGGCAATCGTGTGGCCGAGATTCAAGATCTCCTTCCGCCTAACGCTTAGCGCAACGTTTCTTCCCAGGATAAACCTTCCGACTGTGCATCGAGAGTAATTGCGCCCCATCATCTCCTTGAGCACCCCCTGTGGTTGAAGGGGCCTTCATGGGTCGCCGCCGCTCCCGCCTCCTGGCCTCATGCCCCCGCGCCCTCGATGAGGACTCCGTCGAGTAAGAGGCTAAACCAGCCGCTTCGATTATGCTTGTCGCCACCACCGAATGTGATGAAGTCTTGGAGGTTTCTGCTCGCTAATGACTCTTCAGCGCGTAACCGCCTACTGCCTAGGCATCCTCTTCAACTTCCGCAATCCCTCCGCCCACTGCATCGGATTCCTTACCGCCTCCGAGATTCAAGTCGCCACTCTCGCCAATGCGCCAGATCCAATCTACGCATCTGGACAAGGAGATTCAGGAAGCCCGCGACCCGTGATCCCGGCACCAGCTGGTATGCCAATTACATCTATTCGTCGATGATCAGCAGGTACTCCGCGTCGGCGGGATACTGTCTTCTGCCTCCCTGCCATACGGTTTCCGCCACCAGGCCTTGCTTCCTAGAAGCATCCGCTCACAAGCTTAACATAGACGACGCCCATATTCACCTCCAACATGCCGGAGCTCTCGCCACTCACGCCTATATCCGCCGCCACTATTGGATTCTAGATGAACGCAACTTGGTGCACCACCGCATCGGCAAATGTAACTGATGCTTTACCGCCTGACCGCGCCCCATCATCCAGCCAATGGGCAACCTCTCATCACAGCGTATCAAAGCTGCCACCGCCTTCACCGTGACCGGCGTCGATTTCGCCGGCCCATTCGCCTCCGCAGCGCTGTGGCCAGAAAGGGCTACTTAGTGGCCTTCATATGTTTCGCCACCAAGGCTGTGCATTTCGACATCGCCTCGGAGCTGTCTACATCCGCTTTCCTCCCCGCCTTCCCCCGCTTCACCGCTCGCCGTGGGCTCCCGACCACAATCTTTTCCGACAACGGCACCAACCTCATTGGAGCCTACAACAAACTTCGTGAACTCGGTCGATGATGAACGTCACCAACATGCCGTCTGCAGCGCTGCTGATTCCGCCGGCATTGATTGGAAGTTTATCCCTCCGGCCAGTCCTCATTTTGGAGGCCTCTGGGAAGCGGCTATTAAATCCGCCAAGCACCATCTCACCCGCGTCGTGGGTGATCAGCGCCTCACTTACGAGGAGCTGCTCAGCGTGACTACCGACGTCGAACCGATATCGAACTCTCGCCCCTTGTGCGCCGAATGATTCGGAACACCTAATGCAGGGCATTTTCTGGTGTTCCGCCCTCTCACCGCGCCTTCTGAACGCGATGTTACCGCCCTCAATATAAATCGCCTGTCCCGTTGGCAACTCACCCACCGCATCCAACAGGACTTTTGGAAGCGTTGGCACCAGTAGTATCTTCATACCCTCCAACAACGCACGAAGTGGCTTCTGCCCGCTACGGAGGTCGCCCCTGGTACCGTCGTTATCGTTCATCAGGACAATGTTTCGCCGCGCCAATGGCCTTGAGGCCGCATTACCGCCATTTATCCCGGACGTGATTCCATCAGTCGTGTCGCCGACGGCCATACCGCTTCCGGCACCATCCGCCATACGCTCGCCAAACTCTCTCCGCTTCCTACTGAGTCTTCAGGGCAGGCGGCATATTAGGTCGCGGCACCTTTGAGCATTAACTTTGCTTCGCCTTTTATTGCCTTTTTTTTATTACTACATTACTGTTAATCCCTTGCCATTTCCAAATTATTATTTCCTTTTTTTCTTTTCATCGCCCTCCTCGTTCTCACGCTTCCCCGCATTTTACCTCTCTTTCTCTCTTGGTGGTGGGATTGTCGGCACCTTTATCTCTCGGGGTTTGCCCCTTTCTTACTTTTCCACACCCTTCAAACATCCGTTATTTCTATAAAATTTCTTCACTTGCTTTCAATATCTGGCCCATACAACAGTGTTTGTACCGTTCTCTTCTTCTGTCGTCCTACTCGTTAACTATTGTGTGTCAGTTCATAGTTCGCCTTGTGCTCCAATTTAGATCGCATTGTACGCGCCTTCGCCTTACAAAATAACATTTATTACTTTGTTAGCGATAAAATTCGTTTTTCTGCGCCACCCTCTTCAGAAGCACCCATCTTCCGCGCCTAGGTTGCTTCACTACTCTCAGCAGCTTCAACAGCAGCGTCATCCGATTCACCGAGCCCTCTGCTTCCTTTATATGCGCCTAAATTCCTTCCTTGCACCCGAACTTACACACACACATACACGCCACGTCTTCCTTTCTCAATCCACCTATCGCCTCATCGCTTCTGAGTCATCATTCGCTGTCATCAGAAGGGTAAGTCTCGCCTCATTTTATTTCAGCGATTTTCTTCACCTTTTACATTATTACTTGCTTTTGTATTTTATCTCCTCGCTCGCCACCGCATCTAGGTGTCTGCCGCGCAGACACTCACATCATACGTATTTACTTTACAACAATCTGTCTTCTGTGCTCTGACATTCAAAAAATTAACAATGTATCGAAATTGCAGGGATTTAGTTTTTATACTTCTAACATTAAGGTATAGAAATTTCCCTTCCTTTATTATCTCGAACATATATTGCGCTCAGTCAGCGTCATAGAAATCAGATGAGCAAATTGTAAAAATTACAAAAGTATTGGGCAACAGGGAATTGGCACTCATCGCGATGATCTATTCAAGTAGGAAGTCAGTCTGGCAGAACAGGAAATCAGACGCCACGCGAGTTATCTCCTTTAGAATGAGAAAAAGGAATTTTAGTTTTTTAGACGCCATTCAGCTTGACCTCAAATTTTCCTCACAATATTTATTTAACAAGAGTGAAAATGCCACTTTTGCACACTCGAGTTTTTAAATTTGCCCACACAAGCGCTAGCGAGTGTGGCAACTGAACGAGAGTTTATAAAGAACTATTCTGCAGAGTTAAATATTAAATTTTCTCTGCATTCGTATTAAATTCGTTTTTAATTTATATGAATATAAAAAAATGTGAAAATGTGCAAATATTGAGAATGTATACAATATTCTCTATAACTGTTACGTTTGGTATCACCTTAAATCCACTGTATCTGGGATTTGTTTTCATCTTTCTCTAGATGTCGGGCTTATTAGAATTGAATAATATGTTTTTTACACACAAGTGAAAGAAAGTAGTTTGTAACTCACTAATGAGAAAAAGAGAACTTAGCCAATTATTTTAGTGGTTAAGTTCTCTTTTTCCCTTACATGTATGTATTTTAGTGTAACAATCAAATTAACATTATTCAACGATTGCAGAAAAAATAAATTATTCTAAATTTTTTATGAAAATGTAGCAAAGTCCTGTAGAGGATTGCTAAGTAAAAAGTTCTACTAAGTACTTTTACATACTAAGAAGGATTGTGAGTGGTATATATTCTTGAAAAAGTATTTTACATTGTTACATTGTTGAGATAGTATAGAAGTACGACTGAGAATGGATAAGGTGTAACAGGTAAAGTTAACAACAAGGTTATCTGGAAAGGTTATATAATCCTTTGAAGATTTAATCCGCTTTTCGTTTGCCAACCGGGTTACTCTGCTCATGTTTGAAGATAGAATGAAACTTTTATAGCAACTCATTAAATTTCTTATCAATAGAATTATATCAGAACCTGCACTACTTGTTCCTTCAGTTTAAATCATATATTGACGATGGAACAATATACAAAATATAATTAGTCTATCACTAAAATCATTAGCTTTGTACTTTATTTGAAGCTTACAATCAAATATAGGAAAAGTTCGTTAATATAATATTCAAATAAAAAAAGGAAAAAACAATTGTTAATATGTTGTAGTTGGTTCTGCAGAGTTGGAAAGCACCAGAGATATGTTTGAAGGAAGAAAAGTAGAATAAAATACTCTTCTTGGAACAAAAGTGCCTTCGTCAATTAGAAGAAAAATGATACAAACAGTAAAACAGTGATGGAAGGGCGAAGAAATAGTAAGAAGACTGAACAAGTAATCTGCGAACGAAAAGAAATGGAGAAATATATATAAAAGCAATAGTAGCAACGAAATGAAGGGGGGCTGTCTGTGGCCAATAAATAACGAGATAATGCACAGAAGAAAAGAATGATAAGGCACATCGGGCAGAAATGGAAACAATCTGTTCGGCAAACAGCCCAACTGCAACATACTGTGTTTCATTTACTAAATGTCGCTTGTTCACCCGACAATTACCCACAATCGCTAAAACGCAATTACACTTATACCATTTCCTTGCAATAATTTTTTCAACTTGAATTCTAATAAGCCATGTAATGGTCCTTAATATAACGTAGATAGTTAAATATAATTATTTGTTACCAAAAATTTGGTGGTAGGCCAATATAAATGTAGTTGGAAGAACAATCTAAACAAAACATTAGATTTTGTTCGAGACCAAAAACTGGGGTCACTGTTCACCAAGTCGAACTTACGGCTGACTTAACTGACTGAATCCCTCGCACGGAGATTCTATGAACAGATTTATCAAGTTCTAGCTTGGTGGATTTTTCGTTTTTTTATGTTCTGTTCACAAACCCACACATAAACGCATACAACATAAAAATTTGCCATTCACAAAAACATTTTCAGAGCAGTAAAAAGAAAGTAACCAATTGGAATGAGCGATGAAATTCTAGTAATTTCACAATAGTAATTAGTAAAGAGGGTAAAAGTAGGGCTAACAACAATACTGGCATTATGGTAATTAAAGTAAAAACTATTTACAATAAAAAAGAGGGCAATTTAGTTTTTAATATGTTGGAAATGGCAGAGTGTAATTTGTAAAATTCAGACAGGCGACAGCCACTTTTTGTTGCTCCACGAGCCATCTCTTAATTAATGTATAAAGTCTGCTACTCAGATTACATACATTCACTATTACATAATACATATATTACATTACCGCCGCTTTATACTGAATCATTGCCAAATTATTAAATATATGTAACAAAATGATATAATATGCTATTAATAAGTAAAAAGTATATTAAAATATGATGTGGGTAAGTTCGCTCACATATCCAATTTTAGATAAATAACATTCCAGCTTCACCTTGTGACACAATAACCGGTCCAGGGTGAGGTCATGAGCTCTGGGATGTACTAAATGTATACTATTATATTACATTCCCACATAATTATCCATTAAACAGGTCCATTCTGCTGCTCTATACACTCCCTTCTGATTAACATACCCCATCTGAATCGAATAAATTATGATTAGCCAGCTTATTAAATCATCTTAAAAAAAACTAATGTGATACCAGGACTGCCCCCCCCCCAGCGGTAATTATTTTATTATACTTATACAATTTTCTTCAAACTTGCAGCTTGCAGTAACTGGTGTCTCCCCTTCGCATGTAACATGGTGGCACACTGTACTTCAACGTTTTTAAAACATAGGGTTTACTGAAAACTGATTAAATTATATAATAGAGTCAGGGTTTTTGTGTCTCTCCGGTAAAACGTAAACGTAGTTTAGGGTTCAGCTGAACTTCAGAGATTAAAAAAAAAAAAGTCGCATTATTAAGCGACTAAGCGACTTTTTTCAAATTCAGAATTGAAGTAGGGCATTTAATGAAGCTTAGATTATTATACACTTCAAGAAATCCACGTCAAAACATAGGTCACTTTTTTTTGGGCACTTCCGAACAAGCCGCAGTTCCCAGGTATCGATTGTAGGTCACATTTGTACCTCGGAGAATCACTTTTCAATTATTGTCTAACATATTCTAGTATCTCTAGAGACACGATTCCCCGGACCAGCTACGGCAAGTGCACATTATGAAATGGTTGTTAGAAGAAAGCTTGTCATTATCGCTCATCCTGACCCGAAATCTGCTTTCCTGAAAAAATAATCCAAATAGAAGTAATAGCCCTTTATGTATATATGTTATGGGATGTTTAGAGAAAATCGAAAGAGCCGCCATCCGGAAAATGCAAGAACTAAATTGGTTTTGGACACTCACACGACTTTCTCTCTTTGCATTTTACATAGTTTTATATTTTACTAATTTTCTTCAAACATATAATTCTTATTGTTTATAATTTTTATGTCTATGTTTAGTTGCCCGCCAATTAACATGAACGGGAAAATCTAAGTTTAATAAAGCGATTTTTTTGAGAAAAGCGTAACTTCCCACAGACTTCACACCCCCCGCTTAAATGAATTTTCTGGGGGGAAAAATTCAGACAAAGTGATAGGTCTGTCAATAATTAATATATCAAGTTTAATAAAACCGTCAATGTTTCATAAAGAGAATCGCAGAAAACTGAAATAAAGCTGCTTAGTAAAGTCGCACTTCCGGTCAACCGATTTTCTTCAAACTCGGAATTTTGACAACATATTTAATTGTGATTTATATTATTTAGATGATAGTATAGTATAATAATTTAAATAGAACTTTAGAGGAAAGCATAACAATATCCCTCCCTCAAAACCACTCTTAAAAGAATTTTCCCGGAGAAATGTTATAAACAAATGTTGTAGCTCTCTGTATGCGTAGTTGATATTTAAAGTTTGAACAGTTTCCGAGTATATCTCAAAAAGCTGAACAATTTTTGTCAGTAAAGGGTTACTTGCGGTGGACCAGTTTTGACCAAAACCTTATTATCATGTCCCCCTGGTGGAACTTAAACAAAATATCAAGTTTGAATTTTCTGCCATTTTCTATTGTTGAATTATGCTGACCACTCACCCTCACACACACACTCACACAAAACAGAGTGTGATGTGACAGGAGTGTTTAATCTTGGGCATTCATCAAAAGTTTATTTAATTGGGCAACAGGGATTAGAACAGAGAAGGGTTGTGACTTTACAGCCTGAGAGATTGGTGTGGATGAGCAATAGTTCGGGGAGGTGTGGAAGGCTTTATAAGATAATCATGGCCGGCTTTTGTTTATTTTAACAAATGAAAAGTTTACTTTTTATACAAACACGCATTAGTACTTACATGCAAACGTATTACATCTAATAACACCCAGATATCATCTATACATATAAAAATTCAGCATCCGTATGTTTGTGGCCGCAAAACTTGAAAAGTAGTCGCTGGATTGACTTGAAATTTTTACACAAGTGCATTTCTATATAAGTGTTTATATATACTTTTTACTCCGAAGTTCCTACGGAAACGCGAAATTCCGAGCAATTCGCGAGGTTGGCAGAAATAGACAGAAGCAGACGCGTTGCGATGGTGGCGCGCTCTCTGAATCTCTTTCTTAACTACTTATGTGTACCTCTCACCGCCACCAGTCTCGAAGTACCTTACACCAGTCTCGCGCAGTTTGCGCGCTGGCCGATTGAGTGATGTTGTTGTTTAATATAATAATAATACTTTTTATTATTACCTTTATTTTTTGTTTATTGCATATATGTGAGCACTCATAACAGCGTTTTTTCAATTATGTCAAACAGATGATTTTGCAAGAACTTTGATGTTGACATTCCGGCTTATTACACTTGGTACCAACACGAAAGAATTTCGAAAGAAGGAAGAGAGGCAAAGCACTAGTTTTACACCCTGGAATATTTTCATCTAATACTATACATCCGAATGCTATATACTCTATACATCCGAACCACGCAGACTGCTTTTATTTACGTTTGCTTCTGATTACCGTTCGTGGTCCAACATCATTTATACACTTGCGAACAGTGGATGGAATAGTATATAATACGTATAGTGCGTACGAGGCACTTAATTTGCTGTAAAAAGACTATCATTGGGATAAGTCAATTGTAGATTCATCGGCCACTTCTAATCCATTTCAAAAACGCACGCTGTTCGCAATTATTTTAGCTACATGTTTCCCATCACTACCACTACAATTGTGGGATAAATACAAAGACTACATGGCCGAAGATATTCTGCACAGAATGCGTCAAGAAACACATAATCATGGCTTGGATTTCACAGAAGAAATATGTAATAAAGCGCTAATTTTGATTGAGGATCTTTTTCTTGCAATATGTGGCAAGTAGTTGGCACGATTGGGTGTAACGGCACCGAATAGGTCGATCAATGCAATATTCGAGAAAGAACTGCTCAGAGATCAATCACACACCAGTAATGACTTACAGCTGTTCGTCGAAGAAAATACATTGAAACTCTTTCAAGAACAAAAGATAGCATTTGATACCATCATACAAGCTGTGGCCAACGAATCCGGTGGATTGTACATTTTGGACGCTTCAGGTAAAACTGGAAAAACGTTCTTAATTTCCTTAATCCTAGCTAAAATCCATTCAAACGGCCATATTGCGTTGGCATTTGCTTCTTCAAGTATTGCTGCTACGTTGATGGAAGGAGGAAGAACAGCGCATTCAGCTCTTAAACTGGCACTAAACATGCACTTCACAGAAAACCCAACATACAACATTTCCAAAACATCAGGAATGGAATAGGTTCTTCGGGCGTGCAAAATCATTGTATGGATGAGTGTACAATGGCTCACAAGAAGTCATTGGAAGCATTAGAGCATATATTGAAAAACTTGCGAAATAATCAGGTCCCATTTGGAGAAGCATTGGTGTTAATATCTGGTGACTTCAGGCAAACTTCCAGTGATACCTCGTTGAATACCAGCTGATGAATTGCATGTCTGCTTGAAATATTCAACCTTTTGGAGCACAGTAAAAACAATTCATTTAACAACGAATATGAGAGTTCAACTTCTAAACGATCCAACAGCTGCCATATTTTCAAGACAATTACTCGAAGTCGATAACGGCACTGCACCTACAAATCCAGAAACTGGAAAAATCACCTTCCCATCTAATTTCTGCAACATTGTACATTCAAAAGAAGAATTAGTAGACAAGGTACTCCAAAGCATCGAAACAAATTATCAAAATCACGCATGGTTAAGCGGAAGAGCCATTCTAGCAGCTAAAACTATCGACGTACTCGATATGAACGACATCTTTCTAAACAGAATTGTAGGTGAAACAGTGAACTACAAATCCATTGACTCCGTGATGGACCAAAGTGAAGTTGTGAATTTAACAACGGAATTTCTTAATTCACTCGATGTTCCCGGATTACCGCCACACATTCTAAATTTGAAAATTGGAGTGTCAATTATACTACTCCGAAACATCAATCAGCCAAAGTTATGCAATGGTACAAGATTAGCAGTTACAAAATTGATGAATAATCTAATTGAAGCAACCATTCTAATTGGACCTCATAAAGGTGAAGACGTACTACTTCCACGAATACCACTCATTTCGACAGATATGGCGTTCGAGTTCAAACGACTTCAATTTCCAATACGCCTTGCGTTCGCTATGACTGTCAATAAAGCGCAAGGACAATTTTGCAAGTGTGCGGTTTGAATTTAGAAAACGAATGCTTCTCTCATGGGCAATTATACGTCGCATGCTCCAGAGTCGGTAAACCATCTGATCTTTATGTTAATGCAGAAAACGGACAAACAAAATTGTAGTCCATTCACTAGCTTTACAATAGAAAAATACTTTCTTTCCGTTCAGATTACAGCAACGCAATGTAGGGCAATAAATGGAATGATTTGTTTTCTTGCTGAATCTATGTTAACTATAATAACTCTATTTACTTCCCTAATAATTAAAATCAGATTGAGCCACAGCGAAGCGTGGCCGGGTTTAGCTAGGCATAAAATGTTTGTTGCAGGGTACTAGAAGAGTGAGATGATAAAATTTTCTCAACTCAAGTTTATAGTCCTAATAGTAAATGGACATTCAAGGGAAGTAATAGCGCGCTGGAGTAGCAACGCGGAGGTTCCGGCTTCGAGCCCAGGATGCTGCCCTTAAATTTTTTTTCCTAGAAGTCTCTTGCAGCTCACTGGCCGATGATGGACAGTGTTGTCTGTAACGAGGGAACACTGTCCGGAGGCCGGTAGGGCTCTGAAAAGGCTCCAATTTTTGGTATAGCTATTTGTGCCTAATGGGCTTTGGATAACATGGTCCCTCCCTAAAGACAATAAAAAAAAATCTATTATTTGGACTTCTACTACGGTCGCTGAAAGTCAACAGACAGAGAAATTAGCAAAAGAAATACGTACGTCGCATAGAATGCTCAATGCGTTATTTATGACGAGACAAGTAATTTCTTAATGACAGACGATTTAATACTAATTTCATTCCTTTTATAACACATCATACTTAATATCGAGATCACTTGTTCGGAAATCGCCAATAGTATCCTCCCAGTCAGATTCAGGCAAAAAACGAAGTTTGAAAATTCCTCAGTAAGGCTTAGGCAATACTCTAACAACTCATTACGTGAACAACTGCATTTCTTCACATTAAAAGGAATAGTAAATAGTTCATAAAATGCTGTTAGAAAAGTGTTGATAATGTAGGTATACTTAAACATTGGTTAGTAGAACGGTAACTAAGCTAGTTATGGCACCATGCTGCTGTGCAAATGTTACCATGTATCTGTACATCTTCACCAAGGCTAG
The DNA here is from genome assembly GCA_011037195.1 of Triatoma infestans. NCBI lineage: Eukaryota > Metazoa > Arthropoda > Insecta > Hemiptera > Reduviidae > Triatoma > Triatoma infestans. Next base: position 196,904 of record JAAEAF010008485.1, read on the forward strand.
CAACAAAGCAGCATTATTTATTACGAACCCACAAAAGCCTACCAACAAGTTGCTGTCTTCCTGTTTTTACATAGTCAAGAAAGAATATATATATATTTATATATAAATAATATAATATGTGTGTGAGTGTGTGTGTGTTTGTGTGTGCATGTGTGTGTTGAACAGGTTTGTTATCTGTTGGTATCTGTGTAGGTAATTAAGTAAGTAAGTAAAGGAAAGTGGTACTAATTACAATATCCAATAGTAAATTTAACTGCAAACTTAATAAAGTGCTTGTCAGACAGTTCAATGCACCAAGTTGTAGATATGATACTCTATGTGGGTGCAATGGAGTGCAAGGCACACATGCAAGACCTCTATTTTATTATTGCACTAATGCAATGTGCACTAGCTATATATTCCAACGGTAGGTATATATAACAATGTGCATATCTAAAACATCTGTTTAAAACTTATCAATTAAATTAATTAACCTGAATTATATTAAATTCATTACAGATTTTATTAAATATTAATACGGCTTAATATATATGCCGCCTCGATTTACCTATATAAGTTTTAAAGTCTATAGTCAAGTAGAAATCCCAGTATGGTTATATTCCCAGGTTTCGGCACCAATGTACCCCTGGGAACCATATTCCCAATTCCGATTAATATAAGGGGCTTATATTTAATAGTTGAAAATTGTTAGGTCTAAGTAATAAATTAAATTGATCTAACTCAAATATTCAGCAATAGGAAAGGGATGTTCTATTTATCTGGTATAAAACGGGGTCATAGCAGCCGACAGCCAGTGTCTATGATAGAAATGAATCATGTTCATCCAGATAGGAGAAAGTGGACTGTAATAGGAAGTAGCCACTTCTTGGGACCTTGGCTCTCCTGCCGAACAATACGAACTGACCTCACAAATACTCAACAGTGGATGCATACAAGATATGAATGTGTACATCGCGCCCCCGGGCAAATAATATCTCACCATCACGCAGGCTCACTGACAATGTTACACTTTATGGACAACCCACCTGACATCCAAGGAAGCAACAACAGTACTAAAAGTTCATAGATTTGGCTTGTAGCCACCGTAACATCCATTTGTACAAACCTAACATCCAAGAATTGACTAATCGTTCTAGTAATATCTTGTAAGCACTCAAGTTTAAGTAAGTAAAATGCGATGAAATTCTAATCGTGAAGTGAGGTACTGCTACAAATCTAGATATCGTTAATTTATTTTGACAATTACAAAACCAATCTTGTGTGAAACACTCAATCGAGTTTCTCTGAATGGAATCATTACAATTCTAATTGTTAATACATATACCGAAACTGATCGATCTGCGATAAAAACAAGATGGCAGTCTGTGAAGAAAAAAAAAAGATGGTTGATATTGCTCTGTACGTTTACTTGTATTTTACATAAAAATTTGTATGCACTGTTATTATTAAGTCATAAAACCACTACGGATAATAAATATAGTTGAATTTACTCCGTGTGTATTTTTCTTGCGTGTATTAACCTTGAATGACAGAAAAGAAGTGCTCACAACAGCTGTCTCGTGTGATATTTTACATTGGTGCCGAAACCTGGGAATATAACCATATATTCCAAGAATATTTATCAAGAAAACTCATTGTTGCAGTTAATCAGTCAATTTGATGTGATAGTCGAGACAGAAGAACAAGATTGTTTCTAATTTCGTCAAATACAATAGAGGTTTGTTGCCAGTAAACAACAGTGAGTAATTATTTCTAGTTTTTCTTTACCTTTATATTGTTTCCTTCATTTTTGCCCTTAAATTACTTTAGGAATTACATTGCTTTGTCTGTGCGAACAATACATTAATAAAATGTCTGAACTAAACAAAAAAAAGGGTTCAATAAAAACCAAGCTTACATGGTTTAAAAAATTCTTGTTGCAGTACGACGAGAAGAAGATTAAAAATATTGTGGAACTTGACTTTACCCAAATAAAAGAACGATTGAATAAAGCCTATACTTATTTAAGTGAATTCGATGAAGTTCATTCCTTAATTATTAATGCATATGACGGAGATAATATGGAATCATTATATCAGGAGCAAGAAGAATTTGAAAATGATTATTATAATGCAATTTCTGTGGCAAAGTCATTACTTAAAATGAAAAATAATCACGATAATGATTCCGATCGATCTGGTGATACCAGTTATTCAAATAATGACAAAGGTTCAATAGAAAAAGCAGCAAATGTAGAGATGGTAAAACTCCCAAAAATGAGTTTGCGTGATTTTGATGTAAAGTCTAGAGTGGATAGAGTTCCGAGATATTTATTTATCTATGATACGTAATAATAATACGCTGACCTCTATTCAAAAATATCATTACCCCTAGAGCATGTTTAACAGGCTGTGCAGCAGATTTATTAAAATGTCATGAATTTTCAGCTAATAGTTATGAAGGTGCATGGAATGCAATTGTAGAAAGATTTGATGATCCTCGATCTCTTGTAGAAAATCATGTAAGAAGCATATTGCACAGTGAATCAATCGCCAAAGTGAATTCAGGTAAATTAAGATATATTATTGATTTAGTTACAAAAAATTTAAGAGGTTTGAAAAAACTTGGATAAGCTACTGAGAGCTGGGATGCTCTTATAATTGAATTAATTTACGAAAAATTAGATACCCAAACTAAATGTGAAATACAAAAACATAAGGTATCCAAAAAAGAACCATTAACCTTTGTAGTATTTAAAAATGTTATTATTTCCAGAGCCGAATACTTAGATAAACTTGAAAGGAATGTTTTCGACGAATCAAGAGAAAACCGCACTAACATTAAAGGTTCCACTAAAAGTTTCATGTCTCTGGACAATCATACCAGTTCGGCAAGTTGCAAGCTATGTAAAAGAAATCACTATATACAAAATTGCCCAGATTTCTCGAATTTGATCAATGAACGAGTTGAAAAAATACTAAATTTAAGATTATGTCTCACTTGCTTACGTGAAGGGCATCTGGGCAAGGCATGTCGAAGAAGTACTTGTCGAGTTTGTCATCAGAAACATCATACTTTATTGCATCAAAATTTAAATGCAGAAAATTCGACGAATGTTACAAATGGTTTTAGTTCTAATCTTAGTAATAAATCAAATAAATAGCTTAACAGCAATGATGAATTACTAAATGCTCACGATTCTGAACAAAATACTACAACTCTCTCTGCATGTGGCATTGTCGGGAATGTGCTTTTGTCAACTGCCTTGGTAAACATTATTGATAAATGCGGAAGACAACATATGATTAATGTACTATTAGACTGCGGTTCGCAATCTAGTTTCACCTCAGCAGATTTATGTAAAAACCTTGAGCTAAAAACTGAACCAGTTAGTATCTCTTTGAAGGGTCTAAATCAAATGTCTTCTATTATTAAATCCAAATGCACAGTGCGCATTGAATCGCAGTGTTCTGCATTTTCGACTATTGTTACATGTTTCGTCTACCAGAAATTACCAGTATGTTGCCTAGTGTCAGAATCAACGTTTGACAATTATGTATCCCATTAAATATTAAATTAGCTGATCCCAATTTTTCAAACCTAAAAGAATAGACATGCTTCTTTGTGACATATTTTGGTCATTGATTTGCAATGGTCAGATATCTTTAGGACAAAATATGCCAGTCCTACAGAAAAGCAGATTTGGTTGGTTAGTTTCTGGTCCCATTCCAAATGAAACTACTAATTTTACATTTTGTAATTTTGTTCAGGCTACAGAAAGTGACATTCAGGCTCAACCGTCTAAGTTCTGGGAAATTGAAGAGTATATTTTAGTTAGATCAACCACAGTCACTTGAAGAAATTGAATGTGAAAATCATTACACAAGAACTACTGAACGTGCAGAAGATGGCCGATTTATTGTATCCTTTCCATTGAAAGAGTCAACTCCGAAATTAGGTGAGTCATATGATCAAGCAAGAAAACGATTTTTAACACTTGAACGTAATCGTCTAGAGAAAGATTTAAACTTTAAAAGGCTTTATACGGAATTTATGCTGGAATATGAATCATTAGGACATATAAAAAGGATCGAAGACCATTTGAAAGAACCTAAGTGCCTTATTATTTGCCGCATCATGGAATTATGAGAGAAGGCAGCGCCACTACTAAATTACGAATTGTTTTCGATGGTTCTAGCCCATCAACAACCGGTTATTCGTTAAATCATCTACAAATGATTGACCAACAATACAAGAGGATTTATTTTCGATTTTGCTACGTTTTAGACAACATACATTTGTAGTTTGTGCTGATATCATGAAAATGTATAGACAAGTATTAATCAAACCAGAAGAGAGATCATTACAAAGAATCATGTGGCGGTCCAATAAGAATGTTCCTTTAAAAATTTATGAACTACAGACAGTAACTTATGAAACGACATCTGTTCCGTTCTTAGCGATTCGCACACTTGTACAACTGGCACTTGAAAATGAAGAAAAATCTCCCGATTTAGCCCAAATCATCAAACGAGACTTTAACGTCGACGATATGTTAACCGGATCAGAAACTATCAGTGAAACTATTAGAATCTGTCACGCTGTCTCAGATATTTTAAAACAAGGTGGATTTGAACTCCGTAAATTTTATTCCAATCACCAACAAATTGTAGACAGTATACCCAGAAAGGAAACTCCTTCAAAAATAGTAAACTTTGGTATTTACGAAAATGCTAAAACATTGGGTTTAACTTGGCGTCCAGTTACATGAGCTGCTATATTGCATTAATCATAACTTGGAAAATCAAAAGGTAACTAAAAGAACAATTTTGTCAACAATATCGCAAATTTTTGATCCTCTCGGCCTTGTCAGTCCTTGCGTTATAGTAGCAAAAATAATATTACAAAAGATTTGGTTAGAACGGCTATCATGGGACGAATGTTTGCCTTTATCAATTCACTTTGCATGGACTACATTTCGTCATGCATTGCCGGTATTGAATGACTTAAAAATAGGACGTCATGTTATTTGGACAAACGCTGCTCTTGTGAAAATGCATGGCTTCTCGGACGCTTCTTTAAATGCATATGGGGCTTGTATCTACTTAAGATCCGTCAACAGTGACGGAAATATTATGGTCAATCTATTATGTGCAAAATCGAAGGTGAGCCCATTAAAAACGATTTCGATGCCACTTTAGAGCTTAGGGGGGCATTGTTGTTATCTAGACTTGTTACCAAAGTCAGAAAAGCTTTAAGTATTATGATAAGTAAGCAGGTTTTCTGGACTGCCTCCTCGATTGTGATGTGTGGGATAAAAACAGAACCATGTAAGTTGAAGACATTCATTGGTAACCGAGTAACAGAAATCCAACAGCAGACACTTGGTGTGATTTGGAGACATGTTCCTTCACAATACAATCCAAATGATGCTTTATCTAGAGGTATAAATCCTCATGAGATTTCTGACTTCAGATTATGGTGGAAGGGCCCAGATTGGCTTTCTCAAGATAGAGCTCATTGACTCGATGCCTTTTTCGAAACTATTCCTGAAATTCCAGAATTACGTAAAAATGTACATGCACTAACTTGTTCATTAAAGCAACAGGAAGTTTCACTGTTTAACAAATATTCAAAACTCTCATTTATTCAAAGAATAGTAGCTTACATGTACCGTTTTATAAATAATTCTTCAAAACCACAGAAAGAAAGATTACTTACAAATCTGACCAAAGGAGAATTAGACAATTCTTTGAACATATTAATAAAACTATCACAATGTGAGTCATTTGCGAAAGAAATCCAAAGGTTGAAGAAAAATAAATCTGTTCATTCTACAAGTAAAATATTTAATTTGAATCCATTACTCGGTGATAATGACATAATGCGGGTAGGCGGCCGCTTAGAAGATTCTCATTTCAAGTTTAGCAAGAAACATCCCATTATATTATGTGGAAAACATAATCTCACTAAACTTCTATTACAAAGAGAGCATCTGGGTTTACTTCATTGCGGCCCACAACAGTTGTTAGCATGTATAAGAGAAAAATATTGGCCTGTAAATGGCAGAGTTTTGGCTAAAAGAATATGTCACCCATGTGACCGGTGTTCGCGTTTTAGCTCCAAACCAGTTTCACCCATTATGGGTAACCTGCCAAAAGAAAGATTAGAGCCTTGTCAATTTTTTGAAGTTGTTGGAATGTACTATGCTGGACCGTTCCTCTTAAAAACCAGAACCAGTCGGCGAAGTCACATCTCAAAATCCTACTGGTGTTTGTTTATATGTTTTGTTACCAAGGCTGTACACCTTGAATTAGTTACTGATCTTTCAAAAAATGCTTTCCTTATGGCTTTACGAAGGTATGCTGCTCGAAGGGGAAAACCAATTAAGATCTGTTGTGGTGGTTGGTTCCGCAGAGCTGGAAAGCATCAGAGACATTTTCCGTGTGAAAACTAACTCTGCTCTGTGCAAGTCTGTGTTGTCACACTGTCTGAATAACGCATCCTGAAGATGGGCGAACGCCCGAAACCGGTCGATGACCACAAAATGAAGCACTGCTACCACGGAAAATGTCTCTGATGCCAATTAAGATCTATTCGGATAATGGGACAAATTTCGTAGCCGCTAGCTCCGAACTGAAATCTTTAAGCAAATTTATTAGTACAAATAGTGAAGAGCTTGTTGAAACATTTGCTAAGGAAGATATAGACTGGTCATTTATTCCACCGAATTCCCCTCACTTTGGAGGTTTGTGGGAAGCAGGTATAAAAAGTGCTAAACATCATCTTAAAAGAGTTGTTAGCAACGTCCCATTGACCTTTGAACAGTTGAACACTTTTTTCGTACAGAGTGAGGCTGTATTAAATTCCAGACCTCTATCCCCACTATCCACTGATCCAAACGACCTACTTCCACTTACTCCCGCTCACTTTTTGGTTGGCAAATCTCTTCTAAATTTGCCAGAAAGGGATTTTTCACGCACACCTGACAATCGTCTCACAATCTTTCAGCACATCCAAAAGATAAAACAACATTTTTAGCAACATTGGGTAAAGAATATGTATGTGAGCTACAGCAGCGCGTTAAATGGAAACGCTCTCATGGCGAATTAAAGGTAAACCAGCTGATATTGATAAAAGAAAATAACTTGCCACCCATGCAGTGGAAGTTAGGGAGAATCATCCAGATTCATCCTGGCAAGGATGACATTCCACGAGTTGCGACTATACGGACATCCAATAGTCTTATCAAGAGGAGTTTTACCACTTTAATTTTATGTGTAGTTGAAGTGGATACCTTCAAGTCCGGGGGTATGTTAATACATATATCGAAACTGATCGATCTGCGATAAAAACAAGATGGTAGTCTGTGAAGAAAAAAAAAAGATGGTTGATATTGCTCTGTGCGTTTACTTGTATTTTACATAAAAATTTGTATGCACTGTTATTATTAAGTCATAAAACCACTACGGATAATAAATATAGTTGAATTTACTCCGTGTGTACTTTTTCTTGTGTGTATTAACCTTGAATGACAGAAAAGAAGTGCTCACACAACTATCCCGTGTGATATTTTACACTAAGTTTCTTCAAACTTATAATTTTTACCTAATCTGATTACTTGACCTAAGCATTACGTACAGATGTAGGTGATGCAAACTCCTTTGTTGGTTTTAGGACCTAATGTCTAGTTGATTGTCCACTATATTATACTGAAAAGCCCTCTCTCTATCAGCGCCAGAGTTGGCCATTATTTAAAATTATATTTCAAATAACTGGTTATTTCATGCTCCGCATTTCAAATAATTTGGTGAAATAATTTATTGCAAAGTGTTATTTGAAAAAAAAAAAATAATGTTTTCAAGGATGGTATTGTTTAGTTTGGAAGTCGAACTTATTAATAAAAATGTTACTTTTTATTTTTTCCATGAATTTTTTTGTTCTCATCAAATAAAATAAAATTTGTAAATTTATTATTCTTCCGACCGTTACACTATAAGGGACTAAATGAATTTTAATAGCATATCCGTTTGAATCTGGATGTCTGGAATTATCCCTGGAAATCGGGACCAATGCTGCTATGTTTGAATGTATCTTTATCACCTCTTTAACAGTATCTACATGTCCGACTCCATAGCTACCTCTGTTTATGTGAATGTGTGTGTGTTTTTGATTGGGCATAAAAAAAGCGCCTGAGGACGGAACTAGATTTTCTATTTAGTTGAAGTGGAACTCATAGGGAGGTTTAGTTCTATTACAGTTTTTTTTTTATTTTCTTAAATATCTTGAAAATGGTGCGTTGTACCAAGATTTAACTCTCTCTCATGAGTTAAATCATTGACCTAATCTTTAAAATTATTTATAATACGGAGGACTATTAGCTGGTATTCCAAATCAGTTTTTAGGCAATTTAAAGAACCATGGTAACAGTTCCACGCCGAGTTGTTGTTACAAAGAAAGAAATAATTAATTTGGTTTGTGTTTTTAGAGAGAGAGAGAGAGGGAATATGTAAACAATATTTCCTCTTATAGCAGTAGGAGAGTTATAAATTAAATTTATTGATAATTAACTTCAATAATCAAAGGTATAATGTATAACAGCAATTCCACTTTGTTTAATAACGATTAAATTATTTAGATATTGTAATAATGTAATTGTAATGGGTCACCCTGACAAATTCCTGGGTCACATTGTTGTGATGCATTTTAGGCGAGCCTTAACAGAGTAACCGACCTTAAGGCACTGCTCATAAGCTGCACGTCACACGAGGCGTGTTATGTCTCCCTACCACAAATTCTAGTCGTAGCATTGACTGATCAATCTACCGACCACATCTAACGATATTAGAAGGAGAATTTAAGAGAAGTAGAGGATGTTGAGTTTGACTTATAAGGGCGCTCAACCCCCAAGTCTCAAATGTGACTTTGTGTTTTGTTCTGCGTGTTGTTCTCAAATCTGTGTGAGATTTTTGAGGAATGGATAGAGAAAGTATGGGACAAAAGTTACACTTACTGAACACTGTGTACATTATATAAGTAATGAGAATTGCAAGGACTTACATTGAAGAACCTAGAGAAGAGTATGGTAGCATGAAAAGAGAGTGACTTGTCGCTGTCTCTCTTCTACAATTTTCCGTTTTTGATGTTCGTATTAACACACACACAGTGAAATACATCGATTTCTAGAATCATTAGTTCATACTTAGTGGTCCTAAATTGAAAACTCAATACTGAAGATTTGACCCAATCCTTGTCTGAAATGGGAGAAAATAACTAAAAAGAGAAAACCTGGGATATTTGGAATAAAAAAAATTAATGCGTCTGTATATTTTTATGGAAAATACAAAGATAAATTGAAGAAATATTGGATTGTGTAAGGATAGAGTGGTAGAAGTATAGGCTCTGGACAGGAGGATCGTGCCAAATGTGTGTCTTCACACTCATATTGTGTAGAATGAACCCTCCAGCAGACTGGAGACTCCATTTTCTACTTGATACTGTTCTGACAGTTTGTTGGAAGAGAGAAACAAAAATATTTTCTAACCCACACTTTCCACTTCACTATTTCCCCAGCTTTTCTCATTTTATTTGTTATTTTCCTCACTCCTTCCCTACTCATTCGCCATTTCTATTTCAAATGAATTGGATTTGATTATAATGTTTAAATTGCTCACAGTCAACTTGTTATTGTAAACAGCCGATATCAATTCTATATTGAAGTTCTTTCTTTATAAACTACCCTTTATCTCGTAAATCCGACATTTTGCTGTTTTTCAAGTGGTTTAGGCTTCGTACTTATTTTATATTACAGCGAAAAGTAGATTGGGTTAGCAATGCTGGACAATATCTCACTGTTTAAATCCAATGTAATATGTTTAATTACTTTGATTCTAACCGGTTTCGGATATAGCTGCATCTTCAGAGTTCTGAAGTTCGAATGGAGACGGTGACTTTCTACATAAATTGATTGTTTGGGAAAGGTTGCGCTGTATATTTACCATAATATTCATTGTCAGAGTGACAATGATAATTCTGAACTAAATAGAACATAAAATTATTAATTTGTAACAAAATGATAAATGATAAATTGGTAAATGTAATAAAATGTTAAATGACGAGTTAACACATGGAATATATCTTTTATAATAATGTTTGATGGGCAGGTGGTAAGACTGTCGGTGAGTGTATCATATTTTTAACGGAGTGGGGCATCATGCCAGTAGGAATTTATTTATCAACGTATATCAATTGTATATCCTTAGCAAAGAATGAAACAATTAAGTCATACTTAAATCAGAGGAGAGAAGAATAAATCAATTAATATGACAAACAAAGCAATTATGCATACAGAACAAATCCCAGATAGCAACGGATTTGAGGTTATACGAAAAAGTGCAGTTTATAGAGAGCAAGTCATTTATTTGACTAGAATTCTCAGCATTTGCATCTTTTCATATTTTTTTATATTCAGTTAAGAAACAATTTTGTGCGTTTGCAGAACAAATTTAATATTCAACACATTCAGTACAAAGTATTTTTACAATCACTTTCAGTTACTCGCTGCACTCAAGTGGTCAATATTTGAACTCTCTGTGGTAAAATAGCCACAGAATACTTTATTCTGTATATCTTTGATAAATACTATTTTTCTTTTTAATTTTAATAAAGTGAATAGTTTGTAAAAGTTATTTATTTCATACAATTACAATAAATTAAAGTTTTTGGTTGTTGATTCCGTATCATTCCATTCCATCATTGATTCCTTAAAAAAAATCCATAACAGATATTCACTTATGGGAAAATAAAAATAAGAACATTTATCTAATAACAACAAAGTCCAAAAATAAGGGAAGGTTACCATCTCGAATATTATACTATATAGTGAATATATAAAAGAAAATCTGATGTGAAACACTCACACGACCTTCTATTCTTAAGTCTACATTGTTATAAATGACAAATTTTATCAAACACATTTTCACTAATTGTTTGTCTTCTATTTCATATCATTGGGAAATCTAAATTAAATAAAATGACTTATTTGTGGAAAGCACAATCTGTCCCCCACGCCCTAAACTGCTTTAATAACTTCCTAATACTCACTCACTTCCGTTCAACCGATTTTCTTCAAACTAGGAATTTTGGCAACATATTGAATTCTAATTAATATTATTAGACGAAGACTTGCATAATGAACTGAAATAGACTTTATAAGAAAACACACCCACCACAAAATTAAAAACAAAAGCCCCAAAAAGCTCCCTTAAATGAATTTCCCAAAGAAATTTTCAGATAAAAGTCTCATAATATATGTAATACATACAAGTTTAAAGAAAATCGATGGAGCCATTTTCGAGAAAATCGCAAAAAAATTAAAAAACCATTCAGTAAATTGGTACTTCCGGTTGAGTAATTTTGCATACAACTTACTATCGGCTACCATGGATACATAAACTAAATATCATGTTTGAAACCTCTGCAATTTGTTTTTCGAGCTGTGCTTTTTACATACATATACACATTCACACCATTTTTCAAAAAAAAAATTTTCGAACTGAAGGGATTTCAAAACATATATTTCCGGTGAAAAATCGATAACGTAAATTTGACACGATCACAATACTTCCTCTTAATAGGAGTGAGGGAAAGTTAAATCTATGAGTCCCATGAATTTTTTAAGGAATCATTTTGTTTGATTCACCTCAATAACACGCATGTAATGAGTTATCTGTACCATAGTGTAGTGTTGTGTACTGTACTTGATCACCAACCATCCAAGTCCATCCATGTAGCCATCATTAAGGGCCATTAATGTTTGAAAAACCACAAACATAAATAAATTTAACAAAACTAATTTGAGAAATGGAATGGGAGTGACTTTCTCCATCACTAAAGATTTATTTTTACGCCCAGAATAAGAAATAAATAAACAAGAATATAAAAGTAGACTGTTTATTCGACCAGCCAGACGTCCTAGAGTTAGGTCAGCCAAGATTATTAATATTTTGAAGTAAGATATGAAAACACACTTCCGCAATCGTATTGCCTTCTGTTTGTATATCATAATGTAATTAAAACAAAATTAAACATCAGGCTGCAGAATGCGTCCTCTTGTGATCGTGTCTCCTCTCCATTACTCTGTTTAATCTGCGGTAGTTTAGTTGCGTATATGTTGCCTTCGCTGTAAATAACTTCCCACTTACTTATTCATGGGTAGATAATAGTATACAGCAGTAGATAATAGCTTAACTTTAATATGTTTAAGGTTTCCGGTTAGATATATACAGTAATATTATTATATTGACCATGTAATGAAATGGAATCATTAATTTAAATGATACCATATTAAATTTTAGAATGTAGAAACACGTTGATAGAACTCTTGGCGAGCTATGTGCCGTCTGTGATGGCCTATTGGTCAATTTAATGTTCTCAATCCTAACGGCGGCACACCTTCAAGAATTTCGGAAATCTCAGCGTTTAATCTGATTTTGCTATGCACTAGTTTATATTCACTTTTATCAAGACATCCTGATGATGGGCGTATACCCGAAATCGATCGCTGACCCCAAAATGATGCGGGCAAAAACGTAAAAAATCTCTGATATTTTCTAGCCCTTCGGGTCCAACAACAATTCTGTCTCTCTGTTAAAGCCACTAGATCCGTGATTCTCACTCCTTGTTTCATAAGCGCCCCATATTTATTTATTCTTATACGTTTAATAAGGGTATACAGTAAATCTTCAGATGAAAATTTATCTGTAAGTTGTGTGTTGTGTTTGGTCAACATAATTTGGTCAAACAAAACGGAATTAGCGACTTTAATATTCAAACATGATAAATCATTTTTCTGCCAGCAAAAGAACCGAAATATATAGAATCGGTTAACCCCGTGACCGAAAATTTTCGAAAATGGCTCCAATCATTTTTAAGCGAAGGGATTAGCTCAGTGGTAGCGCACTGGACTAGCAACGCGGGCGTCCCGGCCTCGAGTCCAGCAGTGCTGCCCTTACATTTTCTTCCTAGGGGCCTCTACAGCTCACTATCGGTGATGAACAGTGATGTCAGTAAAGAGAGTACACTGTCTGGAGGCCGCAGTGCACTGAGAAGGCTCCGGGCACCAATGACCATAGATTTGCACGCCTCAAGTTCAAAAAAAAAAAAAAAATCCATATGCCTGATATATCAACTATGCATAGAAAAATCAACAATTTTTATCTGGATCATTTTTGCGGAAAAAATCAGTTAAGGGTGATGGTGAGGGAGCTGCGGCCATTGGCTGTTCCCACATCTATCATTTCTGTGAAATGTTCGATCGTACCATAGGTGCGCAACTAAATTCACTTTTTAAGAAAGTTGTTCTATTAAATCTGTAAGAATTGCAGTAAGACAAAACTTGTCATATAGTTTTTGTGGCGAACCCTCCCTGGTAATTCTTTTGCTGAGACACTGACAATAGCAATTATTTAAAGCAAACAAAGAAAACTAAATTACTTGAAATTTTGACCCTGCTGGTTTTTCTTTTTAATTAACTGCTTTATTAAATACTGTAACATATTTCTCTAAACGTAAATAGATTACCCAAGGAGGGAACTTTTTAAACATTTGTCTGTATTTTTATTGAAATATTAATGCTTTGTTTACAGGGTGTAATTTATGTTTTTGTATCAATAATGAGATTTTTTTAATGACTTTCTTTAAATGGTGTAGGCGTTGTTATTAAAATTCAATATAAGATATCAATTATAATATAAAATTCAATATAATATATTATATTATACCAGTAAGAAAGAGTGTGATGAAGAAGACATTTTTTAAAATAGGTAAGTAACTGTAGTTACTAGTCTGAACATTATTGATTATAAGATTATGTAATCTGCGTCATTGTGGTTAAAAGAAAATTCTTTGAATAAACTGGTTTTAATTTTATGTTAGTAATAAATTTAGCTAAAAAGTTGAGCACCACGTGGTCACCATCTGCATTTTAGATTCAAAAGAAAATTGAACTAAAATGCAGATGGTGACCACGTGGTGCTCAACTTTTTAACTAAATTTATTACTAACATTATTCAAAATTAAAACCAGTTTATTCAAAGAATTTTCTTTTAACAACAATGACGCAGATTACATTAATCTTATAATCAATAATGTTCTGACTTGTAACTACAGTTACTTATCTATTTTAAAAAATGTCTTCTTCATCACACTCTTTCTTACTGGTATCTTTAAATAACGTAGTTTTTCTTTTATTCCCAAATTTCTAAGGAAGCTTCTCCGTCAGCTATTCAACCCTAAGAAGCTGCGCCCCATAGTTCACATTGTACTGAACTAATAATATGGAATTAAATCAAGTAGCCAAATTAATGGATCCATAACAGACTTTCTTGTGTAGGTCCCGGTGGAATGAGGTTCATGCCACCTCTTTCTTAATCTAATCTATTTAATGGAAATCATAAATGGGTTTAAATAGCAAAAAATTACTCACGAACGTAATAAGTATAATTATAAAAATTTTTCGAACACTGCAAAGATTTTGAAGAAAGTGCAGCATTAAGCGATGGAGCAGCGTGACTAGCTGTTGTTGGTCAATCCTATACTGTTATAGCTAATGATGACTGATGGAACACCTTACTTTTAGATGACGCCATTTCTCACTGGGAAAAGGTGGAGTCTTTAACTTCTCTAGAAAGTGAGTGGTCTATGTATTTATCCTATATATTCATCTTGATCTATATATATATATGAGTATTTGGCCTAAATACTAAACATTTTTGCTGGAAAAATTATTATTTTCTTTCAAGTGGTTTTTACTCTCTTATTTATTGAACTTTATGTAAAATATCAGCTTATAATTTATCATATAAAATTATTACATCATATTTCCTATTTACAAGAGGTTTTATCTTAATCGTTAAGTTTTAAATTTTATAATATATCTGGGGCTCTGCAAATCCACTTTCTTCGCTTTGCATATATGTATTCCTTCCTTGTTCCCGATATTTATAACAAAACAATAAGTTTAAAGAAAAAACACATGATTACCTATAGATTTCAAATTAGTCAAATGATTGATAATGTTCTTTTCGATTTCTTCGATTACTTCTCCAACGTTCAGCTCTCTCTCTCTCTCTCTCTCTCTATATATATATATATAAACGCCACTTTTCATTGAAACATTTTTTATGGGAAAACTGATTTTGAGAGGGCTCAGAGGACGCTGCGTAATTGTAAACAGGCATTTCAGTATAATGTACGTTGTAATATTATGGGCAAAGAAATATTTAGTGAAAATACCAACTTTTAAGAAACTTCATCAATTACACACAAGATTCTAACCAATGTTACATGAACTTACAATCATTTTCTTATAAAATAACTGAAGTAGGTTCTAAGCCTTTCTGGTTAGAGACCCAGTTTGTGGGTGTTGTGGAAAGCCAATATTTTAGGAAACAAAATGAGGGTGTGTAACTGTTAGGTTTTAAGTAACTTAGTTGTAAGCAAGTCTCGCACGGACAATCGAACAGTTCACATCGCTCGGTGTTTGAAAGAGAATAGTAGTTTTATATGTGGTTGAATCTTATAAAATTTGTGTACGTGTTTAAGTTATGGTAATTCCTAGTGCTATGTGAAGATTTTTGAAACTTTTACTTAATTTCCTGGCTAAAAATTAAGAAAACTATAATAACAACAGTTGGGTAAATATACTTTGTAGTGCACTCTAGTGGTGAAAAATAGTAACATTAATTCACACCCTTTACAAACCACACATACGCACGTGTACTCCTGTTTATACTTTAAAATTCTCTTGTTGTGTTTTACATAGTTCTATTGGTCTATGATTCAACTAAAAACACAAATTATTAGAAAGTTCTTACTTTCTTTTATTTTTCCTTATATTATTATTTAGTTTTTTGTTTTGCGTTAAGAGAGAGAGAAATACTTTAGAAATTGAATTTTTTTTGTTTTATTTTTGTATTGTTGGCTTATTTTTTATTCTTTTTTCTGGTTTTAAATACAACTTTCTTTATCTCCAATATCAGTTTGTAATATATATTCAATTTTTTACTTTTAATTATTTTAGTAAAGATAGTTACTATTAATTTTAGAGGATATTTATTAAAACAACTTATATTACCCCTCGGCTAGCTTAAGCCATGGGTTTAAGCGAAACCGAAATTTGGGGAGCTTCTACCTCAGGGGACGAATCGACTACGTCCTCAGTAAATGAAACAAAAAGATCTTCGGAGATGGCCAACCTATCTCCCAAAAAAGGTAAATTAAAAAAGCGAGGCAAGAAAAGTGCTCTTGTCTCTTCTCCACCATTAACTCGCCAGAGAAGAATAAACCTGTCTCAGGCCTCAACTTCTCATCAACAACCAATAATTGAATTTCAGCAACAACAACAGGCACAAAAACAACATCATCAACAACAGTCACAAAAACATCAACAACAGTCACAAAAACATCAACAACAGCCACAAAATGTACAGTATGTGTCGGATTTCGCATCCCAAAATAAATTTAGCGTATTACCTGAGGTTAGCGATTCAACTACTGATCATAAGCCACCCCCTATATATGTCTATAAAATCAACAATTTCATGGGTTTCAATAACGACCTTAGCAATTTAATTGGAAATAACAATTATTCGTGTAAATCACGGTTAGAAAACATATTGTTATCAACTGATACAATAGACGCATATAGGACTGTGGTCCATTACTTAATGATAAAAAAATTGAATATCATACTTATCAGCTAAAAAAAATAGGCATTCAGAGTGGTTCTTTGTCACCTACATTACACTGTACCTCCAGAAGAGATGAAAGAAGAATTGTAACGAAAAGGTTTCAACGTAAGAAATGTTATGAATAATCATCATCCCGTCGAAAAAATTCATTACCTCTATTTTACGTTGACTTGGAGTCAGATAATAACAACAAAGCTATATTAAATCTCACTAAGCTGTAGTAAGGGTAGAAGAACCCTATAAAACTAAAGAAATAACTCAGTGCAAGAGATGCCAACAATATGGGCACACGCGGGCGTACTGCGACCTTGCGCTGAGATGCGTTAAATGTGCAGGGCCTTATACTCGTATCTGGGAACAGTGAACCAAACCACCTGACACACTTCCCACATGCGCTCCCTGCTCTGGCCCTCACTCATCTATCTTCCGTGGCTATGAAGTTCATAAAAATTTACGAAGGTTCGTCGTGAAAGAGAGGTGGCTCGAGGTCAGTTATCAGCCTCAAACGCTCGTTCTTAGCCGCCTCAGCTAACTGCACAAAGAGATTTCCCTGCACTCCCACAGCCAGCTCGCCAGTGTCTTCTACAACAGATACAGCCACAACCAAAACAACAAACACAACCACAGCAGCAACCACAATCACTCGTCCCAACCAGCCAGCCGCTAGGAGGATCCCATATTCGGAGATCACGAGGTCTTATCCTTCTAATCCAGAGCCATTTCCTTCAGAACCTTTCAGTAATACAACCTGACATAACAGTTATTATAAACTCATTCTTTCAAAGATTTGAATCCCTCCTTACTCCTCTTGTCAATCTATTAAACATTTTAATAAGCCAACTACTTCCTCGCCTCACGCCATGATTTCTCTAACTCAACATTCTTTAACCATCCTTCCTTGGAATGCCAATGGGTTGAACTCCCATAAAGACGAACTTGACTCTTTATTACATGACATACGAATTGACATAGCTTTACTCCCTGAGACACATTTTACAAGCAGGTCGCACTTTTACATTACTGATTACAAAACTTACAGAGCTGATCACCCTGATGATACAGCCCACGGTGGCGCGGCAATCTTGATTCGCAATACCTTATCACACCATAGCCTTCCTTCAACTTCTACTCACTACCTCCAATCCTCTACAGTTTCCATAACTGCCCATCCCTATAATTTTAGTCTAGCAGCTGCCCTCCCAACAAATGTATAACCCATGATCAATTTATATCCTTTTTTAATACCCTCAGTCCTGGGTCTCTGATGGTGACTGCAACGCAAAACATCAACAATGTGGGTGTCGAACAACAAATCCACGAGGTCAGACACTCTTAAACGTTATCCTCTCCAAATATTACACCAGCATCTCAACTGATCAACCAATCTATTGGTCTATATCCCTATCCAAACTACCAGATATTCCCGATTTCTTCGTTATCTCCTTCATTTCCCATTATTTCCAAATCTTCACACTAACCGAACTCTCCTCACACCACAGTCCCGTTCTAATTACTCTTAATACGAATCCCTTTCGCAGCTCTCCTAAACCGTCTCTCATTTGCGGCTTAGTCAAATGGAAAGAATTTCAATCGAACGCAATAAATTTGCATACATTACTGAAGACAAAATAAGACATAGACAACGCAGTACAACACTTCACCACATTAATACAAAACTCAATCCGGCAGTCCACAACTCACAGGAGAATAGAACGAACTCACAAGACTAACATTCCATTATACGTTCGGAAACTTATCATGGATAAGCGAGGTGTAAGAGCTAAATGGCAGCGGTCGCGATATCCCTCTGATAAGCTAATCTACAATAGACTGGCTCACTTACTTAGATCTGAACTTAAACAACTCCGAAATGAACGTTTTCAAGAATACACTGTAATAGTAGTTGGAAGAAATTATTATAATAATTAGAATTATTATAAATAAAATAATCTCAAAATTTTGAAATACATATTTAGAATTTAGATTATAAAGCCAAGTTGAGGCTGGGTTTTTTGAATGTCAGATAACCACAAAAGAGCAAGTTAGGAAAGTTGAATACCCTTTATAATTACAATGAAAAGAATTTCCATCCCTTCCACTCTTCTAGGGGTGGAAAAGGTATATATACGTAAGGGCGACAGTAATTAGGGAAATCAATCAAAAATTTAGACTGAAGCTGTGCCCGAGTGTTTCCGGAAAAGTTGTAGTAGTGTGTAGTGGACCTACATTCAAAATGCCCAAGCTTCAAGTCGAAGACTAATAATTTGTAAGTTTCTACTCCTCCAAAATGTGATTATGAAATATTAGGATAATAATTTACAAACGAATAAGTTTGTATCTAGTTTATTAATTATTTGAATAATATATGAATATTTCTTTTTATGTGTATTCTTTTGGGTATTTTGTATCCTCCTCAGTTCAGATAAACACAGACCTCACGAAATCCCTTTTGAAAAGATTCCAAATATAAATTATAATTATTAATTAACATAATGCAACTAGTTAATATACCCTCCAATACATAACATTACAACACATTAGGTTTAACTAGAGAAGACAAATCTCTTTGGGCCGCAACAAAGAGAATACTTCCTTACAAATCCATATCCTCCCCACTTCGTCGAGATTACGCCTCATGGGCTGCATCCGACGAGGATAAAGCTTCCCTGTTTGCCTCTTACCTATCCACTGTTTTCACTCCTTACTCTGATATGGTTGACTCCCAGTTTCAAGAATCTCTCCTAAAAGACCTGGACTCCCCCTCCCTCCCTCCCTCCCTCCCTATCACCTAAGCCATTTTCTCCGTCAGATGTTCAATATGCTATAAGACGTCATTCCCCAAAGAAAACTCCCGGGTTTGATCTCATAACCCCAACCATTCTTCGAAATCTTCCTAAAAAAGCCGCGGTCTTCCTCACTTCCTTATACAACGCGATTCCGAACCACCTATTTCCCTATTCTTTGGAAGTTCTCTATTATTTGTCTCATTCTAAAGCCCAAAAAACCTCAACACCTCCCCTCATCCTACCGTCCCATTAGCTTACGCTCTGTCCTGGCCAAAATCCTTGAAAATTTCATCCTTAAACATATCTTATTAATCCTTGAAGTTTCCAATGTTACCCCAGACCATCAGTTTGGATTTAGACGCCACGATTCTACCATACAACTAACTCACCGCATTGTAGACACCATTGCATCCTCCCTTAAGGAGAAGGAGTGCTGTTCGGGGGCTTTCCTCGATGTGAATCAGGCCTTCGATCGAGTATAGCACCCCGGGCTTCTCTGGAAACTTAAGGGCATCCTTCCAGCCACCTTTAGGCTATGCAGATGATTTGGCGATCATGGTAAGAGGCAAATACCCTACTACGATTGCAGAGCGGGTTCAGGCAGCTCTAAACCTGGTTAGGAACTGGTTTATGGACTTGTCAGGACATAATAGTACCTTTCACATTGCGCCACAAGTTGGAAGGCCTTAGGCCTCCATTACTTGAGCACACCCCGATTCCATTTGCGACGGTGGCGAAGTACCTTGGCGTTACTTTCGACCGAAGACTCACTTGGAATCAACACATTGACAAAATTTCTCACAGAGCCGATGCGTCATTTAATAGATGCAGACGGCTTTGTGGGAGAAACTGGGGCTTGCGCCCAAGTTTGTCACTATGGATCTACACCAGGATCATCAGACCCATGGTTACATATGGGTCGGTAGTTTGGTGGACCAAAACGTTGCAGAAGGGGGCGGTGGAAAGGCTCGGTGGGATCCAAAGGCGAGCATGCCTTGGTTCCACGGGGGCCATGAAGACCACCCCGACTGCGGCGTTGGAAGTCCTCCTCAATCTGCCACCATGACACATTCTCGTTCTAGGCGAAGCCAGAATGGGAATACATAGGCTCCTGCAGGGGCCGCCTCCCATCACCTCTAGGCATGATCGTAATAACCACAGGTTGATTGAGGAAATCAAGGCGGACTATCTTCTGGGGATGCCAACGGATAGGATGGTTCCTAAGTATTTTTTCGAAAGGAACTTCCATATTGTCATACCGAGCAGAGGCGAATGGGGCTGCGACCCACCCCTGTTCGGTAACTCGATCTGGTATACAGATGGATCCAAAACTCCGACTGGGGTCGGAGCGGGGGTCTACGGGGGCAGGGCTAAAGTTAAAATTAAGGCCAGCCTAGGAAGTACGCCACGGTCTTTCAGGCTGAAGTCGTGGCGTTACAACTCTGCGCTAGGGAGATTATAAGGCAAAGGATAGTGGGTAGAAGAGTGGCCATATACTCCGACAGTCAGGCAGCCCTGAAGGCACTTTCCTCACACCAAATAGTCTCAAGACTGGTGTGGGACTGCCTACTTGCCCTCGCCGAGGTGGGTACTCGGAATAAACTGACACTCGCCTGGGTGCCGGGACATGCGGGGTTCCTGGGCAATGAGAGGGTGGATGCCCTAGCGAGGGAGGGCTCGCAGGATACCTTTATAGGCCCCGAACCCTTCTGCGGCTTGTCCAGGAGCCTCATTCAAACTTCTATCAAGGGGTGGATAGAAGATCAGCGTCTGCGTTGGTGGGAGGGAACACCAGGACAGAGGCAGGCAAAGCTCTTCATTAAAAGACATTTGCCTAAATTTACCAAAGACCTACTGAGCCAAACCCGAAGGGATATAAGGTTTATTGTGGGTCTACCAACAGGGCATTGTAGGCTGAATAGACACATGCACCACCTACAACTTGCGGATAGTGCGGTATGCCGATTCTGCAAGGTAGAGGAGGAGACCCCGGCGCACATCCTTTGTGAGTCCGCCGGCCTGGCGAGGATTAGGTTTCTTCAACTGGGGACGGGAAATCCCGAAGCTGGAAGCTTCATGACGGAGCCGCTCTCAGCTTTGCTAGGATTGATTAGGAGGGCAAAGCTGGGGGCTGTTCTGTAACTTAAGGGGATTCACAATAGACCTCAATTTGTAGGTCGCAGTGGAATGAGGCTCACCCCTCCCTTCTATTCTATTCTATTCCAGCCACCTATTACCTTATCCTAATGTCCTACTTATCCGATAGGTATTTTCAATACAAATCGGATCATCTTTCTCTCCTTTCAATCATAGCGAAGCTGGAGTGCTGCAAGGTCCTATCCTTTACTCAGTAGACACTGTAGTATGCACTCAATATACACATCCTGATACCATCCTTCTCACCTATGCAGATGATGCTGCTATCCTGTCTTCCAATAATGATCCGTAACAGCCCATAGAAATCTACTAAGCCACCTCTCCTCCCTAGAAAATTGGTTCAAAAAATGGGTCATTAAACTTAATGAAAATTAGTCCCAAAACATTACCTTCATTCTACGTCACATTACTCTTCCTACAGTCATTACAACTTAATTCCCATACCAGTGGTCAACGTTGCTCGATATCTTGGGTTTTACTTAGACCGAAGACTTACATGGAATCCTCATACACGATATAAAAGAATAGAGCTAAACAGACGCTTTCGGCAACTTGAAAGACTACTGGACAACACATCTAAACTCTCCCTAGACAATAAAAGACTAATTTATACATCTATTTTAAAGCCTATCTGGGCGTACGGGATAGAACTGGGGTTCAACCAAACGCTCAAATCTCCAAAGACTACATTTACTACGATCCAGAATCCTCATAATATTGTAAACGCTCCTCCTTTTTACGTCTCCAACTGAATCATATGCACTGACCTTAATAAACCGTTCATTCATTGTTCAAGTCGCCCAAACCCGTTACAGGAAATCCTATATTAACCTACAGACTCACACAAACCTTTTATTTCAACATCTGTCTTCCCGAATACTTCCTAATAACCCTCCTAGACGTCTTAAAAGACAATGGTCTCGTGTCAATCCTCTCAAGTGAAGAGAGACAGTAATGATTTTGTATAGTTTTGGAGTGTTACCATTGGGTAGCTTCTCCACTCATTTTGTATTTATGTTCTTTGTATGATTGTTACTTATAGCGCTATCGCGCTGATTGTAGCATGAATGAAGATTATAAAAATAAAAAAAAGTTGTAAGCAAATTAGACTGAAAGGCATGTCAACCTTCCAAAACTGAGCCACCCTTAAGCGCAGCTAGATTTAGCGAATATTCTCATATAAATATTCATAAAACTACAAAGTTTGCTCCAGCATTAAAATAAATGAAAAGTTTATTATGATGAATATTATTGGCTAAGGGTGGTCAGAAGAAGCTTACGACAGACCAGCTCATCCAGGACTGTGGAAATTTAAGAAATTACAGGTCTATCGGTAAGCATTGTAGACTCAGGAAACTTATCGAGGATTTTGGGTCTGACAGATAGTGGACATTGCAGATTTATTTCTAGGTGAGGAAGAGATATCGTCCATGTACTATGCCGATCAGCTGGCTACTGAATCGCCGTTTGGCGACAAGCTCTATCGAAAATCTGTATGCTCTGAACAAATCGATAATATCAGTTACCCGATGGAAGACTCACAATCGATTCTTACTGATCGCGGTGATTGTGAGCTTCAGACAACCTATCCTATTCTCTATACCTGCATCTTTAGAACAATTATATCAAGTTTGAAGAAAATGGAGTTTTTGGAAAAGTTGGGGAAAACTGAGAAACCTGTTATGTAATGTGATATTTTTAACTGAAACCATTTCCTCTAGATAATAACAAATTAAAGATGAAATTTGAACTCTCTTCGATTTTCCGTTAAGACCAAATACTGGCAGGCAGAACACAGAACCACTTTTTTGTGTTTAGGTCACAAAAAGTTCAATACGATTTCGAAAATTTGATACGATCGCAATACTTTCTCTTAGACCAGTGAGAGAAAGTAAAGACAAAAAAGGGAAAAGTAAGAAATAGCTCTTTAATAATATATAAATGGCAATGGTATATTTATGTGTTAGGTTATTTGCGGTGGTCATGCTTACAACAGCATTATTGGCAGATTAGACCGTTATTGAATGTCATATAAAGAATTTATTGGCATTACCAAACGGTCCATCCTATCCCCTCCATTACAGACACATTGCCATTTTATAAAATATCCCAGCTTTTATAATATATCTGCTGGTGTAGATAGTCTAGCTCCAACCATTCCTCATTTTATTTATATCTTATTTATAAAAATTCCATTATTTTTACATCTTCTATTTTCACTTAATGTTTACCATTGATTTTCCAAATTGAGTTTTTAAGGAAATCCCCGGAGTATATGAAAAAAAATATGTGTGCAAGTGTGTGTGGGATCAAAATATCATTCAAAGTGGCCGTTTAGAGACCATCGTTGGATCTATTAGCAACACTTCGGTAAAATTTCGACAACACAGTGTAATTTACCGCATGGTATTTTCTGATTTTCTCTTAAATGGTTCCAACGATTTTGTTTAAAGTTTGCATGCTATCTACACATGCATATAAGCATAACACTTTTATCTGACCAAACTAAAACCTATTTATATACTAAACCTAATCTAACTACAAGCCTAACACATTGATTTGAAATATTCTTTTAAGAAAATTGAAATTTGGGGGTTCTGAAGGAGGGGTAACGGCAGGATTACCTCTAAAGGGCCATTTCAAAATTTAGTATGCTTCCACCAACATACCATTCAGAAAAGAATTGAGAAAGCTTCCAAAATACCAAGTTGAAAATCCCCTAAGCGGAAATGCAGTTTACAAGG
This sequence comes from Triatoma infestans, assembly GCA_011037195.1. Lineage (NCBI taxonomy): Eukaryota > Metazoa > Arthropoda > Insecta > Hemiptera > Reduviidae > Triatoma > Triatoma infestans. The sequence continues at coordinate 221,321 of JAAEAF010008485.1, forward strand.
TGTTTTTCAGTTTTCCCGATTTCTAGAAAACGACTCCAAAGATTTTCGCTAAACTTCCAATGATACCATTAAAATTTATACCATCCAATTACTACTTATTTAAAACTTGTTTTCGCATAACTCTTAACTTTTAGAATTTTCTGCAGTAGCTGAGATCGTACACCACTCTCTATAATCCTTTATCATTGTGAGTATTGATAGACCATCAGATGGATTTTCAAATAACTAACCATTTAGTAAACATTCCGACTTTTAAGAAACTTTATCCCAACAGATCTGTGGAATATGCAATAAGAGTGCAAGTTCTGTGAACGTTTTACAAAAATTATTTTATAGATAACAGGAAGTATTGTAATAGTGCCGAATTTTCGATATCGATTTTTCTCTGGAAATACACGATTTAAAATCTCCAAAGTCCAAAAAAGTGGTTTTTAGAAAATGGTCCATGCGTTAGTGTGCATGTATGAGAACTGCATAGCTCAAAAACGAAAAACCGCAGAATGTTCAAACATGATATTCTGTTTAGATATCACCATGGGTTCTGACAGCAATAAGTTATCTGTCAAAATTCCTCATCCGGAAGTACCACTTTACTGAATGGTTTTTTTTACTTTTTTGCGATTTTCTCGAAAATTGTTCCACCTGTTTTCTTTAAACTTGGAATATCAATTACGCACACTATGAGCTATAATTTTTATTTGAAACATTTCTTTGGAAAAATTCATTGAAGGCAATTTTTGGGGAAGATGTGGCGTTATGTTTTCTTATAAAGTCCTATTTCCCTTAATTATAAAATTCTATTATCTAAATAACATTAATTAGAATTAAATAGATTGCCAAAATTCCGAATTTCAAGAAAATTAGTAAATCGAAAGTCTGTTCGAATCTGTTTCGCGAATATACCGAACAGTTTTTTTTCACTTTTCTGATTTTTTCACCATAAAAAACACCGACGGACTTGTTTAAATTTGTTTTACTAACTATAGATACGGGGGGGGGGTGTTTGAAACTTTTTTCCGAGAAAGTTCATTTAAAGAAGTTTAGAGGGAGTGGGGGAAGGTTATTCTTTCCTCAAACGTCATTTTATTATTAAATTTAGATTCTTCCATTGATATAGAATTAAGATAAAGATAAGTAAACATTTAGATAAAAATTTAAGTATGAAGAAACAATTATAATTTTATTCAGGTGTATCTAATTGTTGGCTTATCGACCAGGCAGTTTCCAAAAAAAAAACACTTTAAAATTATTTGGTGTTTTTTTGGAAACTACCTGGTTGATATGCCAACAATTACGTACACCTGATCACTTCTAACAGCCAACAGTTGCTACAATTTAATTATAATTCTGTTAACAGTTAACAGAATAAACACAAAAAACAGTCTGGTTTGACACCAGATTTTTTTTTTTACGGAAATACAAGCTTTGAAGACCTCAGAACGTGAGAGTGTGGTTTTTAGAAAATGGTCAGCTGTGTATTGTGTATTTCCTGACTGTCAGTCTGTAGTCAGCATAAAAACGAAAAATCGCTGAAAGTTCAAACTTCACATTTCTCCTGGACATGGTCAGGCACACAGACAATAATATTCAGGTCCCAATCGGTTAATCTGATTACGAGAGTAGGTTTTCAATTTTGTATATTTTCTTGAAAATAGTTCTTTTCCTTAGACGTGTTGTAACAGTTAGCCATAAAATGTTCTACAACTTTTAGTTGAAACATTTCGAATCGTCTGCATCCCTTTTGTGAAGTAAATCATACTTTTTTACTTCATCTTAGGGCTCTAAGAAGTATTGAGAAAGAGAAAAATTTTCGAAATTGAGTTTTCATCGGAAATGGATGCTTTGAGGTCCCCTGAATACGAACAAATTGTCGTCTCACATGTCTTTCGTTTAATTGAAAAATTTTCTTTTAAATGGCATTTTACTCAACGTTTAACTGTCCTAAACAATACAGGCGATGCAGGTCGCTTTTTAGTAAATAGATGGTAAATGAGACTGCACCAAATCCAGTAGTCAGCACCTCTAACGGTCTAAGTTCAGATTTCTCAGAAGCCTACTAAAATAAATTATTCCGACAAAATGTTTCCTATGAAATTGATTGGATTATTAATGCAACAGCATTTCAAGTTTAAAGAAAATCGCTGGAACCGCTTCCTAGAAAATGCTGGATCAACACCGTGAAACCTGAAATTCTCGCAGCAAAGGCGAATGCGCAGCCATTAAACTAGGGGGCGTGAGGACCTTAAAGCAACAAGAGAAAGTAAACAAAAATTGGGTTGAAGAGTACAATGGAAATATTTTCGTAGCCGTTTGTTAGATAGCAACTTCATTCTAAATTAACCAGTTTATAAGTTTTAACCTGAATAATACATGTGGTAGGATGTGTTTGACTCGCAATAGGCATACATAATCACAAACAAATACACACACTTTATATATGTATAGGCACACACACTTCATTTGCATATAAAGTAAAATAAAGTACCCTGTTGTTTGTGCGAAGTACCTTTCTAACTTGAACAAGATGAATATTTCAGTGGAATTTTTTACTTGGGAAGTCCATTTCAAGAGATAAACGTACGATGTGATTTAATGTGCGTAGTTGTAATAATTTAAGTATTATATTACTATAAGTACTTAATATAAATATTAAAAATATTTAATACTCTCATACTGAATAATATAAGTATAGTAAGTATAGCTGAGAAATCCTGAAGTTATGTATATATAACTATACTTGCATTCGCAATGCGTCATACAGTCAGAGGAGTTGGTTTCTTGTCAATATTCACATCTTATATGGATTGCTTATGAAGGACTTATTGCGCTTAAGAGGAAATAGAGTCTCTTGCTCTATGGCAGGTCTTGGCCACTCTGCACACATGACAATGGCCGCGGAAGTCTGCAAGTTTATAAATTAACCGATGCTATAAAGATGGAGTAATATCGTTTAAAATTTCTTAGGCAAGCATAATAACCTTTTATTAATTTGCTGATACAATTGTTATGCGTTGGTATGGCTAGTAACAAGTAAATCAATCGGCTGGATTTCTATGTCAGGGAAGGAGAAATCTCTAACAATATTTTACTGCATGCATAGTATTCAAGAAGATATGGCGTGGACAATGGAAGAGAAGATTATCTGCAAGGGATGCAGAATAAACTTGGTAGATAAGTGGATTGTGAAGAGAAAAGAGAAGAGTGGAATTTGTGGTAATTGTTTGGATTAGGAGACTGATGAATGGAGTTGGTCGTCTTGTTAGAAACGTAAAGAAAAGGAGCTTTAGTGATGCAACGGCGCATGGTGGCTGCTTCAATTAAAATAAATATTCTGTTTCAAAATAAGTCATATAAAATATTGAAATATAAATTCTTGGATTAAATAATTGTTTACCTTTTTAAAATTAATATAATTCTAAAATAGTTATCAATAAATATAGTGATGTCGATAAACATTAACTTCCAAAAGGAGAACACATGTAGTGGCGGGGTAAATGACTGATGCGCGATCTCCCACTAGCAACTCTGCCTTTGTTATACAATTTGTTTAGTAAATACAGGAAAAATATAAAAGTACAAATATATATTGAGTGTAAACAAAAAAAGCGAAAATTATAATAAGAAGTTTTCCTTTTTCTAATTAAGTTCAAGTGCAGTCAAAAAAACAATTTCAATAACTAAAAAGAAAAAAATGAAACTACGATACTAGGTATAAAATAAACTTTCAACAAACTCCAAAAACCAATATAAAATAGAAAAAAACTACGGAGCAAATAAACTAGGTGTGTACACATTCTTTATAAAAACACTCCTGATGTTTTGCTCCTGATGCCTGCTAAAAACGCTCCTGAAAAAAATGCTTGTCTTATTCAATAGAATGTAAGATATGGAGTGTACCCCGTCTTCTTTTGGTAGGTCATGATTTTTTCTTTATTTAAGAAGGGTAATGTTGATGATATGACCAATTACAGGGGCATTTCTTGCTTGGATTCGATTGCAAAGATTTTTGCTGACCTCTTACTTCTCCGCCTTGAAGCTTCTGTCGTGGATGGTTGTCTTTTGAGTGAGTGCCAGTCTGGTTTCCGGAGAGGTTACTCGACATTGGATAACTTGTTTGTTTTAATGAACACAATCGAAATTAAACTCTTACGTCGCGGAGGTAAGCTTTACTGTTTTTTTATTGACCTTAAGGCGGCTTTTGATTCGGTAGATCGTGGATCTCTGTATCTGAAACTTTTTAATTTGGGTATATCATCAAAATTTATCAACACTTTAAAAAGTCTTTATTTGGAAGCTTCCTCCGCTGTCAGGGACAGAATGGGAATTACGGAGTTTTTTAGAGTTAAAAATGGTCTTCGCCAGGGCTGCCTCCTCAGTCCTATTCTATTCTCTTTTTTCTTTTTAGATTATTTGCCCTTGGCTCTTGAGGGTGGAGTAAGAATTGGTGACACTCTAATTACACACTGATGGCCTGATGTATGCTGACGACCTGGCTGAAGACCCTCTTACCCTTCAAAGAAACATTCGTATTCTGGAATCCTATTGCGATCAATGGAACCGCACAGTTAATCTAAACAAATCTAAGGTTCTGGTTTTTAGAAGGGGGGGGTAGACTTTCCTCAAAGGAACGATGGTTCTTTGAAGGTACGCCTATTGAAACTGTGAATCAATACAAGTATTTAGGCGTAACACTGACATCTCATTTATCTATGTCTAATCATCTATCTGAAAGAATATCGGTTGCTAAGTTTGGCATTAATATGTTATGGTCCGATTTTGTTTGTAATAAATTAGTTCGTCCTTCATCTAAATATAATTTTTTTAAAGCAGTTTCTCGTTCTATTGTGTGTTACGCGGCCCAGATTTGGAGATTTCAGTTGTTTGATTTGCTAGAAAGGTTTCAACCTTTTGTTATTATAAAATTATTTGGACTACCTGTACACACTTCTAACTATATGCTCTTTCTAGAAAGTTCCTCCATCCTTCTTCGTGTATTTACTTTAAATTTGCATTTCAGATATATTACTAAAGTTATTAAACTCCCACATCATCGATTTTCTCGAATCGTAGCTCTGGAAGTTGTTAAGAAAAAAGTATTCTGGTTTAAACATTGGGTGTCCTTGGCTGAAAAATATTCTTGCGAGTTTGATTCAGGGTTGGTTAGTTGGGTTTCTATTATTTAGACAAGTGGCAAGGTCAGTTGTGGACCATAGTGCAATGTTTGAGAACGAGGCATTATGAGGAATGTGAACAGAGAGCCCGTCAGTCTTTCCGGTTGACCTTTTATAGAGATTTAAAGTGCTCTTTAGACATTTTAAATTTAGAGTCTAGCACAGTGGAAGTTTCACTCGTGGATTTGGGTTGGTTTTTTAAGTTACGATGTGAGTTACTTTATTTAAATTATAACCTTTGGTTTGAAAGAGAGCCTAGTTGCCGCTCTTTGTGTAATCTCCGCGTGAGGGAGGATATATTCCACTTTTTGGGGGTTTGTCCGATACTTTCCGAATTCAGATATCTCTATTTAGGTGCAAAAACAGCTTAGTTCAGCTTCTTAATGGGCACAATTTTATGAGCCTTATTAAATTTGCGCAGCAATCTTGGATTTATCGCCAAAATTTAGTTAAAGAATTTAACTTTACTTAGTTTCTATTATTTAGTATCCATATTTTTTTTTCTTATGTAATGTCAATTAAAATTTCAATTTTATTTAATTAACTAATATGATTGGCCCGGTTTCTATTGCTGTGTTAGATAACTTTTATCTTCATTCTGAATTTTTATTTTTAATCACTAGCATTAGCTATTTACATTTGAATTATTATAAAATAATATAGGTATTTTCATAATATTATTCCTTTTGTGGTCATCTTTAAGAGATTATCATTTTTTTTGTCAATTATTTCATGTAGTATTATTACTTTCTCTCTCTTTTTTTTATATATTTTTTTTTTAGTTATTATTTTATTTTTCTACCTCATTATCAACCTCCGGCAGACGGTTTTACCATGCCGTAGAATGTCAAGAATGTATTTTTGTATTTACTTTGTCATTATGAAATAAAGCATTATTATTATTATTATTATTATAAATATATATTGAGGTGAGATACCTTTAGTGGGCTCTGTTTAATAATAATAAATAAAAAAAATCAGCAAAAATTAAAATATAAGTTGAGTGAAAAGTATTGAGTGGACTGTATATAATATGATTGAATAAGGAAGCAAAATGGGAGATTAAAAATTATAATTATATTAAAAAAATGAATGTAGAAATTAAGTTTAAAAACAATTGGGTAGGAAATATCATTTATTACCACTTTCAATAAGCCAAAAGAATGGCGATTACCTTGAAACCCAGAATCCTTGTTACCAGTGTTGGAAGACCCATGTATCCTTGGCCCATATCGGGGAAAAGGGGAGGGAAAATGTAGGAATAAGTAAATAATTCTTATGTGCCTCTAACTTGAGTCTTCACCATACACTGACTTGGCTGATGATCGTAGATAATAATTTAACGGGCTCCCAGTAGCTGCACGGCAGGAAACTCAACTGGAAGTAACAACCATGTGATTTCACAATAAGCCCATGCAGGCCGAAAGAATTGGAGCCGCTTATTCGACAACGAGACCAGCCTGTTAACACTACCCAGGAAAACCAGAAGTGGCAAAGTTGGGTTTTCACAATTAAGGGCAACCGAATCGACATGAATTGTATAGGCAGATTTGGTACTAAGAGTGCTGCCAAAAACCTATCATTGCAACTTACTCCTCCGAGTATTGCATAGCGACTGACGAAGAGAGGGAAAATGCGTAGGTTTTACCCCCTCTCTACTCTTAGGACACAGCCGAATAAATTAGTAAATTATTATCAAGGTAGTCCAATACCCTACCAGAAATAAAATTATTGTATATGTTATTATACATAATAATACTATTGTATTGTTGTGTTATTATACGTTGTTGGCGGCAAATTTAAATTTAGATTAAATACCGACGACAATTGTTTGTCCAACAACTTCCATGGAAGTTTGCTGGATTTATTGTTGGAACAATCAGGCTCAACATGCATCCTGCACAATGATAACATACAATGTCTATCTTCTTAAACATTTTGCGTTAATCTGATATAAGTTCTTCATATCCATGCGTCCACATGTTCGATGGTTTTATAATTCTCCTAGTGTCAGCCTTGGTTCGGACTTGGCTTCACTACTAATCCACACATTCCGCGGTTGATTGTGACCTTTTGTCACCTTAGTAGATCTGTTATTAGAATAAAATATTGAATTGTAAAATATTGTATATTTTTCAAGCTGTCCGATCAGCAGTGGTGAATATGCTTTATTTTGTTCAGAAGCTAAATACTGCATTAATTGCATAAATTAAAATGTAGAACTTGTTATAAATAGTTCAACAAGGAAATGAAAAATAACATTTAATAAAACAATAATAAATGCTTTCTAATAATAAAAATAATGTAAATATTACTTACATAATTATCAACAAGATCCGGATGGTTAGTTTGGATGCCATCATCCAAAATGGAGACGACGACTCCCTTGCCAGTATAGCCCTTGGCCCAGGCAGGAGCCACATTCATATCCAACCCGTTCTCAGCGCCTCCGTTCTGTAACATCAGCGCCATAAACTGGTAAGTATATTTTATATTAGAAAAACTAACATTCATCTCAGTCATCAACTTACAGACGTCAACGTACAAGAAATTCCAAGAGAAACAGGTGGAAACTTACAGACGTCAACGTACAAGAAATTCCAAGAGAAACAGGTGGAAACTTACAGACGTCAACGTACAAGAAATTCCAAGAGAAACAGGTATCAACGTACAAGAAATTCCAAGAGAAACAGGTGGAAACTTACAGACGTCAACGTACAAGAAATTCCAAGAGAAACAGGTGGAAACTTACAGACGTCAACGTACAAGAAATTCCAAGAGAAACAGGTGGAAACTTACAGACGTCAACGTACAAGAAATTCCAAGAGAAACAGGTGGAAACTTACAGATTGAAGAAATGGTAGTTTTGAGTATAAATTATTTAAAAAAATCGCCACTCCGGCAAAAAAAACTCCTTGCTGTCTACAAGTTCTGTCATTGGCTAAAAGTTGCCAATAATATTGAGCTAAACAGACCAGTTACATACATGAGGAACATTTACCGGAATGTCGTGAAAATGTAAATAGTAGTATGTAGCGAAGATCTCTCTTTGTTTCTATTTATAACACTGCTATCACATTACTTTCATAAATCAAAATAGAAACAGAATGAAAATAAAAAACTGACTTTCACAAATCAAAATAAGAATACATTTTTATCATCAAATTGAGTACAGGATTATTGCCAACTTAACAGCAAAGCTAGATCTGAAATGTGTGACCGCAGTACTAAGAACAAAATAAATAAATAAAATCTGGTAACTATCTCACTACTTCCTGAATTTCTGTAATTTTCTCTTTATACAGAAGATTTTCTCTACATGTAGAATGGTAATGCCAACTGATAAATACAGTTATATAAACTAGCTCTTATATTTTAGAGTGCTCTAGGTAATCTGTGTCCTAGACATTAAGTACTGCAGGGACTGATTGGAGCGCTGATATCTGGAATATAATGTAAGCACATTCGCTTACTGTTAGTTGCTAAGAACCGGTATGTACATCTTTCACTACCTAATATTTGAAATCGTTAAAGACAATTTAATGTTGAGTCCAACTTTAAGTTTGCAGAAAATTGTATCGATTAATTATAATTGTCTGGAATTTTATCCGTCCTAGCTTGCCTTACCGGTTTATTATTCCTTACTGGTTTCGGATTCTTAACCATCATCAGAGTAAGATTATTAAGTTCATGGAGAGAGTTGACTTCACCTTTATATTTCTTTATATTATGCACTACCCTTGTTGCTACATTATCTAGCATTGCGGATTCATCCACATGTTCGATAATTGTGCATAATTATATTGAGTGTAGTTACATAAAGCGCTAAACCAGAAGTTTGAATAGAGACCTTACACTGAATGCAGATAATACGAGGCATGTCCAGAAAGTAAGTGTACTGAGGCTCCGGCCGGAGGGATTTTGTTTTATCTCGTTTGGAAAGGAAAAACTCCGGTTGAGATTTATAAGGAGATAAAAACTGCATATGGTGATAAAGCTATGAATCGTACGAGTGTGTTCAAATGGTGTCGCGAGTTTAAAAATGGTTGTACGTCTGTGCATGATGATCAGAGGAGTGGAAGACCTTCAATTGTGACTGATGAAATTGTGGAAAAAATCGAAAATGCGCTCCGTGACGATCGCAGATTGACTGTGGATGAACTTTCTGCGATGTTTCCGCAAATCTCCAGATCTCTGCTACACGAATCCATCACAGAAACCCTCGGATATCGTAAACTGTCCGCGAGGTGGGTCCCAAAACAGCTGACAGACCAACACAAGTTGAATCGAGTGGAGGCCGGGCAAGAGTTTTTGAGACGCTACAAACTCCATGGAGATGAATTTCTCCGCTCCATCATTACTGGAGATGAAACTTGGGTTGCACACTACACACCTGAAACCAAAAGGCAGTCTCAACAGTGGCGTCACACCTCTTCACCCTCCGCCAAAAAGTTCAAAACCACAATTTCAGCCAAGAAAATCATGGCATCCCTGTTTTGGGACTGTCAAGGCATCATTTTAATTGAATATATGCCTCAAGGGGAGGCCATCAACTCTGCAAGATACTGTAAGACCCTAAAAAAATTGCGGAGGGCGATTCAGAACAAAAGGAGAGGCATGCTGACAAAGGGAGTCTGCCTGCTGCACGAAGGAACTGCTTGCCTCGTTTAAATGGGATGTCCTAAACCATCCCGCGCATTTCCCTGACCTAGCAGCTTCAGATTACTATCTCTTTATCTCACTGAAGCTGCACATGGGTGGAAAGAGGTTTGACGATGTCTGAAGCGTCTATAGAACCCATCTTTGTTTGAAAAAGGATACTAGAGGTTTTTTGGAGGGTTCACAATGAAAAGGATAAGTAAACATAGAGATGTCATAATACGGTAAATCTATTATTTATTTGCTGACTGGGAGTATGAATAATTACAATAAATATAATATTTTGTATTTTATTAGTATTTTTTATTTACGCATTTTTTAAGGCAATTGTGAGTGTTGTTTCAGATTTAGAAGCGACTCCACCCTGACAAGGTCTATTGTAATATGGGCGAAACGTCGTTTACAACAAACCATGGACGCGGTCTCAACCTAAAGGGTAGTGTTGCCTCTACAGCTGAAACAATAGACTACTGTGGCCTTAAAAAATGGCTAAATAAAAAATACTAATAAAATAAAAAATAATCCACTCAATTAATTAAGTAATAATATCCCGTCAGCAAAGAACACAACTTAAGGCCTTCGCTTACATAAGAAATAAAAATTATGTGCCTTAGATTTTGTATCCAATAATAAAAGATGCTCCATCTGTTGGAAGCAACATAACAATATCAGATGTATCTCTTAGTTGGCTGATCGGCCGGGGGTATCATAAGAAAAACACTAAAAAATTTTTTTAAAGTGTTTTTTATTAATGGCCCGACGTTACGACAAACATTGTTTGTCTTCTTCAGGGGCTATCTTGTAAATACAGAATTTGTGTGCTCTATTACATGTTCAATTATGACTGTGGTCTATGAGTGGTCTCAAAAACCTGTTTTTACAAGATAGCCCCTGAAGAAGACAAACAATGTTTGTCGAAACGTCGGGCCATTAATAAAAAACACTTAAAAAAAATTTTTTTAGTGTTTTTCTTATGATACCCCCGGCCGATCAGCCAACTAAGAGATACATCAGATCATTTCTAACGGCCAACAACTTCTACAATTGGATATAACAATATCACCTACATACCTAGAAATGTATCTGTCTCTGTGCACCCGGAACATGGAACATTCCAAAGAAAATGCGGAATAATGTCCACATTCAATTAAAATTAAATTTTCTTCAAAGCCATTTTCATTCAATTCAGTAATGTGAAGCAAGTGCATGAATTCATTCTCTTTCACTTCTGTTACTCTCTCAGCAACTGTGTCAATCTCACTTTCATTCATTACCTTATCATTTCAAAATGTCCACTTTGGAAATAACCGACTATCATATTGAGCACACTGAGATCACTGTCAACTAATCTTGCTAATATTTTCATGATACTTTACGTGTGTATACTTGACAAGTTCATATACAATCAAGACACAATCACGCAACCACTCCATTAGAGAAATACTATACTATCCGTCCAGTCTTGTAAAGGAAGGCATATCAGACTGTCCATATAAAAGATATTCAATTAAAAAGTTGGAAGTTCTGATCAAATAGATTATGGATAATGGATTATGGGCAAGGATAATTGATGAAAATATTAGATCCACTAAAAGTATTAATAAAAGGTATAAATCTATATGTCTGTATAGAGGTTTACAAAAAATATATTTTACATAATGTTGTAAATAATTGGAGTAAATTTGCTACATTATTATATCAAAGATATGTGGGCTCAATATAACATAAAAAAAATCTGGTGTGAAACACTCACACAACTTTCTCTTACTCCAGTTCTCAAAATTATAATTGACAAATTTTATAGTTTGTGTACCAAACTTAATGAAATTCCTCGAAAACTGAAAAAACTATTCAGGAAAAGCGCACTTCCGGCTTACTAATTTTCTTGAAACTTGGAATTTTGGCCATCTATTTATTTCTAATTAATTTTGTTTGGATGATAGAATTGTATAATCAACTATGATAGCATTTTAAAGGAAAACATAACCCCACCCTTTCCATAAAAGTGCCCTTAAATGAATGCTCCTAGAGAAATGTTTTAAGTAAAAGTTGTAGATCTTTGTATGCGTAGTTATGTATGAAGTTTCAAATCATCGGAGCCATTTTTGAGAAAATCGCGAAAAAGTGAAAAAAACATTTAGTAAAGTGGTAAAGTAAACGCACTTCCGGCATGCGATTTATTTTAAACTTGGAATTTCCACAATATATTTAATTCTAATTAACATTATTTAGAATGTTGTCCAATTATTTTTAAAATATGAGCAAATTGTCCAATAAACTGAAATAGCACTTTAGATGAAAACCTAACCACACCCCTCCCCCAAAAATACCCTTAAATGAATTTTCCCAGAGAAATGATTTAAATAAAAGTTGTAGCTCTTTGTATTTGCAGTTGATGTACCAAGTTTGAAGAAATTCGTCGGAGCCAATTTTGAGAAAATCGCAAAAAGTAAAAAAATCAACTTGTAAAGTGGTACTTCCGGTTGTGGAATTTTGACAGATAACGTACTGTCAGATCCCATGGTGATACCTAAACGGAAATAAGTTTGAACTTTCTACGATTTTTCGTTTTTGAGCTATGTGTTCACATACATAAACACACACACTCAACACCACACACACACACACACACACACACATACATACATACATACATACATTCATACACAGACCATTTGCTAAAAACCACTATTTTGGACTCAAGGGACCTCAAAACGGATATTTCCGGTGAAAACTCGATATCGAAAATTTGACACGATTACAATACTTCCTCCTACTAGGAATAAGAGAAAGTAATAGGCACGACACACTATTATTTTGAATCCACAAGGGGGCTACAAAAATAATTAAGTCGTTAGAAAAATACTTCAAAAGAAAATTTTTACTACATTAAAATCAAGAAATTGCTATTGCTGTCAAAATTTCGAATTTTTAGCTATTAAAGTTCACAATCATTTAAATAAAAATTTAACGTAAGGTTTAATATTTAAATGGTATAAATGCACACACTTAAAAGCTCAACCGCTAAAAAGTATTTTTTCTTAAACGAGAACCTCAAAATATTTACTTCCGGTGGGAGCTTAGTTTCATAATTTTTCATTGTTGCTATTTTCTTTATTGGCAACAAGAGAAAGTAAAGTACCTGATGCGAAACGGAATTGGTTCCAATATTTTCTTTTGTAAATTTTTTTTTTTCCTAATAAACGTTACTCTTACTACTATATATTAAACATAAATTAGTTAATGTATAATGAAGGAAATATTTTTGGTTAAATAATCTCAATTATGCAAAAATCTTAATCTTATTTATATGACATCTATTATTTAATAAATGTTCTCCTCCAAACGTCAACGAATAGCAAAAAGGAAGTGCAAATTAAATGAAGAATTCATTACAAACTCAATGTCCTTACAAATTAGAGTTTTTGTAAGATTCACTCAAATCATTTTTAATACATACTAATTGTGAGCTACTTTGAATGTTCACAACCTCCAATTTATCAATAGAAATTAAATAGGATTTAGATATACAATACCAAATTATATTTAAGAATAATTTCATCTAATTCGGCCATTCCATTTTAAATTATTTTGGTTAAGTTTAATTGCACTAATAATTAGGTCGATTCCGTTTTTTATGTTCTTGGAGAACCTAGATTTTGATTGAATTAGCTCATACCATCTTTATAGCACTCCTTCAATAACTGCTCCACCTAAAAAAAAACAAAAAACTAAGGACAATATAAAGAATGGCTAACCAAAGTTTTTCAACTGAATCTTATAAACTTATTGGGGAAATTATTTATGATCAGGGAAGGTGTTAGCTGAGTGGTTAGCGCACGGGACTCCCACGAGAAGGAGCCGGGTTCGATTCCAGCTGTGCTGCCCTTAGTTTTTTTTCTTTCTAGGAGCTCCTCCAGCTCGTTGCCCGGTGATGGACAGTGTTGTCTGTACCAAGAGAAAACTATCGGGAGGCCGGCAGTGCACTGAGAAGGCCCCGGGCGCCAATGACCATAGATGTTGACGCGCCTTAAAGAAACAAAAAAAAAATAAATAAATTTTATTTTCTTCTATTAGTATAAGCTTCCAAATACAAAATGTCGGACGTAGACTGCATCTTGCATTTCTGTCTAATTCTCTTTTGCTTTCTTCTTCAACAATGGAATGAAAATTCTGAATTTTTTCTGTATAGCTCACAAAATCAAGTAATAAGATACAGCTCACATTAATTTTATAAAACAGTAAATATTATGTTAAAAATAACTTGATTTTTTTGAATTTTTTTATAAAAATTTTTTATTGCCCAACTGGACACAATCTACAACTTTTAGGGAAATTATTACACTAAAATTCTAAACTTGTTCTTTCAAAGAAATAATTAGCTATAAACAATTAACCGATCACATTGTAAAACAGAATATGTGAATGTGGGTGTATGTAATTATAATGTTGTGGTGGTTGGTTGGGTGAAACAAATTAATCAAAAATATAATAAAACCTATGAAGCAGAAATGCGATTTTACTGAAAGCCTTTTATGCGTGTGTTTTTCTAGAAAATGGCTTCAACAGTTTTCTTTTGAATAAATTTGAATATAATTGCATATAATATATGAAACTATCCTAAAGGAACCACATAATTGATTTAAAAACATTCTTCCAGGAACTGATTCTACGTCGTTTGGGAAAGTCTGCGATTTCAACCTACCTGGATATTGCAAGTTTGCTGCCTTGGACAGAGGTTGCTACCATATTCAGTCTTATTTAGTGAAAACGTATGCTTAAACCAATAAGTATAATGCAAGTCATCTATATTTATAACTGTTGCTAAAGCGAACCAAACGATCCCTGTTGGTTTTTGATTAATTTCTTTAAAAACAAACATTATTTTATGTTATAATGCATTAGTGATTTCGGGTGGGGGTAATTTGAATAATAGCTCTGATAAAAGGGTGCCGTAACTTTATATATATCCGACCTGACTTCATGACGTCTTTTTTTTAACCTGTGGTATGCCCACAAAATATTTTTCCAAATTTTATCTGCAATTTTAAGTTAGGCTGAAATCACCAAAAGGTAGTTAATATTATGCTAACTAAAGATAACCTTTTTGTTTATATCAAGGGTATGACCTTCTGTCAGAATTTTGGAAAAATAAATCTATAATAGATAATTTACGGTCTCTGGCATTTTTTTAAACAGCTATCTCCTAAGGGAGGTATTCCTTAAGAGTGAAACAACTGTCAGAAATGGGATTAGTAGCAGTACATTTTTAGAATCGTATGCATAATGGATGTGAGAATACCGATGATAAGCACTGTATTATAGATCCCTCTGTCAAGTTTGTTTCACAGCAAGAAGAGAGTCACTTCAAATAAAATCAAAAATTAAAACAACCATAAAGCCAGAAACATTAAAATAAGGCAGAAATATCTCAAACGAATTTCTTTTACTTCATGTAATGTGATAGCAAGAAGAAAAAAGTTATAATTTTTAAATAAATTATAAATCTAAAAATTATAACTAGTGGTTCCAGCCAGCCGCTATCTGCAGGTCAAGAACTGCGGCAAACAAAATCCCTTTCAAACAAGGGTCAATACACAGCCAAAGAAACGCCGCCAAACACTTTCAAACAGGGGTCATTATACGGTCAATGTACAGAGGCCACCTGGCCTGTATACCCTTCTTACAAGGGTCAGTGAACACTCAAGAGGCTACCTGGCTACCATCTATTAACAAACAGTCTTTGTTAATCACCGACTAGCCACCATCTGTCGCCACCCTGGTCACCGACCTACCTAGGGTGTCAACATACTGCAAGAGATGTCTTAGTGTGACACGTACTTACACATCTGTCAATGTGTGAGTGATACCAATATAAACTTCGCTCCACTGGAGGAGGGGATCAGTTATACACGACTATTCAACAGTCAGACAGCAGTTCACGTCAGTTCAAGCAGTTAAGTTTCACACATCGCGAGCGCGTCCCTATTCAAGGTTTAAACATTACATCTTTAATATTTATTAATCATTTCATAATTCATTTATAGTTGTGCATCTTAGTTCATCTAATTTCAAACATTTTAAATTAATTGTTAAAATATAGTCTATTTTCGTAATTCAGTAGTTCTTATTTCGAGTAACAACTCTCTAACTAAGAATCACCTACTCACCACTTCAACTCCCTATTCAAGACATCTGATTCCAATACATTCAGTTATAATAATTCTATTTGTTAAATTTTCTCCAAACAGGGAACGTTTGGTTCGCTTTAGCAGCAGTTAAAAATATAGATGATTCGCATTATACTTATTGGTTTAAGCATACGTTTTCACTAAATAAGACTGAATATGGTAACCTCTGTCCAAGGCAGCAAACTGGTAATATCCAAGTTAGGTTGAAATCACAGACTTTCCCAAACGACCTAGAATCAGTTTTTAAATCAATAATGTGGTTCCTTTAGGATAGTTTCATATATTATATGCAATTATATTCAAATTTAAAGAAAACTGTTGAAGCCATTTTCTAGAAAAACACATACAAAAAAGGCTTTCAGTAAAATCGTATTTCTGCTTCATAGATTTTGACCGAACCTTTGTGTCGTTGCGATGATGATATAAGGCGAAATATCAACTTTGAGCTTTCTGCGATTTTTTAATTTTGAGATATTTTGTTCAAGAAACACACAAACAGCCGCCATTTGCCAAAAACATTTTTTGGAATTCACACTCACAAGACAAGATCCCACTCATCAACATGAAGAGAAAGATAAAATAGCTTTAAAAAAATATCATTCTAAAAGCCTCCATTGTAAACAAGTTAATTACATAGGACTGTGGAAGATATAAATATAAAAACTTTAACGAATTTCTCCTTGAATATATTTTTAAAAAATATACAAAGAAATTGAAAATAAGAGACAGCCAGAAAAGCGGTGTTACTGTGTTAATTATACAAAATTATTAATTAGGTAAGAAAAAATGTAAAGGTGAGGAACGAACCGGTAAAGTTAGTAGTGGGTGTTCTCTCAATTACAAGTATGTCGGCGCAGAGTTGGCTCGCATTACATTCCACTCTGTTCGAATTAGGAGAGCTGGTCCAATGACTTCCTTTACTCCTTTAAGAATAATAAGAAAGAAATTCTGAAGGTATGCACTTGCTCCGTCTAGTGTTGATACTCCACCTGGCCGCCGCCCATATTGTGGAAAGTATTTTTTAATTTGCATGAAAACAAGTAACCCAGCAGGGCAACAGGCTATCTTCTCGTTTGCCAGAAATAATTCAATATTAAAATTAAGGTGCACTAAACTGTAGAAGGATAACCTGCCAAAGTGTTGCTTTCTATTTGGGAGGAAATTAGCTTTGCCCGTTGCCTGCTTTTCGTTTCCTATTTCTTTTTTATATTTTAATATTTGAACGTGGAAAACGATAATTTCGAACAGTTTGTTTCCACTCGCCCACCAACGGCAGTAATGAAATCAATTTTAAAAATGAAAGGGATATTATAAAACTGTGAAAACTTTTTCAAGGGATTTAATGTATGAAAAAGGTTCCTTTGGATTCAAAAAGCAGGTTTCGCAACACTTCAATTATACAGACAAAATGGACGTCAAGAGAAGTTGAAAAATTTAAGAGAACTTGTTGAGAAAAGTACATCAGAGCATTTCCACACAGAATCCCTTTGGGATGAATTATCATCATCCATGGATGGCATCTGTGAAACATGATGATGAGAACGAGTAGTGACTGGGATTAGCTTAGCCCATTTAGACTCTTCTTTATAAGATTCATGCGATAGGCCAATGAAAAGTAAACAAATTTGGTACGAAACACTCAAATAACATCGCCTTATTACACAACTTATGGACACATTTTCTTCAAGGTTGGTATTTTTATTAAACGTTTGTTTGCCTTAGTGTTACATAAACTATAAGTGGTAAGGATCATATTTGTGGGTTTTCAGAAATGTGTACCTGAATGAGACTGCATCTGTGTGGCAGCCCCTCCTATAATCTTTAGTAAAACTGGTAACGCCAATTTAAAGATAACCTTATCTCACAGATTCCTCAGTTCCTCTCTTACCCGGAAAAATGTTTCAAATGGAAATGGCAGGCTTATTTAGTACAGTCAGCATTGCAATTTCAAGAAAGTTATTTTCCGAAAACTTTCGAAAAACTCAGAAAACCTATTCTGTGAAGTCGCATTTTCTTTAAGTGTGCATTTTCTTCGAAGATTTTATTCTTCTTGGAATCCTAGAAATCCATTTAATTTACTTTTATATTAGATAAGTGTAAGAACTGTATATTTTTATTGAAGTTCCCCTCCCCCTTCCCTACATATCAATTTTCCCGGAAAAATATTTCAAATGAATGTGTTCAGCTTCAAGTGTGTCGATTCCGTGCGTAATTTAAAGGAAATCATAGGACTAATTTTCGAAAAACTGAAAAAAAATCAGTAAAGTCGCACATTTGGTTTAAGTATTTTCGAGTCAATTATGATGGTGGTACTTAAATGGATCTCAAAACATATTCTAGTGTTCACTTGGATCTGCAAACATAAAGGCTGAATGCAAATAATGTATTTAATAACAATCATGAACGAAACTGTAACAAGAAACTATGCCCATAAACTTTGTCCACTGGCAAATGAACTGTATTCACATAAAGTCGAGAGCATATAAAAATAATTACTACATTATTACTGTAATAAAATTTTATGATCGGTAAATTAGTAAAAAGGGTGACGGCATGTAATCTGAGCAGCATTAACCTTTTATAGCCATTCAGTGCACCGCCCCCACCCCCGTACCAACATTTACCTCCAGTTATTAAAAATTGACGGAGGAGGCGGTGCAAAAGGAGGAGGTCTAGAGTTGGCGGATTACACATGAGGTCGCTTTAAGCTTTATTGGCCAATAATTAAATGAAATTTCTTAGAAAGCACAGGCGTCAGCATATATGTATATTAGGGCCGGTGCTTTAGACTCTAGAGCGCTTCTGTCTTTTCATTAGCCTGCTAACAGCTAGCCGGGATTTAGGACTAGTAATATTGGCTTGCAGCTAAATTAAACTGCACTATCGATTATGAAGGATCAATCGTAACTCACTGACAGGTCAGTATCTGATGTTGTTGTGACTTCATGGACAATTTTCCTAGTTAGATCATTGAACGATAGATTGGCAGGCCATTGTAGTAATATCTGATTCGAAATAGTTCCATAAAAGAATAGTTGGTTTTAAGGATTTTTAGTGAACTTTTAGTGGAAGTAGGAAGTTGGGGAATGAACTTTCTGGTTACCTCTGCTGCCTGAGTGTTACAAATTAGTGTACTAGGGATTCAAGACTCCCTGTAGGAGGAAGTGAACTGGCCACTTTTGAGAAATCTTGGAGTACCTGCAACTCTCCCAGTCTAACTGCACGGACTTGAAGTAGCATCTCTATTGTTAACACATACTCTCTGAAATTATAAAGTAAAGGAATTCCATTCAATTTACCATTGCCATACAATTAAGAGACAATTTTAAAACAAAGGGGATCGGACAACATGTAATCCCGGGGAAAACTCAATTCAGAAATCTAATCGGAATTCAATTCTTTCGCTTAAATCATCAAGAGAAAGCAAAAATACCACGTTGAAAAATCCGACCTATCTATTACTTCCGACAAATATAAAGGAATTTATTTGACTTTTTTGTTTACTTTTTCGAAAGTCCACTTCATTATTAGGCTTCCATTTCCATCTGTCTTTACGCTTCTGCTATTTATCCATTCTATTACAACATGTCCATGTCTGCAATATCCTTTCACATCCCTCATTCAATCTAGAAAATTTATTACCATTTCCATTGTACAGTTAAATTTACTAGTAACTATATTGCTATTACTGGCGGTGGATGAGTATGTGAAGGACTGCGATACGATCAACAGAGGGCAGAGGGGCTACTGATAACCAAAGAGTAGCCTTGTTGGTGTTAACGGTCATGTTTGATGTTGTGGTTACACAGAGATGTACTGGCTCGGCTGTAGAGTTAAGGACACCATCGTATGACAGTGAACCTCATAACTTGACATATCTCTTTGGACTGTGCCCCGTTATATTCAGAGAGAGCAACCTACTGCCCGCTTACCAATGTACCAACCACATGAAATATCTTTCGGCCTCACAGCTTCCGGCCTGTTGCCCACTCAATCATTCACTCTCTCACTCTCTCTCTTCAACTCAGCCGATCAATACTAACTTCCATCTTTGCAAATAAAAGAGAATCTTTTCTGAAGGATCATATTAATACCTTTTATCATATTTTTGTTGCTAATTTCTTAGATATAACCCTTCTGTTAACAAGAATTGTTAATGAAAAAAAGAATCTGGTGAAACACTCATGCGACATAATTTGGTATTTGGATGTTAAGCCTACCTGGACAAAAAGATACTACACACGTCACACTCATAATTAAGAATTTTTATAACCTTTTTTTTCAAAAAAAAGTTTAAATTTCACTTGAAAGTAGGTTGCAGCAATTAATTGTAATGGCATATATGTACTATACTACCTAAAATGAAAATAATGTATGACGGCCTAGAGATATAAATTCATAATTTGTATCTGTGCAGTGAACATTCCATGTTCTAGAAAATGAATCAAGAAAACTCCAAAATTCTGTTAACCTACTTTCTACAAACTTAGAATTCCAGCCGCACTTTAGTGTAATTAATAATAATCAGTGGTAGAACGGTACATTGTACGGAAGTGGTATTTTAGAAGAAAGCTTAACAGAACCCTTCCCAACCAATAACTGACCCCAAAAAACAATTTTTCCCGGAATGTTCAATAAAAGTGATCCAAGGCTGGCTTTAGGACCCTTTCAGCCACTTCCAGATTATAGTGACAGTTACACTGACGGAGACCGGCATTGCACTGTGCAGCCTGTAGGCGTCAATGACCATAGATGTTGACGCGTTTTACAAAGAAGAATGTGATAGACTGCCTGTTTAGTAGTATGCGAAATTTAAAGAAAATCAGGAATGATAACAAATAATAAATAAATAAAAAATGCTGACTATTTCTCAGCAGCAAATAGCGATTGTGCTAATTATTTTGGACAAGTTTTACTTAGGAGGATTTAAAAACTTTTCCTTTGATAATTATGAAGAGTATTCTCTCGACTTATTGCAGCCACTTCATTGCAAGCCCCTGCATTATTCGTCTGAATCTTCATTAACTTACATCCTACGACATGTGTATGCCCAAGAAATCGGATGAGGAAAATTAATATTCACTTATTACCATAGTCATAACCTATTTGAGGTCCAAAAGATTTTTTTTTGTTTATAGAAATTCGTGTGTGTCTGTGTGTGTGTGTGTGTGTGTGTGTGAGTGTGTGTATGTGTGCGTGTGTGTATGTGAGTGTGTGAGGGTGTATATGTGTGTTTGTATAAGAATAGCATTGCTCAAAAATGGAACATCGCAAGAAGCTAAAACTTGATCGCTTTGGGCATCGCAAGAAGATACGCCAGTTAGTTACCGGTCACTATCTTAAAACACAAGTGCCACTGTATCTGAAATGTGTTTTATGTGTTGAGTTGTTGTATATATGTATATATGTATATAAGTATATATGTTTAAGCGAGTGAAGTATCAGAAATAAGAAGGTAGTCACCACTGCTAACAATAAATATATTCTATTAAAATAATAACTACAAGTATTTGCAAATAAATTATTAACTTATTTATATACACTGATGCTAGGAGAGCGAAAAACAAGTGTTCTGCTTCGGTGTCTACAACAAAACTGTGATTGAAGGAATGTCTTCTAATTATTCGTTCAAATCCTTCCCTGTGAGAAGAAGATGTAGGACAATGCTATCAAGGTTCATGAACTTTCCCAGTAACTGGACTTCTTCTTCCTGGCTTACCTTCTGAATGTTAGGATATTCTTGAAATAATATTTTTTAAATAAAATATGTTTACAAACTATTCTTGTTTGAAAGCAGAAGGCAGACTGTCCTGAAGGAATGCCCTCTCTAACGGAGGATTTTCTCTTACAAAACAGTTGGCCAAGTGGCATTGTTATTTTCCTAACGGATTCTGTGCTTTTGTCTCTTTAGCAACCTTAAATTATAGTAGCTGACTCTAAAATACATTATTTTTGCCAAAATTATTTCATTTAAAATATTTTTCAAAACTATTTATTTTTTCATTTCTTCTTCCACTACATTATCCCCCCTCCTGGAGAAATTTTTCGGCACGAAAAATTGGGAGGTAATTCGCAGTTGTAGAGGCTTGAAAGTTATCGAGAGGCGTGTGTGTAACCCCTGCAAGGTAGTCGTGTGCTGGTAGGCTACAGTCATCTTCTTCTGGAGCAAAAGCTGCTTGTATGTGTGAGCAATACTCTGGATATGGAACGTCTTCTTCTCGAGCGAACGCTGCTTGAGTGGGTGAGCATTGCTGTGGTGGTAGGCTGATAGGTGAACCCTGCTTGGCGAGTGAGAGTGTTGCTGATGAACATGTAACTGGCAAGGGTAGACAAGGCGATCAATGTAGGCTTCTGAGTGATGGTACTGTAGGGATGCATGTACTTTCTTGAATTGACTTTGTTAATTTTGTGGATTCTGGTTGAAAATATCCCACCGCTACCACCAATGAAATGTGTTTGTGAGTGTTGAGTTGTTGTATGTTTGTAGTAGCTTGTGTGGCTTGAGCGGTTTTGTAAAGGGGGCTTGTAAGTATATATGTTTAAGAGAATGAAGTATTAGAAATAATCAAGAGATAACACTGTTTTTAAAATAGATATATTCTCTAAGCGAAATTAAGTTACTTTAAAACATCACAATAATATGCTTATAAGTATACTGAAATTAATTGGAATATAACTTAAACTGGCACAGTCCTGATGTGTTCTGGTTTGGTGTCTAAAACAGACTGTCTTTGTTTGAAAGCAGAAGGCAGACTGT
Source organism: Triatoma infestans (assembly GCA_011037195.1). Taxonomy (NCBI): domain Eukaryota; kingdom Metazoa; phylum Arthropoda; class Insecta; order Hemiptera; family Reduviidae; genus Triatoma; species Triatoma infestans. The sequence goes on from JAAEAF010008485.1 coordinate 244,099, forward strand.
CCTGAAGGAATGCCCTCTCTAACGGGGGATGTTCTCTTACAAAACAGTTGGCCAAGAGGCATTGTTATTTTCCTAACGGATTCTGTGCTTTTGTCTCTTTAGCAACCTTAAATTATAGTAGCTGACTCTAAAATACATTATTTTTGCCAAAATTATTTCATTTAAAATATTTTTCAAAACTATTTACTTTTGCATTTCTTCTTCCACTACATATCCGTAAATTTTCTTTAAACTTTGGTTGTGGGTTACTCACATAATGTTCTATCTCTTCTATCGAAACAATTTAATGGGAAAATTAATATTACTGAGTTTATTGGAAGAGGCTGACGTTAGATAGACATCCCACCAGAATGCCATTTCAGTTTATTGGTGAGATTCTTCCATCTATAAAATGTTAATGAGAAATAGATTAAACTAAAAATTAAACTAATTTCCTTTGAAGAATGTCAGTTAACTGGAAGTGCGAATTTCCTGAAACATTTTATTATTTCCGTTATTTTCTCGAAAGAGCAAAGTGTTTCTTGAAGCATGGCATACTAACTACTCATTTAAAGAACTATCACTTTGTTTGGGACTTTTTTCGGAGAAAATTGATTTCGGGAAGATTTTAGGATAGCGGTGACGTCACAAACCCTTTAAAGCCATTTCTTTATAGTTGCAGTTTACCTTATAATTAGAAGGCGAGGAACTCTGTGACAACTTCAAACCGAAGTAGTTAATTTGGTGAACCTACTAGAACTCTATAGAATTATCAACTTATATGCAACTTTTTTTAAGAGAAAATTCTCTTTGAAGGTTCATGGAAAAGCTGAGACCTGAGGCTTTCATTCAGAGTGGCGTTTCTACTTAGTTATCACTCAATCTTTTTGATATAATTAATATAGTACTCATGGAGTTTACAATCTCGACACCTCTCTGCATAGTGTCCTCTGCTTTCTCCCAAATTTGTTTTTCTCGCAGATTTACTTACTTTCCACACTGCCCCAAATTCCGAGTCTGAAGAAAATCTGTCAAGAGGAAGTTGAGGAATGTGTCAAGACAGAGTTTTTCGTTATTATTTTATCAGCATAAACAAAAAAAAAAATAAAAGATAAAAAAATCAAGATTAAAAAATAAATTCCATTTGGATGGGAATATGAGTGGAAAAAATTTGAAGATGGAAACTGTTGTGTAGAGGGCATTGGAGGGATGTTTGTTGCATACAACGCGCTGAGCGAGAGAGCGCTGTGAATTTTAATCAAACAAATGCTGGGCAGAGCAGTGCTATCTATCGACTGTTTGCTCCAGTACCCACACACCCAGTCACATGCCACTCGGTGGGCACGCCCGGAGGGTATGTGATGGTCTGGACACCTCTCGGCATGGTGTTCCCTATCAACGCTTTCCCCCAAATTAGTTTTTCACGCAGATTTACTAACTTTCCACACTGTCCCATCCACTTCACTTAAGCTTCACTTTCCAATATATTCTTTTTTATTTATTTTTTCATCACGTACACACTCAAACACATAAAATAGTAGGGGATACTTTCATTTCTATCGTCCCACTTTTATCCATTATGGGGCGTTGAGTTTTGAATTTCAATTTTATAATTTGATGGAGGTTTTATAATCTTCTACATAGAATTAAAAGTCAGCCGCGGATTGAAATTGAAAATCAAATAGCATTTCATACAGCAACAGTACTTTCTGTATTTTAAGAATTCTGATTAATATACTCGTAGTAGGACTAAACTTTAGATGCGGATGGAGAGGGGCATCAAACAATACCTTCCACAATACACACACCTCCCCACCAATCTATGGAGGGAAGTAACATATGAAGAGAGTAGGTTTCGATCAAATAATTAATTAACTTTGATGAATAACTTCGCTTTTTAAAATAATTTCTGATAACACTATTATTAATTTAATTAATATTTAATAGATTAAAGGGATACTTACCAATTAATAGAATACAATATCATTGTAGAATAGGTCCTTTGTTTCTATTTCTTGGGTTATAGATCATAATTATGATATGATTGGCGAAAAGATCATCTTTATTGAAGGAAGAAGTATTGCAGAGTGTAAAGATCACTGACTCGAACAACTCATCTTTAGTTAAACGAAAGGCGAGCTAATGAGGATCACTAGCCTGGTCATAGAACTATACTTTCTAATGATACATCTACATTTATAGGTTTAGCTGCAGGAAACGTATTTAGAACTCACTCTGCAGGAAATGTATTTAGAAAGATGTTTCACCTTCTGGATGGGGTGCTTCCAGCTGTACTAGCATGTGTAAAAAAAAAAATGCCTATTTTTGCAGATAGGGTAAAGTCCATCTATCAAATTAGGTGTTGAGGAAGGGAGCGGGAGCGCATAGTTTAATATTAACATATTTCGAACTGAAGTAGCAGTTATAAACAGGTCTCGAACTGGGAATCACCAATTATATTCCCATGTTCATAACCAGTCTATGAAACCCGCACCAATTTTGGACTAGTATTTTGGTGCCAAACTTGGGATCGGAGATGTCTTTTTCTCGCCTCAGCTCTGGCGATTTTAAATGGTGCAGTGATGTGAGGTTCACCTGAATTCATTCAGGAGGGAGGCACATTGGTCCATTCGTAGCTTGGTATATCCTTTTTCTTATGGAGGTCCTAAGACCTAGGTTAGATTAAAGACGGGAAGATAAATAAATATCGACATTTCAAAAGTGCTGGACAAGAAATAAGGAAAAACCGAGCTAAATTTCTTCTACGTTATGGTGATGATGATCCTTAAGACATCCTCCCCTAACAAGAGACTGCCGAAATTTAGTTTTTGAGAAGAGTGGAAGGTTGTACCAGATGAGACCAGATGTAGGGAGAGACAGATGAGGAATGAGGAACACCCGCAAATATTTGGAATTATTTTCTGTCAAAGCGAATATAAAACAAAAAAAATACTTTCTCTACTGGCAATAAAAGAAAGTAAAAAATGACCGTAAACAGAATGGACGGCAACTGTTAAGGACGGCACACATTATAAACCATAAGATTAACAGATAATAAGCTGGACGAAGGAAAAGATGGCTAAGAGTGAAGCTCGGAACAGGCTGCAAATCTAAATCTTGGTGAAGAAGAAGAAGAAATATCTTATTGACATGATTGAGAGAATTGCGCTACAGTGCAAATTCAAAGATGGAAAATGTTAATTAATTCGCTATCGTTTAAATATCAAAAATGCTTTTGCGAATTAGTTTGTCGCTTGGATTACAAATCAGTCAGGTTCGAAAATCAACAACTTCCAATACTATCGACCAGTTAGGTGCAAAGCTATGAAACACATCATTATAAGTGGGACAACGCTCATCGCATTGATGTCCATCTTTTGATGGCATTTCATGTATGGCAGTCGCATACGTGATCAATAGCAGTGTAGATCAAAGATATAAATATTCGTGTTTAAAACTAATTTTCTCTAATTTCTCGATTATGCTGTTAATTGCATTTTCTAACTTGCCACTTCCATTTGAAACATTTTACTGGTATAACTAGCTTTACTGGGGTCTAGAGAGAATCTGTGATGTTGGAGATTTGAAGTTTTACCTGCTATGCGCTGAGAAACATCACGTCTCCAACTACCACATAACTTTTATAATGTTACAGCATCTAAACTTCAGTAAACATCCCCAAATTTGTTGAAAATATGTCAATTTTTATCATTATATTAACATATTAATTAGAGAAGTAATGTGAATTGTTCATCTCCCTTTTTTACTTTCTCTTATTTAATAAGTTTTTAGAAAGTAATTTTTTGTCCAATAGTTTAAGTCCTTAGAAAATTTTTTACTTTCTCTTACTCCTAGTGAGAGGAACTATTGTAATCGTGTCACATTTTCGATATAGAGTTATCACCGGAAATATCCGTTTTGAAGCCCCTGAGCCCAAAAAAGTGGTTTTCAGAAAATGGTCAGTGTGTGTGTGTGTGTGTGTGTTGTGTGTGTGTGTGTGTGTATTTGAACACCATAGCTCAAGAACGAAAAATCGTAGAAAGTTCGAACTTGATATTCCGTTTAGATATCACCAAGGGATCCGACAGAAGGTCATCTGTCATAATTCCTGAACCGGAAGTATCACTTTACTGGATAGTTTTTCACTTACTTGCGATTTTCTCAAAAATGACTCCGACGATTTTCTTCAAATTGATATATCAACTACACATACAAGATCTACAACTTTTATTTAAAACATTTCTCTGGGAAAATTCGTTTAAGGGAACTTTTGGAGGAGAGAAGGGGTTGGGTTATCCTCTATTTCAGTTTACTATACACTTCTGTCATCTAAGTAATAATAATAATAACTATTAAATGTGTTATTGAAGTTCCGAGTTTGAAAAAAATCGGATTACCGGAAGTGCGATTTTACCGAAATGTCATTTAAGGGGGCTTTTGGTAGTGGGGAGGGGGCATGTTTTTCTCTAAAGTGCTATCATAGTTGATTATACAATTCTACCATTCAAACAAAATTAATTAGAAATAAATAGTTTGCCAAGAGAATTCCGAGATTCAAGAAAATTAGTAAACCGGAAGTGCGCTTTTACTGAACAGTTTTTCAGTTTCCGACGAACTCCGAGAATTTCTATTAAATTTGGTACACTAACTATAAAATTTGTCAATTACAATTTTGAAAACTAGAGTAAGAGATAGTTGTGTGAGTGTGTCACACCAGATTTTTTTGCATGTAATTTCAAAGTTTTTATTTAGCCATGAACGGTAGACTACACAATCAATTTTCTTCCTGTTTATATAGTTGTGCTTCTTGCAACTTGCTTGGGTAGATTCTGCTCTGACCGAGTACCGCCAGCATTCCAACGTAATTATGACCTTTCATACATACATTTTTAATATGTTTAAATTGTATGTTGTTGGCTCCAGGTTCTATTTAATTCTGTTATCAAAATTAGTGATGCATAGCCGTCAATATTCATGTGTAGACGTCATCATGTTTAGTTGTGGTCGGAGATGGGGGTTTATGATGCTGTTAGTTCAGTAAGCTGGATTTTATGTAAATATGATACGTGGTACAGCCAAGTTACCTTGCGCATGCAATGTACCCAGCCAAGGTATATTCTCACGCAATGAGATATATTTGAAATTTTATTGTGGAAATAAATCGGCTAATATATATGTGTTTGTGTGTGTGTGTGTGTGTGTGTGTATGGTATGTATATATAAAGAGAAATAGTAAAAGGTAATATAAAAGTTGAAGGTGTGTTGGAGAGGGGAATAAGTTGATGGGTTTCAATAAACTGGAAGATATCTTGAGCAGACATAAAGTTAGAACGAAGAAAATTATGTGCTGTGGTGGGTAGCGAGTGGCCATGGTAGCCTAGGTTCAGCAGCCAGGTCTAATCCACAGTGCTGCTAACAAACACTCCCACACTTCCAGTAATTAATTTACCTCTTTCCCCTGAATTCACCCTCGCCAGTGCTGATCCAGTTAACTACCCACTAAGAATAACAAACTACATTCTTTCAAAGAAAACAACTAAAGAGCAAGAGAAGGCCTACAAGAATTTGTAAACTTTCCGTAGGTATTAATTGAAAAAAAGTGTTAATTATTTAAGTTCCACTAGTTGTTATATCTTGAGTTTCTTTTATTTCCGAAATTAGACTTCAACAACAGTAATGAACTTTACAAACCGCCAGTGTTGAATCATATACAACTGTTGAAATTTTGTATGTTGATCAAAACGTCATGAACTGTGAATGTTCCAATCAGTACCACAAATGGTAATAAATTGGGTGGTGTGAAATATTCCACACTTTTTCTTACTGCAGTACACGCACATTAGACATTTTTTCAAAATTGGATCCTTACACTGAATGTTTAGTTGTCTTTAATTTCTTTGTTGGAACCGGACATCATAGCCTGACGTCATAGCTTTCCCAGAGAATACAAAATCAATTTTCCCAGAGAAATATTTCTAACAAGTGTCGGCCTATGGTAGGTTAATGAAAATCATTGGAAACTTGCGAAAAACTGAAAATTCCTAGTGACACTTCCGAAATTTGACTATGAATTGTTATAGAAATTTTCATCTCTGATTCTCTGGCAGTAAAAAGCAGACCGGTAATTTTGAAATTTCTGCAGTTTTTGTTTATGAGTTATTCTGTTTACACGGTCTTTTGCATGTATACGTGTACATACATAGATTCTTTAGGGGATAGTGTACTGCGATCTGAAAGATCTCCAGTGCTCCCAGGAGCCTTCTAGTGCACTGCCGGCCTTCGGGCATTGTTCTCTAATTACTGCCTATCATAGAACAGTGAGGTATAAAGGCTCCGAGGAAGAGAAAATCTCAGGGCATCATATAATCTCATACATATAATAGAACAGAATAGAATAGAATATATTTATTTGCCTGGACATATGTTTTTACATACAATAGGCTCGTCATTATGTGGCTGCAATATAGTACAAACATACTCTGACCTACAGTAAATATTATTAACAAATTACTTGCAAAATAAACAGTGTCAGATCAGTCAGCGTTGAACTGGGTTACATTCCATTTGTTAGTTAGATACTCTTCTAGTTTGTAAAAAGTGTTTTTTAATCAAAAAGTTTTAATAATTTTTTCTTTTCTAAATTTCTCTGTGATTCAGGAATTAAATTAAACATTAGTAGCTAGAATTTGTCTGTTTCAGGACACATTTCCACCCCCCCCGCCCTATAGTGTGTGTAGGCAAAACATCGGTTTTTTACCCCCTCCACTCAGAAGAACAACAACAATCTTTTAAATATAAATCTTTCTCTCTTATTTAGATAATGATAGCTATCTTGTAACCTTTGTAACCCTATTATCTCTGATATATGATTTACACTTGTTTAAATCTAGTTTATTTAAAAAAAATAATTTGCTTTTTAATAATTTTACCTAAATTAAAAATCGATTAGCCGGTAGTTTTATTTGTTGGAAGGGGGTAATGGACCTTTTGGTAAATCACATTAAACTGCAAAGGGTGGGGGCTCAACTTGATTAAGTGAAACACAGCGTACTGATCAGTAGGTTTAGACTTTCGTTCCTTCAAGGTAGTCCTAAGCAAATTAAAAATAAATTAATAAGGGTTATCTAAGCATCAAGTATTTTTGTTTTTGTTATAATGGCTTACTACATGAAACTACTTTCGGCAAGTGACAACTATAGAAAATTTATATCTTCTTTTCCAAACATTACATTGACAAATTTGGATTTAGCAAATTCTTATATCGATATTCACCACAAAATATTAGAGTTAGAAGAGTTGGCTAAAACGTATATTACGAAAGCAAGTAATAATCATTTTACAACATGTATAAAGTCTGATCCTAATCTGGAAAACGTACCAGACACTTGTATGTGTGATATCATTGAGTGGTTATACTTCGAAATTGAAAGTGGGATATATAAACTGTTCAAAAGTGGGGGAAATACAAGTTAATTTTTATGTTTTCCTCTTTAACTTCAGTTTATTACAAGATGGCTTGTGAATTAGCGTAATAAACAGTTATCCATTAAACAATTTCAATTCTAAGCAGCTGGTGATAGGCCTATCGCAGGATTGGAAACCAGTTGTGGCTGTAAGAACAAGTAAGAAATGTGTGATCTATCTGAACGAAGAGGAATGGTTGACTTTGCAGAAGAAGAAAACAATAATTGAAGAGTTTTTCAACAAGAAGAATGAATGCTCTCCTGAAGAAATCCATCTTCAAAATTCGATCATCTTTTTTGAAAAATTCACCCATAAAACTATTGTTTTAACAGCAAAACCCTCATGGTTGGAAGAACTGTTAACTTATAAGCCAGCACAAATTAACTTATTAAAGAAAGAATATTTTAACTTAGCAAATCGGTTTGAAGTTGTTAGTAAACAATTTGATTACTTAAAGAAAATTGTTGAGAGATGTGTTGAAACTTAAATTACTTAAAAGTTGTACAAAATAAATAAAGGAATTATGTTTAAATTTGTTTTTGTTTTGTTTTTAATATGAAATCACCGAAAAATTAGTACAAAGAGCAATGACTTCATTAAAAGAATTATATTAGATGATTATTATTATTATCTAAAGTGATTAACTTCTAAAATAATCTATATGGGTCAAATAATAATAAAAATAATTTGCATCGTCAACATGATAACTAGAGTTTTAAAAAGGAAGTAAAAAAATATTAATTTGTAAAAACATGTTTACGGAAATAATTGCTTACTATATTAAAAAAAAGTAAAAAAAAAAAATTTGAAACAGTATTTAAAGGTTCGCTAATTGAAGAAGTGCCGTCAATACTACTTGATCAGTCTGTGAACAAGTATTTATTACCACAGTGAGTAACTTCTTATATATTTTTTTATTCTGTATGTATTTAAGTTACTTGTATTGAATTTTTAATGTGGCATTGCACACATCTAATCTTTTGTAATATTATTTTGTATACATTTGTAATTTTAGATGCCAGATTTATTGAAGACAAATTTAAACCAAGCTTCCATCCAGCTACATACAAAATCAATCAAGGAGTTAACAATAGGTGAAAGTAATAAAGTAATTTCATTCAAGGCCGTGAAAACCAAATTTGGAAGATCAATATTGACCGAACTTGAAAACTCATCAGGTGACAAATTTAATTGTTTTTTACCAAAAGCTTATTGTAAAGTATTAACAGATGATATGATATCAGATTATAAATCTGAATCATTGTCGTTGATTTATAAAGGTATAAATCAACACAATAACTCATTTAACATTGAGTTTGTATAAAAAAAATATTTTTAAAAATTTATGTTGTGCATATATATATATATATAGCTAAAGTACATTAGTGCGCAGAGAACAATTTACCAGAGTCAATCTGGTGCAGATCAGAATATTGGAACCTTAGCCTTTAATTGCATTCATTCAAGCCCATGAAATACCTCCAAAAAATTGTGGAAGATCAATCGTGACAGAGCTTGAAAACTCTTCAGGTAACAGATTTAATTGTAAAGTTTTATCAGAAGATATGGTATTATAAATCTGAATCACTATCATTGATTTATAAAGGTATAAATTAACACAATAACTCATTTAGCATTATCAACTAGGTATAGATAATACCTCTAAATTTATTAATTACTTCTCACTTATTCAAATGGATAGTCGTATAAAGAAAGATTTTTCAAGCATAAAAAAAAGAAAACGTCATGAAGAACAATGTCGAGAAGAATTTGAAGGACTTTGTACGAAATGTGGAAACCAATTTGATAATTATTATAACTTAATTCGACATGAAGCATACTGTACCAGAGCACCACCACAAAAGAAAGCCAAAACAGAACCTAAGAGGGGAACTCTTTTAGCGCAACCTCATGATAGTGAAGGTATTTTACAATATGAGACTGGATTTTCTGGCCGATTAAAATCATTTTTCATACGATCCAAACAAAATTTTGATCTCTATTCATTTCTACTATCAATTAAAGATAAAATAATAAATTGCCTAAAAGAAGAACTCCAGGAACATAATAGTATTAAATTCAGCATATTTGTTGAATGTAAATTGTACAATCACTTAGGAGAAGAATTAGAAACAGCTGTAAAGACCAAAAATATTATTGCAGTAGAAGAGACAAATTTAGAAGATGTGTTGAATAAAGCTTTTATCAAGTTACAAGAAGAATTGGAGGAGACACAATTAAAAAAAAGCAATTGGTCTTTATTTGGTGTCGATGGAGCTCGTCTAAAAATCAACAAGTACAAACCACTAAAAGGTAGTTCATATATACCTTTACCTTCCAATATAGCTCGTAAACGTGCTTGTATTAATGTTAAAAGTAATGATTTAAAATGTTTCCAATATGCTGTTTTAGCTAAATTCGTAAAAATAACACCTCATAGAGTAAGCAAGTATACTCCTGATTTATTGCAAAGGTATGATTTTTCAAACATTACATTTCCCACACCTCTGCATGAAATAAGAAAATTTGAAAAAAAGAACAATATATCAATTAATGTGTTTGGATTAGATAAAAAACAGAATGTTTATCCATTAAAAATCTGTAAACAAGAACTGGACGATCATCGCGATTTATTATTAATTAACAAAGATAATGTACAACATTATATATACATTCAAAACTTTGAACGTCTTATTCATAGCCAATTAACCAGGAATACTGGTAAAATAGTTACCTGCAAGAGGTGTTTCACACACTTTTACTTAAAACACGACGGGAAAATAAAACTGCAAGAACATCTGGAACTTTGTAACAACAATAAACCAGTTAGAATAGAACTACCAACTGATAAGCCATATATCAAATTTGAAAATATGGAACGAGGTACGAGAATACATTTTGTAGTTTATGCAGATTTTGAATCAATTTTACATCCTATAGAGCATGATACGCAATTGAATGTTAATAGAAAAACAATACCATATCAAAAGCACGAAGCCATGAGTTTTTGTTTGTATGTGAAAACAACAGATGACGTGACCAACATACCTTCAAATATACCTAAAAAACCTTATTTATACCGAGGAAAAGATGCGGCTGAAGAATTTATAAAATGCATTAAAACTATAGCTGAGGAAGTTTCAAAAATCTATAAATTAAACGCACCAATGATTCCTCTCACTCAGGAAGGACAAACTTTATTTGAATCTGCAAATGAGTGTTTTATGTGTGGTGAAGCGTTTCAACTTGATGATAAGAAAGTTCGTGATCATTGCCATTTGACAGGAAAATTTAGAGTAGCTGCCCACAACTCCTGTAATTTAAAAGTTAGAAATCCGAAATTTTTACCAGTTTTTTTCCACAATTTAAGTGGGTACGACAGTCACTATATAGTGAAAAATCTTGGATATGACAATAAAGAAATATTTGTGATTCCAAATACCGAAGAAAAATACATATCATTTTCCAAGAAAATTGACAATGATTTTTCAATTAGATTTTTAGACACATACAGGTTCATGCCTGCAAGCTTGGATAGTTTAGTGAGAAATCTACCCACATTTAGAGAACTAGAGAGATTTTATAACGAGGAACAGATTAAACTTTTAACTAGAAAGGGGGTTTTTCCCTATGACTATATAACATCTTTTGACAAATTACAAGTGACTGCCCTACCTTCAATTGAAGAATTTTCTAATAAATTAACATGTTCCTCAATAACAGAAGAAGATTATGAACATGCCAAAAAAGTGTGGTCAGTTTTTAAATGTAAAAATTTGGGCGACTATAGCGACCATTACTTAAAATCAGATGTAATTTTTTTATCAGTTATCTTTGAAAATTTCCGTGATGTCACAATGAAAACACATTTTCTTGATCCTGCTCACTATTATACCTTGCCTGGACTATCGTGGGACGCTATGTTACGTTTAACACACGTGGAGCTCGAATTACTCCAAGATTATTCGATGATTTTGATGGTTGAAAAAGGTATTCGTGGTGGAATTTGTCAAGTTTCTCAGCGCCATTGCAAAGCCAACAACAAGTACTTACAAGATTATGATCCAAATTTAGATAGTACATTTATCTCATATCAAGATTGTAACAATTTATATGGTTATTCAATGATCAAACCATTACCTTATGCAGAATTTACATGGACGTCCCCAAAAGAAGTAAATTTAGAGAAGATTGAGGAAAATTCAGACTATGGATACATTTTAGATGTAGACTTAGCTTACCCAAAAGAATTGCACCAATTACATAACGATTTACCTTTCTTACCAGAAGTCATCAAAATTAACAAGCAAACAAAGTTGGTGCCTCATTTAAACGATAGAAATAATTACATTGTTCATTACGTAGCTTTAAAACAAGCCGTAAGACATGGGATTATTTTAAAAAAAATAAATAGAGTGTTGAAATTTCGTCAACGTGAATTTTTAAGACCGTTCATTGAATATAATACCAATCTTCGTGCATCTGCATCGAATAACTTTGAAAAAGATTTATATAAGCTTTATAACAATTCAGTTTATGGGAAAACGATGGAAAATCTGCGCAATAGAAGAAATATAAAATTAGTATGTGACGCCAAGAAATTGGAAAAGTTAATTTCAAAACCAACATTTATAGATCGAACACTTTATGGAGAAAATTTAGCAGCAGTACATATGACCAAAACTGTTATAAAATTCGTGAAACCGATATACATAGGTTTAAGTGTTTTAGACTTAGCTAAGCACACTATGTATGAGTATCATTATGAAGTAATGCTTCCTAAGTACGGTCCAGAGAAGCTCTCGCTTGCATATATGGATACAGATTCGTTCATATACTTCATAAGGACAAACTGTATATTTCAGGATATGCTAGCTATGTTAGATTATTTGGATACTTCAGATTACCCTAATGATCACCTCTGTTTTTCAACTAAAAACAAGAAGAAACTCGGAAAATTTAAAGATGAAGCTTGTGGGAGAATTATTACAGAATTTGTAGGTCTTAAAGCGAAAATGTATGCAATCCGTTTTGAAGATAATTTCAAGGAAATTTTAAAGGCTAAGGGAATCCAAAATTCTGCATTAAAAAAATTTATTCAATATAAGGACTATTTGAAGTGTTTACAAACCAAAAGTGTTATGAGAACACCAGTTAACAATATAAAATCCATAAAACATGATATGTTTACTGTAAAAATAAATAAAATAAGTTTATCTCCACATGACGATAAACGGATAATTGATGCTAATGGAATAAATACTAAAGCAATAGGATTTAAAGAATAATTTTTTTTGTTAGATGTCTTAAAATCTGGCGATGATGTATATTTAAATGAGGAAATCCTTCAGATAATTGAAAGAATTTTTTTTCATCCAATGGATGAAGTTTTAGAAATTATAAAACGAAATTTAAAAATGTTTGCAAGCTTTAATATAGCTTCTTTTGCTGTACAAAACAATACAAATGAATACCACATTCTTGTAAATTTAAAAAACTTTTGTTCTAAATTATTTATTCCTCATATAGTTGCAGTAAACAATTTGAACTTTTTAAACCGAAAAAATGTGAATGGTGTTCCATATTTATCTTTTTTTAACAAATTAGTAGTTTTTGTATTTATTTTTAAAAGCATAGGTCCTACTTCATTGAATAGTGTAAAGTACTCTTTAAGATTAATTCATACTTCAAGCAGAAATCCTTATGTTGTAATATGTAAGAACAATTGTATTATACCATTACTTTTTAAAAATGTAAAGCCATTATCTTTAAAACTGATAAGCGTTTACGCTTTACTTACTTGTGTTGAATAACTTTCTTTTTTTTTGGTAATAAAGGCTGAAAGATAAATAAAAAAATGTTTTTTTCATTTAACCTTACCAATAAAGTTATCATAATTAGGTTAGGAAAAACAAAAAAGTAAACAAGAGATTAAAACAATTGTTTATTCTATTAAACCATTTTTTACAAACCAAATGCACTTTGGATTATTTAATTTATGTATAGCACAAGGGCAAAAGTGTATATTGTCTAAAAGCCCGCAATAAATGCATTTTAACGTGTGTTTTCTTGTGTAGAAGAAGCCATTAAATGAAAGTAAACTTGCATTCACTGATCCCGTCCAATGATTAAATGTTTTTTCCCTTATTCTTGCATCATAAAGATCCACCTTTGATCTATTATTTGAAATCCAATCGGCTAATATCTTTGCAAATTTTAATGAACAGTTGGATTTCTTTCCACAATGGTAGATACATTTAGTAAATTCTATTGTTGAAGTGAGACATTTCAGTGATGGGCAGCCAAAATCTTGAAGATCAAAGACTTCTTTTCCAATAAGTTTTTCAAGAAAAACAGATTTTTCAAGACCTTTAGCAAACAATATCGTGAAATTTTCTGCTGATTTTTGACACAAGCTTCTTAATTCAGAATATTCTACATCTCCATCATACCAATTTATTCCATGAAGGTTATGAAATATCCATTTGTTTGTAGATAAATCTTGGATATCTTCTTGAGAAGGAGGTTTGAATAACCAATGCCAAAACACTGAAGGGTAGTCCACATCTATGATAGTCACTTCCTTGGCAATATAACAGTTCTGAGGAGTAAGATAACCCTGGAAGTCAATTACACCAGCACGCATTATGAACTGATTTTCTCCTCCAAATCTCCTCTACCTCCTTCCCTTATATTCTTCTAACTAAACCTGTTAATGGATTATATTCAACTAGTGCATCATGTAAAATTAAAGCGAAGGCTGCTGTACCAGCTTTAAAATTTTCTGCAGCTTCCAATTCTATTCTAATGTCAACGGAACTGGCTTTAACCGCTTCTATTTGACGCGAGCAATCTATGACGATAATCGGTCCCTCGTCCCTGAACTGTTCCTTGCCTAAAATAGGTTCATTTTCCTTTCCATAATAACTGTGCTGGAAATTTTGATACATATAGTATAGCATTGAAAAGTGATTCTTTGAGAAGTCTATGTTAAGATCATCATAAGGATAAATCTCTGAATTTAGATGCAATTTAACATTTGATATATTACAATGATGGAACTCAGACATATCAGCTTTTAAATTATTCTTTTTGTTTCTCTGAAATGCAATTATAACATATCGAGGTTTTTCTAAATTTGTTGTAGTTTTCACCGCCCATGTAAGCTTCTTTGTAGCAGGTAGAGAGGGATATTCTATTAAATCCCATGATCGGAATGCCATGTGAACCGTTTTTCCTTTGTTGACAAAATTTAAAAATTTTAACCTTTGTTCATCAGAAACTTTAACATAAGGCATTTTCCACTGGACTGATTTTAATTTAATGGAGGCCTTAACATCAGCGTGTTCCCCTACAACTTGAATACAATCATTATCCGTTCTGCTGCGATGAAGAATTAATTCATGTTTTCCCTGTAGAATTATTTGATTATAATCTTCGAAGAAACCCATTACGATGTCTAGTGGGATGCAAGCGTCAAAGTTGCCTTTTTCATCAGCTAATTTCACATATTCTTCAGGCATCATCCAACCACTCATTTCTAATCCTAACGCCTTGTCCGGGCTAAGAGACGCATAACCTTTTAATGTACTAACAGTTCCAGGATTCCGAACATGGTCAATCAATACTCCATTCAACTGATACTTGATTTCGTCAAACAAAAACAAAAATCCATTTCTTACAAATCTCAATACACTTGGATCTATAGTTGTTTTTCCTTCTTGAACCAATTGTCCTTGAATGTAAAGAAAACTCTTAGCTGGAACAGTGTAGATGTCTTGCTGTTGCACGGCAATTATAATTTCATCAGAATTTTCCAATGATTGGTTATAGGGTTGATGGGTGTGATACTCAAAATCCGTTATTCTCTCCTCAAAACTCACTCTTTTGTTCACATTTAGTATTTCTTCCATTTTGGTTTAATCAAAAGTCCTATACTTTGTAGAAAGTAAATATTTGATGGTGTTAACGCTCGGTAAGGCGTTCTTTGAATACTAGGTGCTTTCACCGCAGTGTAATCCATTTTATACTTTCGAAAATCAATACCCATTTTTCTTTAGATGTAATCTGATGGTGATTGTCTCTCCGCGAAAATCCACCAAGTTCTGGTTTTGATCTGTTATAACAAGTGTTATATTGTTGATCACTTCACCGATAACTGGAAAGTAAATGACTGGAGATGGTTCATGTACGATTTTAAATCCTGGTGGAACTAATGGAGAAAATTCATATATAGTATGTCCTGGTTTCTCGTTTCTATATGAACCGGATGCTATATTACAGTTAATAGCAACTGTATTGACACTATGAATCTGTACAATTTCGTCTGATTTATGAGTGATCATTTTTTCTAACACCTCATGCTTAGTAAACCCCAGTAAAGGGCCAATCGAATGTTCTTTTTTGAAGTAAACAGGTTGTGTACATGTTAATTCCACCTTCAAGGTATTAGTATTACCTTTCAATTTCAATGAATCTGTTGATTTTATATGTGATTTTAGATAACGTGCTATTGCTTCTACTTCATAAGTTCCTGTGGATAAACTAATAACATTGTCTCCATAATGAAAAAGATTGTTAAATCCTTCAGTGATATTCGGTATGGAATTGTATGACTGAAAACTTAGTAAACCAATGCTAAAATCATCATCTAAATTAATTGGTGGAAACAGATCGGCACTAAGAATGCTTGAAGTTCCTGTTAAGGTAAACGTATAAGACATGACTGAATTCCGTAAATGCTTATTCTTCATTATTATATAGAAATTTCAAACACAAATGCCCACAATACGGAGTTCCGAAATCTTGATATCTTTTACGATTGTAGATAACATCGCAGTTTCTGAAATAATGAAGGAGTTCTAATGGCGGTCTTAGATTTCCATAAGGATCGAAATCATTTACTTTATTACTTTTTTTAATATAGGCAACCCAATGAGTACCTATGTTTTGTGTTGAATCTAGATTTACAATACCACATTCATTAGTTTTAGGATAACTTGGCAAAGAATCACGCATATAGACACCTCTAAAATGAGGTACGTTTTTAGCAAATTTCATCAAATCTATATTTGTGAGAGCTCTGTCAGGAAGTAGTCAATCTTGCATAATATAAAGACCATATCCTTTTTTATATGGTCTAAGGTAAAAACCTTTACCAATTTTCTGTTCTTCCATTTTCCTATTGTGACGTCTCATTTCTTCCAAACGATCTCTAGCATCTCTTGTATCTTTAACTGCCTTAGCAACCGCTGCTGCTCCACCTGCTAGACTTCCTAGAGCAGACAAACCAGCAAACAATGGTACTAGAAAAGGGAGAACACCTCCAATTCTTGGGACTGGCAATATTCTTGGTAATTTGTGTAATTTTGATTTTGCTAAAAACTTTTTAGCTTTTTTGAGTGCCGTTTTGGCGGCTCCACTAATTGATGTAGGTGAAGTTACGCGAGCTGCACTTATTATATCTTTGATAGTTTTTTTCTTCTTCTTGATACCACCACCACTACCTAATTTTACTTTCACTTTCATCGCGTTTGTAACTGCCCAAGCAGCTGCTTTTTCACCAAAAGATGAGTCACTTGCCTTTGTTCTTTGCCAAGCTTTTTCCGCTAAGATGCGATCAGCTTTATGCCTTAATTTCAAATCTTTGTTTTTAAAATATGCAATGTCGTGTTCCTTGCAGGCCTCGTCTAAGGGATTAACACCTTTATCACCACGGTTTAGTCTTTCTTGTAATTTCGTTCCGGGGCCACAAAATTTATATTCTGGAATATGCACTTCAAATGGAAGCTTGTTAATCACTGAATTTATTAAACCTTTCCCGGTTGTTTTCTTTCTCATTATGATGACTGTTTTTTGGGCCTGATTCTATTTATATAGGCTGCAAATCAAACTCGTCATCATCAGTATGCGATTGGAGAAGCAAAGTGAATGTTTACCTGTTGATAACTTGTTTCCTTCAGGTGAAGATCATGAAGCAAATGAGTGTCGTCATGGTCAATTGTTGCCCGATAATATACGTGCACTTATTTGTGGAAGTTCAGGGTCTGGTAAAACCAATCTCATAGCTTGTTTGCTTTTACAACCGAATGGGTTAAAATTTGGAAATGTATACTTATGTAGCCGATCTCTCCAACAAGAAAAGTATTTATATTTAGAAAAAGTATTCAAATTAGCACCAGAAATAGGATATCACAAAATCAACGATACGCAACAGGTAATCACTCCTGACAATGCAGAAAGAAATTCTATTATTGTATTTGATGATATTTCAATGGATCAACAGGACATAATCAGACAATATTTCAGTATGGTCGGCATAGAGGAATTGATTGTTTCTATTTAACACAAAGTTATGCAAGGATCCCTAAACATCTTATACGTGATAATGCCAATTTTATTATAATTTTTACGCAGGACGATTTAAATTTAAGGCATATTTATAATGATCATGTAAGTTCACCAAATGTATCATTTAATAATTTTAAAAAGATGTGTGAGGTCTGCTGGGATGAGCCATATGGTTTCTAACAATAGATAAAACAAGAGACTTATATAATGGGAGATTTCGAAAAGGTTTGGATACATACATCTATATATAGAGTAATATTTTCCCTATGTCTATCATTTTTCATTATGGATCCTAAAGTTACACAACATCTTATCAAAACTTCTAAATCTCTTCGAGAAAAATTCAAAAGTTTAAAGAGAGGCCTTCAATTATCACAGCAAGATTTGGAAAGAAGTTTAGAGCCCATTACGAAACCGCTTCAAGAGTTAGTTGACCAGACTAGAAAGCGTTCTAAAAAAGCAAGATTAAAATCAGACGCTTCGACTCTAACGGATCCGCTCAAAGAAGAAAAAGATATCAAATTACCGATTAAAGAAGAAGCAGAAGAAGAAGAAGTGAAATTACCACTTAAAGCTTCAACTCCCATACAGCGAAAGGGTATTTTAGATATTACAATGGAAGAAGAGACGTTTGAAGACGATGATTCTCTCCTGGAGCAAATAAAACAAAAACATAGTAAAGAGGAACTGGAGAAAAGGATAGGTGAAGTAGAAGGTATAGGATCTTTCATAAAACCATACTTATTGAAACATATGACTTCAGATACTAAAGATCTAGATGATAGATACGGTGTTAGAGTATTACCTACTGGAGATATGACGATAGGAAATGCACAGGTAACCATTGATGGCAATGATATCAATGTAAGTGGAAATTGGTATAAAGATACTCCTGGGTTATTACAATTATTATTTTTAAAAAAGCCCAACGAATACACTGTAGAAGATTTGGAAAATTATAAGGATATTTTAGAAGTTAGTAATGCACATAAACAACAATTTAGTGATGAAAAACCTCTTAGCTCCAGCAAAGGATTCAAATACAAAAATATTATAGCTCCTTTATTTAATCCTCATGTGGAGCGGGAGTTAGCTCAACCCTATTTCACACCACCATCAACTGCAGAACAAGTTAATAAGACACCTCGGACTACAATTGCAACAAAGCCTATTACAAGCAGATACGATCTAAGACGTATGACCACTGGTAAAGGTATGGATGTAGGGCAAAATATTTATGAATATTGGGATGATCCAAATGAATTAGTGGATCGACTTCGACTATTATATGCATCAACCCAAGCTGGACACAATGCACATGGAAATGAAATTCATTCTATAATCGAAGAGTTGAGAGAGACTGATATTATTTATTAAGAATTACTCTTGGAATAAATGATCAGTTGTTCTTTGGTCTTCGAAAAATGTCTATCGACAAGTTTGGTGGACCTTTGTATCACTTAAAAAAAGTATTTCATGTTAGTGATGACGAAGATGGAGAATATATCAACTTTGAAAATAAACGATTACTTGGAATCAATAGCCCGGTTGGTAGTTCCGATGCTGTTAATAAGATATATTTTGAAAAATTTGTAACTGATAAATTAAAACTACAATTTGAAGAGTATATAAAAGAGTTAGATTTAGTAACAAATTCATATTTACAAGAACAGTTTGTTAGCAAACGTTATCTTCTAGAAACGTATGACGAAGCCCGAAAAAAAGTTACAAATAAATTTGTGCGTAATTTATTCACGGTTTTTACGAACCGAATGAGTTTATTGGATCCAAAAGTTCCTATAACTGCAGCAACGCTTAAAACTATTTTTGAACCATAAAGACATGTCTAGCAAAGAGGCTGTAGTTTTTGAACTTCATAGACCGGCACGTTCACGCTACCCTCGAAGGCGTACATTGCTCAAAGGTATTGATGATTTATGGCAAGCTGATTTAATGGAAATGAAACCATACGCTCGTCAAAATAGTGGTTACAAATACATATTAGCAGTGATTGATTGTTTTTCAAAGTACGCCTGGGTGGAACCTGTTAAATCCAAAAACGCAAAAGATATCACTCAAGCTATGAATAATATTTTTATTTCGAGTGGAAGAGTGCCAAAAAATATTCAGACTGATAATGGGAAGGAATTCTACAATGTTTCCTTCAAGAAACTCATGGAGAAGCACAAAATTAATCACTACAGTACTTACAGCCAGGTTAAAAGTTCAATTGTTGAAAGATTTAATAGAACTTTTAAATCTATGATGTATCAATTGTTTAGTCTTAGAGGAAACTACAATTATACAAAGCATTTACCTGATCTCATAAATACCTACAACAACAAAGTACACCGTACAATTGGTATGACACCATCAGAAGTAAATTCTGGCAATGAAGCATGCTTACTAGCTAATGTTTACTCTTCTAAAGTAAAAAGAAAAGATAAACAACGATTTAAAGAAGGAGACTATGTACGTGTTTCGAAAAAAAGAAGTATATTTAGCAAAGGTTATACACCCAATTGGAGCACTGAAATATTTAAAATTAAAAATGTTCGTAACACTATTCCATACACTTACCTGTTGGAAGATTTGACAGGACAGCCTATTCAAGGAGCATTTTATACACAAGAACTGCAGAAAACTAAATATAAAGATGTATATCTTGTAGAAAAAATTCTAAGACGTAAAAAAAATAAGCTGTATTTAAAGTGGTTAGGTTTTAAGAAACCTTCTTGGATAAATAAAAATGATTTAGTGGAATAATAAAGTTTGTGTAATAAAATTGTGCAAGTTTTTTTTTTTCATTAACCTCCCACCTTAATACATACAATAATCCTTATTAGATTTATCATATATCAGAGATAATAGGGTTACAAAGGTTACAAGATAGCTATCATTATCTAAATAAGAGAGAAAGATTTATATTTAAAAGATTGTTGTTGTTCTTCTGAGAGGAGGGGCTAAAAAACCGATGTTTTGCCTACACACACTATAGGGCGGGGGGGTGGAAATGTGTCCTGAAACAGACAAATTCTAGCTACTAACATTTTAGTTGCCATTGAGCTGGGAGCTTTTATCAGATTTAAACAGTCTGTTTTTAGCAATATGTAAGTTTATATATATATATATATATATCTCCTCTATCAGCTTTTTTGTCTCCAAAATACTACAAAACATGTACATGAGAAACCAGAGAAGACAGAAGTAAATGAAAATCCCTGTTATATTTACTACCAAATCCCTTTAATCCTTTCATTTGCAAATTGTTCAGAATAAAAGTAAGGAAGCTGAAAAAATTTTAAAATTTAATTTTTGTTTTTTAAAATTTTTTTAATGATAAAAATGTAATAGGTCTATTTTATTACACAAAGATATCAGAAAAATTTTAAGAACTTCCCGCAACACATAAATAATATTCCATATAAATATTTTTTTGTTTTTTTTTAGAAATCCACAACTATACAGACAGTATTATAAGTGAATATGATTGTAGTCATATAAAAGGGCGTGAATGTCTTGTTAGGAGATGCCTCTCAGTGGAGGTACTCCCTAATTATGACGAAAAAATGCTAACAAGAAGTTAGATGGTCGCGCGGCCAGTGGCGTTCAGTCTCCTGGAAGGGTTGTGTGGAATAGAAAGAGAAGAGAGTTGTTTGAGAGTTGGATGTGAGGTCATGGAATTTCTTGTAACCTAATTTTATGGACAAAAGGGATTTTGAGGTCAATGTGAAGGGTTAGGTTGGAAACATAGAACGGGGCATTGGTAATTCTTCTGAGGGTTTTGGATTGAAAAGCTTGAATGCAATAGGAGTTGGCATGCTTGGTCGAACCCCAGACCTCGCATCCGTATGTCCAGAGGGGCTTTATAATAGTGTTGTAGATCAGACTTTTGTTTTCAAGGGAAAGTTTAGAGCGTCGGCCAAGTAGTCTCGAGAGAAATTTGTAACGTCTGTTTAGTTCAAATCTTTTTAATCGTGTATGCGGATTCCAAGTGAGTCTTTTGTTGAGATAAAGTCCTAAATATCGGACTTTGTCGACTGTCGGTATTATGGTCCCTTGAAGGAGGATGGGCGGGAGAGTAGCGCGACGGAGGGTGAAGGAAATGCATTTGTTTTTAGTGGGATTGATCATCCTTCTCCACCAGATGAGCCAGTCTTGTAGAGAGATGATATGGGATTGTAGTGCACGGGATGGGGAAACAGGATCGGGATTTGGAGCAATAACACGTGTCTCATCAGCGTAGGAATGAAGGATGGCTTTTGGGTGGCAAGGGATATCTGCAGCATAGAAAATATATAGGAGAGGAGCAAGGACACTGCCTTGGTAGACCTGCATGGATTGGAAAGATAGAAGATCTGGAGGAGCCAGAACGAACCCAGAAGAAACGATCAGACAGGTATGATTTTAGGATCATATAGTAGGTAGAGGGAAGGACTCCCTTGAGCTTCCACAACAAACCCGCATGCCAAACCCGGTCAAACGCCTGAGCGATGTCCAGGAAGACACCCGGGCAATACTGCTTCTGCTCAAGGGCAGATGAGATGGTGTCAATAAGGCGGTGACACTGGTGAATTGTTGAATGGGAGCTACGGAAACCAAACTGATGATTTGGAAGGAAACCTTCTAAAAGAGGAAAGATTCGTTTGAAGAGGAGCCGTTCAAGTACCTTACCCATGATAGGTAGTAAACTGATTGGCCGGTAGGATGACGGAAGATGAGTGGGCTTTTTGGGTTTAGGTATAAGGATAATGGTGGCAAATTTCCATTAGGAAGGGAAATGGGTAGTTCTAAGGGCTGCGTTGTAGAGGTAGGCTGGGTCGTCAGGCTCATCCCGGCCTAAAGAAATGCCTTCCGGTAAAATGCCCGTGGTCACCCCAATTCAATTCGACCGACCGACTACTCGCCAGAACGAAAAGTCTGACTCTAATGCAGAAGAAACAAAAATATCTACTAACGCCATAATTGAAAAGGAGCAAGTGCAAATAGAGGCCTTAATGAAAGCACATCAAGCCCAGATTAAGGACCAGCAGGAAACCATATAAATATGAATAAGAAAATTGAAACTAAACTAAGCTATATTCCAATCCTATTTGCACAATAGGTGCACAGCAAACTTTGAACAGAGAATATTTTCAATAGATTCGAAGTGATCTTGGCACTTCTACACCGTAAAGTTGGACCATATTTATTATGAAATTGGAGGAAGACTACAAAGAACTATTGTAAATGAAATAACCTTCAAATATACTTACCAAATGGTGATATATTAGTTCTGTAAACTAAATTAATTTTTACTTCTCTTACTCCTAGTAAGAGGAAGTATTGTAATCGTGTCAAATTTTCGATATCGAGTTTTCACCGGAAATATCCGTTTTGAGGTCCCCTGAATCCAAAAAAGTGGTTTTTAGCAAATGGTCCGTATATATATATATATATATATGTGAACAGCATAGCTCAAAAATGAAAAACCGTACAAAGTTGAAACTTGATATTCCGTTTAGGTATTACCATAGGATCTGACAGTACGTTGTCTGTCAAAATTCCTCAACCGGAAGTACCACTTTACTAGTTAGTTGTTTTACGTTTTTGCAATTTTCTCTAACATGGCTCCGCCGATTTTCTTGAAACTTCGTATATCAACTACATATACAAAGAGCTACAACTTTTATTTAAAACATTTCTCCGGGAAAATTCATTTAAGGGCTCTTCTGGGGGAGAGGTGGTGTTTTTCATCTAAAGTGCTATTTCAGTTTATTAGACAATTCTGCTTCTTAATAATGTTAATTAGAAATAAGTATGTTGTTGAAATTCCGAGTTGGAAAAATCGGATAACTGGTTTACCACTTTACTAAATGGTTTTTTTCACTTTTTCGCGATTTTCTCAAAAATGGTTATGACGATTTTCTAGAAACTTCGTATCTAAACTAAACATGCAATGATCTACATCTTTTATTTAAAACATTTCTCTGGGAAAATTCATAGTTGATTATACAATTCTATCATCCAAACAAAATTAATTAGAAATAAATAGATGGCCAAAATTCCGAATTTTAAGAAAATTAGTAAACCGGAAGTGCGCTTTTACTTAACAGTTTTTTCAATTTTCGACGAATTTCGTTAAATTTGGTACACGAACTATAACATTTGTCAATTATAATTTTGAGAACAGGAGTAAGAGAAAGTTGTGTGAGTGTTTCACACCAGATTTTTTATATTATAATTTAGGAGACATCGGGTGCGGATAACTATGTCTTTGAAATGACTTGGGAAAATGATGTCATTATATAATGCGAGGAATTACTGAACATGTGAAAGTAAGATAATGAGAGTTCAACTTTCTGCACCTCAGAGGGAAGCAAAAACTGGAAATTTCAACTTCCTGCAACTTCTAGTCTGGAGCATTTCTAATCTATACATTAGTCTTTTTCATTAAAGTATATTCATATAGTCCCGGAGCAGTTAGAAAAAATCTGAAGATTTTCAGATGTGAGGTCAACATTTTAACAACAGATGCAAAATCATTAATTCCTTGGAGAACAAAATTACTTTACTTCTTACTGGAAAGCAGTGGAGAACCCTATCTAGACTAAAGAAGTATCTGCCAGTTGTCCTTATTAAAATAAGTGATAAAATAAAATACAGAGGGATAACTTGGGATTTCCGGTAATATTCCATTCTCTGATGCTCTAAAGTTGATGTAATTCATGGAAAAAGTGATGAGACGGAAAGGCTTTAAAAAGTGACTACAACCAGTCAGGTCTTAAAAAAAATGGGGAAGGGAAGAAGCAAAGAAATAACACAGAAATCAAATAAAAAATTTTGTGTGGGTTTGTGGACAGCAGTAGTGCTCTCTACCGCCACAAACCTAGACTCCGACCAGCCTGAACCTAGTCAGTCATCCTGGGGATATCTCTTCATTTTCTATCCTGCTTCTCTTGCTAGAGCCGAGCACACATGAAATTAAATTAGAAAATAGGTTATCTAACAAAGTAAGTGAGAGGGAGATGTTGTGGAAGGTCAAGTAGATATTGGTGTATAGAGGTCCGGATGTTGGCAGTGCTAGTGGGTGGTGGAGTGTAAGAGGTCGAGTTAGTGGAGGGCAAGTGTGTATACACACACACACACACACACACACACACACACAGACTTTGTACACACACAAACCAGCACACAACTTCACCGCAAAATCCTTTAGCAACACACAAGCATTGCACCCGTTCGACTACCATTCTGGCCCTTCTCAATTCCGGACGTGATAAGGCTAGTAATGAACAAAAGGTTTACTTCAGCGCTCCATTGGGTTGGGGAGTGCTGTTGGAAAAGGAGAAAGCTTGGATTTTTATTGGCTTGTTGTTCTGGAGTGGCCAAAGTTCCCATTCCCTAGCTGCAACTAACATTGAATTAGCAATTACTTTCGGAGTAAATCTCTATCGACGAGCAGCGAAGCAAAAAGAATGGTTTTAGTTTAGGCATTTAAAAAAAAAGTCTGTTGTAAACACCCTCACAACTTTCTCTCACTGCAATTGTCAAATTTTGTAAAAGTCTGAATTTTTCTATTTATTTCTCTGACTTGCCAGCAGGTAGCTGTCCAAAACTGATAATTATAGAGCATTAAACTCTAAGCTCCTAACAAATCCCTTAAAATCAGTTTCCCTGTTCACTTGGTATTATCGATATTCTTCAATATTGGTATATTCTTCTAAATATATATTTCATCCTCTACTCTGTATTACTATTATGTAGTGAGCACAACCACACGGTATTGTGAAAGAGCACTTTAGTGGTCAGCCAGAGGCAATGGCTTCAACGATTTTATTCAAACTTGGTAACTGTCTATACGGATAAATAACTATCACTTTCATTTGAATTTTTTCCCAGGAATATTGATTTTTCAATGGTTTTAGGCGATAGTTCATTGAGCTTTCTCTAATTTGCTAATCCATAGGTTCTACCTATACCTATACCTAACAATGAAAGAATTGCTAATTTGAAGAAATCTGTTAACTGTAACAATGCCACTCTATAGACCAATCCCTTCTCAGTGTTTTATTTTCTCAAAAACGAAGCTCCAAATATTTTCTCTAAACAATGTAAACAGTATTTATGTTTGGCCGTTGTTAATTAAACAAGCTAAAAAATTAGTTGGCTGTGGCCAAAGAAGAAACTTTTTATTTTTTAAAAAGAGAAACTAAAGTCGAGCTAAATTATGAAAATACAATTTGTGATCATTGTTAAATATGTAAATATAATTTTTATTGAAAATAGGATTATAATAAAGATAGGCAATAAAAATGTAATTAGTGATTTAATACGTTCTATCATTAGAGTTTGTTTAACATCCCGTTCACACCTATACTAACATAATGTTGCTAATGAATGTAAGAGTAATTACGTAGATCTTGTTCTTGACGGCTGTACTGATGCAACACTAATTCGGCTTATTACCTCATCTTAATAAAACAAAAAATCTGGTGTGAAACACTCACACAACTTTCTCTTACTGCAGTTTACAAAATTGTCATTGACAAATTTTATAGTCAATATTTAATGAAATTCGTCCGAGTTTTTATGGAGAAAATCACAAAAACTATCTTACTTTTCAGTAAAAAAGCACTTCCGGTTTACTAATTTTCTTGAAACTCGGAATATTGGCAGTTGATATACCAAGTTTGAAGAAAATCGTCCAGTAAATAGTACATCCGGTTGAACGATTTTTACGAAAAGATTATTCTCTTTAATACTTTAACGAAATATTAAGTTTGAACATTCTGCGATTTCTTGTTTTTGAGCTATGCTGTCCGGCACACGCTCGCATTAATTAGAAATAAATAGATTGCCGAAATCCGAGTTTCAATACTATTAGTAAACCGGAAGAACATACATACACAGTTCAATTGCCAAAAACCACTTTTTGGATTCATAGGGCACTAATTTTTGTCTAAATCTACGAACAAACTGCACAGAGGACTAAAGCGCCTTGGCTTCGAAATCTCCTGCTATTGAATATTCTGCCTTCTTATTACTTCTCCTGGCCATCCATCTGTATAGAATTTATGAGTTGCCTGAGATGAGCCAGAAAGTATCACTGTGAGTGAGCTGCTGTCAACTACCTCCCGAATAATGAGGCGCTTTACATCTTGCTGGCTCTCTTTGCTGCAGAGAACACCAATCATGTGGTAATCGACTTCTAGCACAATACAAGTACTAGTTTTACAACAGTAAGTCGTAACTAGATACCAAGTGCAAATACTGACACCTAAGGGAGCCACAACAGATAAAGCTGCCTTGCATCTATAAATACACATCCATAAATGTTCGCTTGAGCAAATGTTCATAGTCGTATTTCTAATTGCGAATATAGGTCCCAAACTAGGTTATGATTTGGAAAATGGTTAAGAATGAGGTGCAATAAAAATTAAAGTGGCATTGAAACTCCTCACCCAGCTGGAGTAGCTTCTACCTATATAAATATAAGCTTCCCATTACTTATTACATTTAGTTGGGGGTGGAAAATTACATGTAAAAAATTAGTAGAACGTAATAAATAACTATATAAATGAAGTAAAAATTAAGTTTATTAAGAAGAAGAAAAGTTTGTGTGAAGTGAGAGAGTTGAATATAACAGATGATAATTAAGTTATCGGTATAGTGAGGGGTGGGCTTTGTTTCTGGCGGCCGCCCCTCTGCCGACCATACAATAGCCGCCTTGTTGTATTATTAAGTTAAAGGCGTTCAATTTCACGCCACCCACCCGTCCCCAGCCACTTCGCCGCCAACTGTGCCCCTCTTTTAATATTCCGTTCACGTTTTCTATTATATATCAACCGGAATTGCCTCTTTCATCCTTTTTAATTTCAAATTATAAAACTATTACTTTTATACATGAACTTTTTTTTTAAAAAAAAGAGAACAAAAAGAAATAAAATACGTTTATAGAGAGACAATAATTTAAAAGATTACGTCCCAACACTCAAAAATTAGGTCACAAAACAATCCAAAATCAAATTTCCTTGTCAAATATTTCTTATAAAAAAAATGATAGGCCTCAAGTTGTAATTGTTTAAAGAAAATTGTTGAAGTCGTTTTCCAGAAAATCGCGATAATTCAAAAAAATAATAATAAATAAGAGAATGTAAAAATAAATAAATAAAATCGCACTTCCGTTAGGACGATTTTGACCGAAGCATGGAAGATCAGTCGGAGCTTTCTGCAGTTTTTCTTTATTGCGACATTTTGTTCAGCCATCGCTACAAACATTTTTTCGCAATCCGATACCATAAAACTGCATTTTCGGTGGAAACCTAGTTTCGAAAATTTAACAAGATCGCAATACTGGCTCCTACAGAGAAAATAATTATTACATAAAAAGTGACGTCTAGAGGGATAGAGATATTCTGCTGAACACCAAAATATTATTCCATATAATGTACATAACAGGTAAACAAATATTCAGTTAAGTATTGTACAGTAAATATGACACTAGAAATATTTCTATATTATCGACCTTGTATATTGTAATGTATTACACAAGTGTTGAAGAGTAAAAGAAAATAGAAATATGCTGTGTATGAGACAGGATGGATTTCCCATGTATATGTGTAGTGTACACATTCAGAGATATATATTTATCATAAATACATGAAATAAGTTAAAGAGGATTTAAGTGTTGACAGATACTGCCGGTGATTGATGGAACAGTATCAGGTTACTGGAGAGAGAAGTAGTTACCGTACTGACAGACGGACAGGTGTTACAGGTAACCGTTCATTGTATTCTGCAATATTGTCGCTGCTCTGCTAAATATTTACAAGACGTCTGATTACACGGGATTATAGTATTGCAAAAATAATATTAAACTTTTTATTTTTACAAAAGCAATGAAAGTAAACAGTGAAAAACTAAAATAGTAGATATGAAAATACTACATGTTTCTGCTGAGAAAACCTATAACATCTTGTTGTGCTGAGAAACTAAATAGAAACAGTAACCAACTATTATTATTCTACAAGGGTTTACAACAACATAGCTGCACATAGAACAGAAAATACCCCTTCTTTAGGTTATTGAAACATTTTCTTCAACCCCTACTAACATCAGATTACAGAATACTTGCTGATGAAGTTCAGTTAATATTTCGATATTTATTTCACTAAAACCATTCGGTCATTTTTATTCTCCTATCGCTGTTATGAGAAAACATAGCGATCACAGCAAATTTTGGAGTTTTCAATATTTTTGGGACACTTAAATAAGAAATAAATGTTTTATACTGAATAATCTGTGTGTGTGTGTGTGTGTGTGTGTGTTTTTAATGGATAAGAATAATATATCTCGGGAACGAAAAGTCACAGGAAGCTTGAACTTGATATTTTTTAAAGTCACCTGGAACCCGATTCGAAAAATCCGTCAGCCTATATATAGATATATTTCGGTTTCTTGCGATTTTCCTGAAGATTGCTCTCACGATCATCTCTATAAACTTTGCATACTAATTGCGCACATAAAAGTCTCTCAGCTATACTTGGAATATATTATCCAAGAATATGGAGTTTTGGAGAGTTCTCAAAGAGTTGGCAACGTTACATTTGCCTTTAGTAAAATATTCGGTTCTTTATCTTTAGTATCTCAATATAATTAAGGCAGTGAAAATCTAACTGCAGAAATAATGTTGAAGGCAGTACGAGAACTGCTTCATGTTTGAAGAATCTCCTTAATCGGAAGTTATGACTTTATACTACTTATGTTTCTGAGTATTTCGGATTTTTTCTCGACAACGGCCCCAAAGGTTTTCTTTAAATTTCTTTGATAAATGCACATATATAATCCTATCCTATCACTTTTATCTGAAACACCAAATATTTTTATTTATTTATTATTTTTATTTTATTTATAATATTTTTATTTTTATTTATTTAAGGCACGTCAACATCTATAGACATTGGCGCCCGGAGCCTTCTCAGATGCACTTCCGGCCACCGTACAGTGTTCTCTCGTTACAAACAACACTGTCCATGACCAGACAGTGAGATGTACAAGCTCCTAGGAATAAGAAATCTAAGGGCAGCACAGCTGAATTCGAACCCGGGTTCCCTCATTGGAGTCCAATGCTCTAACTGTGAGCTGTATACCTGTGAGTGTGTAAACTAAAGGTTCGAAGTTTACTTTCTGTTTCAGTACCACCGCCGAAAGTGCTAACTTATTGTGTTTTTCGAGTTTTTCGCAAATTTTCCTTAGACATGGCTCCAGCAGTTTTCTTTAAACTAGAATATACTAACCAGCTACGGATTTTAGTCTTTTAAGTATTTTTCTGTGAGAATTGAATGTAGGATTTTGTTTGAGCTGACACGATAGATTCCCTCTTTAATACCATTTCTATGAAATAGTTCTTAATAGGTCATCATTGCACCAACCGGATGTAATCGATAATAACTAAACGTTTAGTGAAATGTACACGTTTCAAGCAAATTTGTCAATCAGAACAATGAGAACAAAGTAAAAAAAAGTCGTATGAGTATTTCACACCGGATGTTTTTAGTTGTTCCTCGCATCCAATATCATTCAAAATATTCCAATATAGTAAACATTCCCTGCTTTTTCAAGCTTGGTATTTAGTCACTATTAAAGTAATAACTAGGTAAACATTCATCAATCAATAATTCAGCCATGCGAATTATTCTACAAACATCGCTACATGTCAAACTAATTTGTTGGATACATTATGATGAAACAACTAGTTAGAGCAGTGGCATTTGAAGTGCATACAGATAGCACTATTACTTGCACCTTTGACGTCAAAATTATAATAGCGCAGTTCGCCCGTCACATCACACTGGGCCATGATTTGCATTAGTTATTATGCAACATTAAGCACCACATCAAAATCCTCTCGCTTTCTCAGCATGATCCAATCAGACCGCTGATGTACGACATCTTTTAGTTAAATTACTTTTGGCTTCTCCAGTTCTGGTTTCTAGTGTAAAGTGCTTGGCGTAATTAATTAAACTTCTTATGAAATGATGGTTCTAAATTTCTGCTAACCACTTTAAAGCTCTTGATTTGGCTATGTTTACAACTTTTTTTAAACGAGATTAAGGATCTGACTCTACTTTTCCAGAAAGCCAACTTGGAAAATACAAGACAAATGCCTGATAGGGTCAATGCAATTTTTAGAGTAAACAAAGCAATGGGAATTACACAATTTTAACGATTTCAGGGTCAAGCAGTTTGACAAGATGTAGGCTAGGCTTTATAGTAAGAACAGGAGAAGCCTTGCTGCTTCGATCCGCACAGCTTACAAATATAAAATAATTTTCTATGATGCACTGCTTCATTTTGTGATTTCCGACCACCGGTTTTGGGCGTTCACCCATCTTCAAGATGTCTTGATGACCTGGGCAAGAGACTCTCTGGTGTATCTTAGTGCAAGTGTTCAATATTGCACTAAGAACCTTAATATTCATTATCGTTCATTGAATTGCACTGAGAGTCACAGTGAGTGACAAGATAATTTATTTTCTCAAACGCAGATATCCGAAATAAAAAAAATAATGTATCTCGTTGTCCTGCAGAACTCCGTTAGTTATGACGATAGCAGACAGAATTAATGTTTACTTGATATAGGTTTAGTCGTATTATTTTTAATTAAATGAATAAATCTATTATTCAACCGTAATGAAATAATCTCAAACATTGAGATTTAACTTGTGTGTGTTTGGACTGCCGTCCAATCATGCACCAGTAAGTGCACACGGTGTCCTGGACATGATCCACAATGCTCATCACTTGGTAGTTCAGATACATTGGTAGGCCTATTTATTTTGAACTGAGACGGCATATAAGACAAGGCTATCTATCATTTCTCAATTTGTAACCGTATCTTTCTCAGGATAACCAGGTTATAAGTTACCTAACAAGATTTTACATAACCAATGATTATATTATATGATATTGTGTTTTAGAATTTTATTATATGAGATAAATCCTTACACAATATAACCTTTTATTAAAAAAAAAAACAATTAGTGTGTGCTCGGTGATAGTACAAATGAAACCAAATCGTTCACAAAAAAAAAACTTTTCTGTCTGATGTTTGAAACTAGCGATCAACTGCTAAGCATTCAACCAATGAGAATGTACTAGGTGTAACAATACATTCTTCGGTGCAGGAGTCCCATATTTTTTGAGGTCACGTAAAGGATGTTCTTTTCCCTGACTACCTCAAGAAGAAATAGTATGATCTTAACCAGTTTTCGAAATTGAGTTTTCACTGAAAGTAAGTGTTTTGAGGCTCCCAGAGTATGAAAAAATGTTTACGATACAAAGTTTTGGACTAATTCCATCAACCGGAAGCACGACTTTACTGAACTGTTTTTGCAAATTTTCACAGTTCTCTCACCACAAATGATTCCAACAGATTTTCTTCGATTTCATATAAACTCTGCTCATCTTTAAATCAATTACTTTTATTTGAAACATTATTCTGGTAAAAGTGATGTATGGAGGGGGTGGAGGGGGATTGTAAGGGAATTGAGTCCTTCAGTTTAGCTAAGCACCAAGGGTTAATCTTACAGGCAGACTTTTCATTTTTGTACGAAACTTGTTTAAGTAGGAAAATGAACAAATTTGCAATTTTGGTCAAAGGAACACAATTTGTAGGATAAGTTGGCTCCGGTATCATAACCGCGCATTTTCGCTTTTGTAACATGTTTCAAATAAAATGAAATGTTTATATCTGTACAGTAGCATACCAAGTTTACAGGAAATTTGTAATCGTTTTCGAGAAAATTCCAAAAATCTCTACCTATTTTGTAAAATCGTAAAATTGTGCAAAATCCGGTAAACCGGTTTACTTCAGATTTGAATTCTATCAATACTTCTAATGTGTATTAATTTTCTGTAGGTGATAAAACCATCTATTATACTGAAGTGGTACTTTAGAGGAAAGCATAACGCTACTGTTACCATTGAACCCCCCAAAACACACACACACACACACAATTCAGACCTTGCGACATAAAATATCTGTTTTGGCTCCCCAGCATGTCATGTCTGCAGCTAATAGTAGTCTGGAAAATTTACAATATGAATGTGTGTGTGTGGATTTCGATACATCAGTATTTTATAATGTGCGATTTCTCCATTATCTCAACCCAAAACCACTGAAGCAACTAGCATAAAAGACAAAATAATGGAATTAAATACATGCTCCCAGCGTTTCAAGCAATAAGTTTTATCCTTGAGCAAGTGTTCAACACTGCACTTAGAACCTTAATTCATTATATATCAGATATCTATCTTTTAATTTATTTAATGAATTGCTTCAGACTTCTCTAGAGTTGGTTTAAATGACTGATGAGTGTTGATGACCTTATCGACGTGTATTGGTGAGCCTTGTTGTGTCGCCTGTTAGAACGTATCCTGTTTCATTATAGCATTTCCAAACAACACCCCAACATGACATCCTAAGAGAGAGTCAAGATCCCTCCCAGACTCCCCCCTCAAGAAAAACATGGAATTTTCCAAAACAAGTAACAATCTCCACAAGTTATATCCAAGGAGTTTGTCATAACTGTGCTATGCTTCACTTTCTCCGCCTTGTATGCAATCCTCGGAGTAACGGTAAAGTTATTTAGTAACTTACTTGGTGAATTAGTTTTGATTTTTTCTACCCATTATATGAACTACAACGTGCATTCCCACGGTATGGCTGATGTGACTGATCTCCAGTCACCATTCGATCAAATGAAAACTTTATGAAAACAATTCTTGGGAGTTTCCTGCATTTACCAGATTTCCAACGACCAGCTACCAGTTTCCTATTCTGCAAATGCTTTCTGAGTGGGCATGGCCCTTTTTGTAGCAGTCATACTTTTTAGCTCACGACTTCTTCTCTAAGAAGTCCATTGTAATTGGAGTAAAAGAACAGTCCAAGAATATGTTGGAGAATAATCTGACTAGGTCCACCATTCTGAAAACAATATTTCTAACACATTTAGAGATATTCCAGCAACAATTATTTTATTAGAAGTGGAGAAAGTTAATTACAAAGAATGCAGCTCTGTCATTAAAAAATGAACAAACTCTAAATAAAAAAAAAAGCGGTAAATAGGAGCGGGGGAAAAAAGGGGTAGAATTCTATTAATGTCTGTCAGTGGGTTAGTAAAGTTTAGAAGAACGGCAGGGGGGGAGGAAAAAACTGTAAATAGGGAAAGTGATGAATGGGCATTTGGAGAGGGATACAGGCTGGCCAACTTCAACTCGTTTAACGCTCTCTTTAATTTCGCTGTTACAAGCTACAACTTGTACAACAATACATACCGCTCTCTAACATGTAACGCTACAATTCCGCCAAAAAAAGAAAAGAAAAAACCTTTTATCTTTGTGCCAAAATAAAAATTACTAGCATCGGGGATGTCACTATCCAGAGAGACCGCTGCAAAAGAAATAGTCTTCATCGTTTTAAACGTAATGTAAGGAAGAGTAAAATTACATTTTGGACAAAATTTAAAGCACAACAATGAATGATTCTTTAAAAATACTACTACCGTTTTCAACGGACATAAATGGGAGGAGAAATTGATCTGGGAACTGCTTGCCAAGATTGATACACGTGGTATTCCACCCATCCAGTCTATCCACAAGAAGATCTGCCAATGGACAAACTTTTTTTTAGAGAAAAACACTCAGACGACTTTCCTTATTGCAATTATCTTAGGGAAACTAGTAGCCATAGTAAGGTCTTCCTGGTTTGGGTACCTTGGCTTTCGGGTCACAGGGCAATGAGGCGGCAGATCGCCAAGCGTGGAAGGGTTCAAAAGACGTGAACCGTTCTGCAGCATCGCAAGGTGCCTCAGGATGCAGTCATCAGGGAAAGGGTGCACGATCGATCTCGAGAATGGTGGGTTAAAACTCCTGGCCAAAGGCAGGCGAAAATGTTTATCCATAGCTTCTCGCCCAGGATAAACTGCAGAACTACTTCAGCAAGGCCTATTGGCCTCCTTACTGGCCAATGCAGACTTAATAACCACATGCCTAACAACGGATAATTTATGTAGGTTTTGTCAGGGAGAAGAAGAAACAGCTCTGCACGTCCAGTGTCAGTGTGAGGGGCTCGTATGGCTGAGGTTTCGCCTCTTTGGAGAGGAGAAGCTGACACCTGCAAGCTTCACCCAAAGTGCCTCTCTTAGGACTCCTAAGTCTAATAAACAGACAGAACTCGAGAGGATGCTCTGATTAGGAGTGCTCTTAATCGGTCACGCAGGTGCCTCCCTGAATCTCAAATTCGTTAAGAGACAGGACCGGAGAGGAAACTCCAACTTATGGAGTGCCCCAACAGACTCATAGGGGTCGCAGTGGCGTAGTCTGGAAAGCTGCCCCCCCCCCATAGAATCTTTCTATCTACTGGAATTATTAAAATTTCAATTTATAAATTTTCTTCAAAACAGAAATTATAAGTAAAATTTAGTTCCCTTAAATAGCACACATTACTAGTAGTGAGGGGCACAATGTACACAATGGCTTTTAGGACAGATACAGAAAGTGACTACATTGAAGTCCGTATGATAGCACTACTATATGCCCCAGTATGCGATCAACACTCAAATCCTAGGCTTCGATCAGGTGTTGTAAAATGAGAAATAGTTATATAGGTTATTTGAATAGAAGTTACCCTGCACAAAATCAGAAAAGCCATCGAATATGCAGGATTAAAGGGAACTACCAATACATTACATTGTCAACAGATTTCTTAAATAATTAGAAAAATTCCTTTTCGAAACTTGTTTCCAATGAAAAGAAAACCAACGCAAATTTGATCGAATTTAAATAAAACATTAATTGTCAATCGCATGAGCACTAAATCATTTAAAGCATTAATCTGTAGAGAAGTAAAATATAAAAAAGAAGTGACAAATATTGCACTAATTTATTTATAGATATACACATTAACCTGATAATGCTCTATGAGTGACACAAAATAAACAAAGATCGAATTACCAGATCGATGTCAAATCATATAAAATGAAATCAAATCCGACTTGAAAGGATAAACAGTGTGCTTCTAATTGGTATGACAGGTGTTCACTTCAATATTAAAGATCTTGTAGAAAACATTTATAAGAAAAGATTACTAAAATAATATAATTATGGTTTTATTATGAAATAGTCACCAGAAAGCGACCCTGGCGATTAATAGAGAACTTAATCATTGTTGAGGTGGTTGGTTCCGCAGAGCTGGAAAGCATCAGAGATTTTTTCCGTGGAAGCAGGCTACCACGGAAAATGTCTCTGAACTTAATCATTCTTTAATAGCAATGTGAACTTTATTTCTGTTGTTGTATATTATCTAAATGAATGTTTAATGTAGAACTGGCCGGCAGGCAACTAATTATTTCAGCTAATATATTCTTCAAACCAGAATAAAAGTTCAACTTTTTGTTCAATAGTCCACTAGCTCAATCCCCTGCCATCCCTTAATTATTTGAATTATTTTTATCTTTTCAAATTTCTTTTAATATCATAAAGAATAAAGATTAACAAACATCCAAATACAAATTTTTGTTTGAGGCTAATTTATTGAAACTTTGAGGTCAAAAATCTGAAAGCAAAGAAATAAGATATTCAAAGGTCAGGTCACGATGCAGCTAAAAATACAACGTATATACGAAATATCTGGTATGAAATATTCACACGATTATTTGGCAAATTTAAGATTTTTAAGGCCTCAAGGAGGTTGTGAGGGAAGAACTCGGACTGGACATCTGAAGTGATTAAATGTAGACAAGATAACGGTAGCTATCAATTTTATCTGAAAAATTGTTACAAATAAAAGTGGCGTGTCTCTATTTAGCCTCTACACCGCAAGGTAGATGAGGTTAAAAAGGACTAAGTAAGTAAGTAAGTCTCTATTTAGTATGCGCTTTTTAAAGAAAATCAATGGAGCTATTTCCCAGAAAGTCCCGAAAAATGAAAACAAAAACATTCTGTTAAGTCGGACTTGCTACTGAAGAATCTTGATCACCACCATACAAGATGCGATGGTAGTACCTAAACAATCAATTAGAACTTCCTGTGGTGTAATTCTTGTGTTCTGTCTCTTTAACACACCAAACCACATACTTTGAAAACCACATTCGCTAAAAAACTTCGCAAAAACTTCGAATTGTAGAGGGAATTGGAGTAGGGAGGAGGGAGTGGGAGGTGTTCGGGGAAGCGAGTAATCAGAACCTTGGGTACAAACAGTATATTCAGATGGATAAACAATCAATAAATACAAATACAAGAAAATACTTACATACTGCTAAACTTACGACTAAACTTGACAAGGCCCCAGTGATCCCAATTCTACTAATTACCCTCGTCCTAACCTTTAAGAATAAATTCTATTACATCTAAAAGAATGGCTATAACATACTACCATCCCCTAAAATACTACAATTATCCTAAATGTACGCGAAGAGCTAATACATTACTAATTACGCTACCTTAACACTACAACACCCATACAAGTCTAATATTTTAACGTTAAATATACCCAACACCCTAGAACTAACAAAACCATAAAACCATAATCCAATATAACCCCAAATCAGGCTACGGGGAGAAACGGTGGCATAGTTGTATCTGCGTTTTCTTTGGTTACTCACACCCCAGACCCTTGCATCGAGTGGCCACGCCCCCCCAGAAAGAATTATAAGTACTTACAGATTAGCCAGGCAATACCACTGCATGCTGCAAATTCGGCTGTCCAGCAACACACACAAGAAGAAACTCTAATTCAGAATTTGAAATGCACTGGCCAGTCGGCAGCTTACTACTGACTCACCTGTCCAACCTTATTATTTGTCTGTATTGCTGGTGCAGCGCTTTCAGTTTTCATAACAATGCCACCGTTTGCCCGTATACAGTGACCCACTTACACTTTCTAATATTTTATATTCACTGTTATTATTGTAATTATTATTTTAACTCCCTTACACCTTACAATTGCCCTTCCCCTTGGGGAAAAAGAGGTGGCCATTCGGCTAACCTCTTTTTCCATCCAGAATAATCACTGGTCGGCTGCTCCGGAAGACTGCGAACCGCTGTCCACCCGCGGGGCTGGCTGGGGGTAGTGCATCATGAAGTCCATAGCGATCGCCGGGCACCCTCTAGCTGCTGCTGGTCGGTGGATCCTCTTCCTCGTCTCGATGAACGCCAATAACAAACCAAAGCCGCCAGGATGGTCAGCGCACACGCCGCTCCACTTCCTACTCCACTCGCCGTAATAATCTGCGTCCCAAATCCAAACTGGCCTGAACTCATTGCCTCACTATCCATTGGCAATAGGGGGAAGGCCTCCCTGTCTTTCCTTCGAATAGTAGCCTTAAACACGTGGGATAGTGTCGGTTGAATAGTGAGAACCGTACTGGGCAGATTCGAAAGGCCCTTCCCCAACATCCTTCCAAATGAGGTCGTTTGAGGTGCATAAAAGTCTCGTTCTGGTTCACCAGCAGATAGTCCGCCTCCGGTGATAGTTACAGGGTTACCTTCTTTGTCGGCTCCACTACAGGATACGCTTCCGGCCGATAGAGCTCCATCTGACGTCCTCTCGAGGCTAACGGTAAATCAATGCAGATGTTGATGCTGTCTCGACTAGACGTGGCCAGTACTTTAGCTAACTCATAATAGTGGTGTGCGTCTGCAGGGGAAACCCCGGCCGTAAGCCCCAACCCCTCCGGGAGAAGCGCCGCCACTCTCTTCAGGATCTCGCTAAGGTCACGCGGCGGACGTAACGTACTCACGAGTTTCCCTCCCGATAATCGCTCCACCCCCTCGTGAATCGCACTCTGAGCTTGTGAGGTTACCGTCTCCAGTTCTCCCAGTAGGGTGGAAGAGTTAATGTAAAGAGAAAGAAGGTAGGATAGATGGGAAGTGGTGTTTTCTATGTGGGTTATCCTGGAACAGACACGTCTTTTATTCTTCATTTACCCTCCTACTCCTAAGGGAGTAAGGAGAGCGGGGCCTCGCTTCCCCGACTCCGGGAGAGGGGATGTAAGTGGGATCGTGAACGGAATCATCTACGTCTGATCCGGGGCTCCGGGCGGCCGTCTGCGTCTCACCTCCACACGCTCCAGTCTCCTCTGTACGCGGTAGAACAGTGTTCTCTGGTTCTTGAAATTCTCTTTCAGTTGAGGGGTCCAGCATCTCCTCCCATGGTATCACTCTTTCTTCCGGCTGATCCGCCGGGGGGGTTGTATCCCCATCTTCCTCGTCCCCTAGACTCTCTTGTGACTCGGGCTCTTCCCACTCTCCATTGGTCTTCTCCACAGCAAATGCCTTTAGCCGGTTTAGGTGAACCACCTTTGTAGTTCTCCCTTCCAACTGGATTTCATACGTTAGGTCAGATATTCTTCTGACTACTTGATAGGGTCCCCTCCAGGGGCGATGAAATTTTTTGCAAGCATTTGCGGGTACGGCGGGACAGTGTAGATAGACCCACTGACCTTCCTGCAACGTCCTTGTCTTACTTTTTTTGTTATACTGCCGGCTATTTGTCTGGAAGGCTCTTTCTGAGACTTCGGCGGCTCTTTCGTATGCCACCCGCAAGCGCCGTCGTAACGCCTCAACATAGGGTTCTTGTTCGGTTGTTTCCTCACTGGGTGGTTGGTAGCCCAGCGAGGAGGGTCTAACAACGTTTCTGCCGTAGACAAGATAGTTCGGGGCAAACCGCGTCGCCGAATGCGGGGTGCCGTTGTAGGCCATGATCATGAACGGGAGCCACCGGTCCCAATCCGTTCCTTCCGGGCACACATAATGTGACTACCCATTTATTAAGGTGCGGTGCCAACGCTCTACTCTACCATTAGATTGCGGATGATAGGCTGTGGTGTATATCTTTTGGATGCCCAGCACTCGGCAAAGGTCTTTGAATAGTTTGGATGTAAAATTTGCTCCTAGGTCCGTAATCAGCCGGATCGGTATCCCGTGCCTCACTACTACGCAGCGTATAAAGGCGGCGGCTACTTCGGCGGCTGATTGTTCTTGTAATGGTTGTGCCTCCGCGTACCTCGAGAAATGGTCGATTACCGTCAGGATATACCGATATCCCGTACCGTGCGTCCTCGGTAAGGGCCCTACCACATCTATTGCAACCTGTTCGAATGGTTGGGATGGCTGTCGTGGTTCGCCTAACGGGGGCCGCAGCCCTGGGGGTGTGTTTCTCTCTGCGCATGTCCGGCAGCTCTGAGTAAATCTCTTAATATCCTCATGCATTGAAGGCCAATAATATTGCTGCCTTACCAATGCCTCCATGCGTTCCGGCCCTGGATGTCCACTCACCGGCGACGTATGGTTCTCAGATAGAATCCGTGCTCTGTGCTCCTGTGGTACCACCAATCCCCAATTTCCAGCCGATGATGCGCGGTAATAAACCAAGCCCTCTTGATTTCTTCGGCACATCCCTGGATACTTCCTTAATAATTCCTTACAATCTTCGTCGGCCTCTTGTTGCGCGGAAGTGACGCCATTATAGTCGGGTTGCTCGTCCGATATGGCCCCGATGGTGCGGCTGAGAGCGTCAGCGTTTGCGTGTTTTTTTCCAGGTTTGTGGACTACTTCGTACTCAAATTCGGCCAGGCGTAGTTGCCAGCGGGATAGCCTCGAGGAGGGATCTTTCACGGTCAGGAGCCACCTTAGAGCAGCGTGGTCCGTAATGAGCGTGAATCGTTGACCATAGAGGTAACAACGGAAGTGTTTGGTAGCCCAAACCACCGCCAGCATTTCCTTTTCTGTCGTGCTGTAGTTTCTCTCCGGTTTATTTAACTGTCTACTCGCAAATGCTATAGGTCGTTCTCTTCCTCCCTGCATCTGAGATAGTACGGCCCCTATGGCCAGGTCTGACGCGTCCGTTGCCAATAGAAATGGTCGTGAGAAATCGGGATACGCGAGAATCGCGTCGCTGCACAGCATGGTCTTTAATGTCTGAAACGCTTTCTCCTCCTCAAGGCCCCAATGAAATCTCTGGTTCGTCTTTGTCAGCTGCGTTAGGGGCCTGGCGTGATCGGCGAATCCCGGCATGTATCTTCTATAATATCCGACGAGTCCTAAGAAGGACCTGACCCCCTTCACATTGTGA
Organism: Triatoma infestans; assembly: GCA_011037195.1. Classification (NCBI taxonomy): domain Eukaryota; kingdom Metazoa; phylum Arthropoda; class Insecta; order Hemiptera; family Reduviidae; genus Triatoma; species Triatoma infestans. The sequence goes on from JAAEAF010008485.1 coordinate 285,008, forward strand.
GGTTGAGGGTACAGCTTCACCGCCTCTACCTTGGTCGGGTCCACTTGGACACCTTCCCTATTAACGATGTGTCCCAAATACTTCACTTGATGCGTGGCGAATTGGCACTTCGCCGCATTGACCAGCAAGTTTGCTTCACTTATCCTCTGCAATACGCGGTCCAATCGCTCAGCGTGCTCTCTTAAGTCCCGCCCATGGATGATTACATCATCGAGGTACACAAAGCAACTGGTGCCTCTCAAGTCCGCCAATAATCGGTCCATTAGGAGCTGGAAAGTGGCCGGTGCTCCGGTCAGACCGAAAGCCATTCTTCTGTACTGGTAGTGCCCTTCCAGCGTTGAAAATCCTGTTTTCTGGCGGTCGGCCTCCTCGATTTGTATTTGGTGGTAACCCGATGCCAAATCCAGAGTGGTGAAATACTGGCTGTTACCGAGACTCTCCAGGGTTTCATTGATGTTCGGTAAGGGATACACAGGCACCTTGGTTATGGCGTTAAGGGCTCTGAAATCGGTGCAAAACCGGTACCGTTCTTGCCCATCCTCCGTCTTCTTCCTCACCAAAATGATAGGTGCCGACCAAGGACTGTCCGATGTTTCTATGACTCCATTGCGTAACATTTCCGCAATTAGTTCTCGCATGGGCTCCCGCTGGTGGTATGGGACCCGGTATGGGGGCTTGGCGATCGGCGCTGCTTCTCCGGTATCGATCCGGTGTTTAATCTTTGCGGTGCACCCCAAGTTGGCCTTGACCGGATCCTGAAAAACAGCGAGATGACGGTTTAACACCTCTTCTACGATCTTCTGCTCCGATAGGTCTAAATGTTGCAGCTTCTCTTGGAGTATCCGCACTAGACCCTTCTCATCTTGGTCGCCCGTATGTATCATGTGTGCTTCCGCAAACTCCTCGCAGTCCGTGTCCGTCGCCAGCTCTTCTGCCATACCCAATCTCTGAGATTTTTCTATTAGCACCGGGTCTTCTCCAACATTGATCACCCTGATCCACACATGTTGATCTCTGAGTTCGTGTACACTACGCCCAGCGCACCAGAGGGAATTGTGTTCCTGTGCGCACGGTTCAATTAAGATGGTTGTTCCGAGGCAGTTCGTTTTCACGCTCCCGCCACTAAGGTCTCGCATCTTGGTGGGATCTGGACCCGATGCGTCCCTACCACCAGGTTTGGTAACCGATCCTCCTCGTCTTCCTGTGAGCCCCCGTCAGTCCTCCACATTGCACCCACATCTCCGCTCTTCCTGGCCTCTCTACCTCCGGATACTGACTTGAAACACAAGCTTTGGCCGCCCTCTCTCTCGGCTAGCTTCCTTACTCCCATTATTCTAAAGTCCTCTCTCTGCATTGCCTGGGCCTTTGGTTCTCCTTCCGTCCATGCTTGCCGTCTCCTAATATCCATCTGCAGACCTAATTCCGCCATCCCAGTCACGTCTAAAAGCCCGTCGCCGCTAACACTGATGTTCGCGATGACAAACTCTACTTCTGCGTGCTGTCCCCTCCAACTCACCGGGACCTTCTGAGTTCCCACAACCCTTAGACGCGCTCCTGTCACTCCTTTAGCAACAATGTCACTCTTCTGAATCGGTATTCCCTCCAGAGGTCGCTGGAGGATGGAAACGCTGGCTCCAGTATCCAACAACAGTCGACTTGGTACTCCTGAGAGGTGAGCTTCTACTGATAGGAACTGGTCCGATCCGCCACCGACGTTGATTATTAAGTGGTCTGCCTCTAGCGCTCTTCCCCCTCCACTGTTGGGGCGGGCAGTGGGAGGTAGGCATTTGGGGACTTCGGCGAGTCTGTAACCGCAGCGATCCGGCCGTTAATACCTGCAGTCGTGACGGGCGCCCGCTTCGGGCAGTCTCGGGCCATATGCCCGGCTTGACCACACGTGTAGCAAGCCCCATTGAACGGAGGCCTAGACGGCAGACGAGCCCAACCCTGTTTTCCGTTGCCCGATTCACGGGCCGTACGCCGAGGACGTTCGAGCCCACCACAATCCCTGGCAAGATGCCCTTCCTTGCCACAACGGAAGCAACTTCTGCCCTTCCGATATTGATCAGGGCCGTAAGCGGCCGTCGCATATACCTCACGCGCCCCTTGATACCTAGCGCATTCTTCCTTCTCCACGTGTTCGACGAGTGCGGCTCGCTGGACCGCCTCCGTTAAATTCCTCTGTGGGTGGAGCCTCAACTGTCTTCCAGTCTCCCCCATCAATCCTTTCGTGAAGGCTGCTAGTACTATCCTCTCCAGGTGGGCCCTTTCCCAACGCTGCTGCTCTCTTGAACCCTCCCTAGTCAAGGTACGCTCACCCACCTGTCGGCATCGGTCAGCAAAGGCCCTCGCACCTTCCCCCGGTCGTTGTTGCATGGAATTAAGGGCAAGTAGCTGTTGTTCGGGCGTGAGCAGTTCCTTGAATCTTTCCTCTAACGCTTTCTTATACTGTGCGAAGGTTATTTGTTCACTTTGCAACTCCGCGTCGCTCGACAAGAAAAGTGCGGCCGCCCCAGATGTTTTCAGCCGGCATATCAGTTTTTTGTCCGCATCCGACCAACCCCCGCTGTCCGCAACCATTTCGATCTCTTTCAGGAATTCCTCTACGGGTGGTTCGCCCTCTGCGCCCGACCATGGCTTAATGAGGTTCTGTAGCCCCATTTCCCTCCTCGGCGGAACCGGGCAATCAGGTTTCACCGTTGTCTCGGATAGTTGCCGCGCCTCCAGCCGCAGCCATAGGTTTTCCACTTCCTGTTCGCGCTGCGCGTAAGCCTGGTTGGCCTTCCGGAGGGCCTCCAGCTCCTTCCTCAAGTTCTCCTCCTGTGTAGGCATGATATCCCACTTCTGACACCAGTTTATATGTAGAGGGAATTGGAGTAGGGAGGAGGGAGAGGGAGGTGTTCGGGGAAGCGAGTAATCAGAACTTTGGGTACAAACAGTATATTCAGATGGATAAACAATCAATAAATACAAATACAAGAAAATACTTACATACTGCTAAACTTACGACTAAAATTTACAAGGCCCCAGTGATCCCAATTCTACTAATTACCCTCGTCCTAACCTTTAAGAATAAATTCTATTACATCTAAAAGAATGGCTATAACATACTACCATCCCCTAAAATCCTACAATTATCCTAAATGTACGCGAAGAGCTAATACATTACTAATTACGCTACCTTAACACTACAACACCCATACAAGTCTAATATTTTAACGTTAAATATACCCAACACCCTAGAACTAACAAAACAATAAAACCATCATCCAATATAACCCCAAATCAGGCTACGGGGAGAAACGGTGGCATAGTTGTATCTGCGTTTTCTTTGGTTACTCACACCCCAGACCCTTGCATCGAGTGGCCATACCCCCCCAGAAAGAATTATAAGTACTTACAGATGGCCGGGCAATACCACTGCGTGCTGCAAATTCGGCAGTCCAGCAACACACACAAGAAGAAACTCTAATTCAGAATTTGAAATGCACTGGCCAGTCGGCAGCTTACTACTGACACACCTGTTCAACCTTATTATTCGGCTCTATTGCTGGTGCAGCGCTTTCAGTTTCCATAACAATGCCACCGTTTGCCCGTATACAGTGACCCACTTTATATTCACTGTTATTATTGTAATTATTATTTTAACTCCCTTACACCTTACAATAATATCAAAAAATATTAAAGTGCTTAGCTAAATATTAGCCCCAGTCTTGTATGTTATCTCCCGGCTCAAAATCAATATTAAAGTCCTTAGAATGTTTCTAGCTAAATATTATAAGTGTAAACATAATTTAATTTAAACATGAACATAAACATAAAAAACACACGTATTTGCTCATCGTATTGTATGATAATATATTTAATGTTTCTAGCTAAATATTATAAAAACTTAGCCCTAGTCCTGGTATGTCATCTCACGGCTCAAAAACAATATGAAAGTCCTTAGAATGTGTTTAGCTAAATATTGTATCTAACTATAAATAAAAAAAAACAAAGTCTTTGTTCATAGTATTGGATGATAATATATTTAATGTTTCTAGCTAAATATTATAAAAACTTAGCCCCCGATTTAAAAAAAACAAAGTCTTTATTCATAGTATAGGATGATAATATGTTTAATGTTTGTTGCTAAATATTATAAAAACTTAACCCCCGACTTGGATGTACATCTCACGGCTAAAAAACAATATTAAACTGCTTAAAATGTGTTTAGCTATATATTATAAAAACATAGTCTTGGATGCTTCTCACGGCTCAAGAAAAATATTACAGTCCGTAGAATGTTTCCAACAATACATAATAAAAACAAAGTCTTTGTTTATGGTATTGGATGATAATATATTTGGCCCTAGTCCTGGGATGTCATCTCACGCCTTAACAAAAATATTAAAGTCCTTAGAATGTCCTTAGAACAATACATAAAAAAATCAAAGTCTTTGTTCATAGTATAGTCTAACAATACCTAAAAACACAAAGCATTTGTTCATCGTATTGTATGATAATATCAGAAATTATTAAAGTCTTTAACTAAATATTATAACCACTTAGCCCTCGAGGTGGATGTCATCTCACGGCTCAAAAACAATATTACAGTCCTTAACATGTTTCAAGCTAAATATTATAAAAACTTAGCCCTAGTCTTGTATGCCATCTTAGGGCTCAAAAACAATGTTAAAGTCCTTAGTATGTGTTTAGCTAAATATTATAAGTGTAAACATAATTTAAACATGAACAAAATATCAAAAAATATTAAAGTGTTTAGCTAAATATTATCAAATATTAGCCCTCGACTTGGAAGACATCTCATGGCTCGGAAACAATGTTAAAGTCCTTAGAATGTGTTTATCTAAAATATTATATGTGTAAACATGAATAGAATCCATAAAAATACACAAAGTATTGAATATCAAAAAATATTAAAGTCCTTAGCTAAATATTATAAAATGTTTGCTCACGACTTGAAAGCCACCTCGCGGCTCAGAAACAATGTTAAAGTCCTTAGAATGTGTTTAGCTAAAATATTATAAGTGTAAACATGAACAAAATATCAAAAAATATTAAAGTCCTTAGCTAAATATTATAAAATAGTAGCCCTCGACTTGGATGACAGTTCACGGCTCAAAAACATTATTAAAGTCCTTAAAATGTTTCAAGCTAAATATTACACATCTTAGCCGCATGCCTCGCATGCCATCTCCCGGCTCAAAAAAAATTTTTTTTCCCTGACAAATTTCGACCTTATATTTTCAAGCTAAATATTATAAAACATAGCCGCAGGTCAGGCATGCCCATCTCGCGGCTAACAAATATTCTTTTTACCTTAGATTGTTTTCAAGCTAGATTTTTCAAAACGTAGCCGCATGCCTCGCATGCCATCCCGCGGCTCAAAAATATTTTTTTTCCCTGGTTAAAATCAGATGGGAGGTCTCATCGTAATTTTGTAGCCGCGCGCCAGACCCCTGCCTTCGGGTGTAAATTCATAAGTGCCTGGGGCTCAAAAATTTTGCCGCCAGAACCACCTAATAATATCTACTAATGCCATTTCCTGTGTTGACGGATTCTGTGCGGAAACTTTGTGTTGGTTTCTTCTTCTAGGGTTTTCGAAATAGTTCAGGATGTTTTTTTTTGTTTTTGGAGATGATCTGTTCTGGCGAAAACTCAACCAGGCAAATTTCACACGTTTATAGTAGAACTTTCTCTTCTACTATGAAAGTAGAACTCTTCTAGCACTTACTCTTCTAGTAAGAGAAAGTGAAAAAAAGAGAATGTAGACGTTCTGCAGTGATGAGTGCATTGATTAAAATACCTTTAATGAATTTGGTGGATTATTAACCAACAACAAAAAAAACAAAAAACTATACGAATAAATTCCTATTTAATAGGAAACGATTAATAATTGGCAAATGACCTTCTCTATAATTAAATAAATTTACTGGAATTAAAAAAGAAAAATGAATTGAAAAATAATTATAGCTAGCGAAATAAATTTGGTCTTGACCATGACTTATTTAAAAAATATGTTAATAGAGATTTTACGCCCATGGCTAAAATAAGATATACAGAAATCTTGGATATTTCAGTTAATACTTCATGGATGATTATACCCTGAACAAATACGATGTTCCAAATATGCGCTGAAATTTTCGAAATTGTGTTTTCATAATAAAACATTTGCTTTAAGATGTTCCGAGTGTTGTGTATTGCGGCCATGTTAAATTTTCAAAATTGCGTTGTCACCGGAAATACATAATTTAGGGTCGGTCCCCTGAATAAGAAAACATGTTTTTTAACGAATGATCTGTGTTAACGAATATTTCAAAAACGATAAGTTGCAGGAAGCTCAATCTTTGTATTCCGTTTAGTTACTACCACCGCATCAGTCACGAAGGCTTCGGGCAAAATCCATCAACCGGAAATGCGACTTTACTATGAGTATTTTTTTTTCAATTTGTCGGGATTTTCTTGAAGACAGTAACAACGATTTTCTTTAAACTTCGTATACTATCCACATTCACAAATGCCTATTTATTTTCTCGGAAAAAAGATGGGATCCTGATGGAACAGCAGCGTGTTATGCTTTCCTCTAAAATGCCACTTCAGTATAATATATGGCTTTATCACCTACTAATATTAGTACTGTTACGTATTCCTGGAGTTTAAGGATAGTTTTAACAGGGCAACGGAATACGTAACCTGGTTGACTAAATAAATAATAGATAGCTCTGGTGTCCACACAAGGCAGTGGAATTACTTAGGATTTTTGTCACCCAGAGCACTGTTGTAATCAACTAGCCAAGTAGTGGCAGCCATTAAGTTCCGTTCTAACAGTTGAGCAAAAGTGACGCTACCCCCAGACAGCATTCTTTTCTTAGTGAACACACATACAAATCCTTTTGTATTGTTGTAATCTTTTTGTGAGTTTGCACAGTTACACCTTAATATCATTATTCAAGTGGATCTCACGGTTTTTGTGGCGTATCGTCGAATCGCAGTATCATATGTCTCTTTTACGCCTTACAGTTGCTGCCTCACGTGTGTAATATTTCTAGCAGTCTGGTAATCATTTAATTTGCAGTTTTAACACTCAGTACGAGCCTATTCAGCAGTGGTGATAGTAGGATTCACCAATCTAGATAGCGCCAATCTCAGGCGGATGCACGTGGTTTATATTAACATCTTTCTACTTTCAGAGTAAGATATTTATCCCATTTTTTCCTCTCCTTTATATCTTTTCTCATTATTAATAGTTAATATAAGTTGGCAGAAGCCGTTTATGCAATAATTGATATCGCTCAGAAGGTAATCTATCATATTCTGTTCTTTCTCAGTACCTTCAGTTTCGGTTTAATGTTTACTTTATTATTAATTGTGTTTCTAATTTAAAGCTAAGTGACCCTTCACTGCCTACTCAACTTATACATTCTTGGGAGACGTATTCTATACACCAGATGGAACAAATTCTGATTAAAGGAGGTGTAAGTAACTGTAACTTTAAGGCAAGTATACGCACGTTAGCTTCTCTTACTTGCCCTCCTAGCGTTATTATATATTTTCTCAACCTAGTTTGAGAACATACAGTTCTGTCTGTAACCTACATATTTATTCTTATGCCAACAGCTTTGCAGGTCTACCACCTGCTGGTCCTCCGTGGGATGTGAAGTCATCCTTTCTTCAGCAACCTGTGGACAGCTCTGGAAGGGATTGTTTGCCATTCAGACAGTCAGAGTAATTCACAGGGCGTACCCACTAGTCAGCGTTCGTTTTCGAGCTCGGAAGTGAGGCGGAAGAACTGGGGCTGCGCGTGTTCATCAATAAATTTATTATTATTTTTGACTTGGTGTTTTTTCTGACTTTGTTGCCCCACCTTTCTATTCTTTACAGCAAGACCTGCCTATGGTCTCCTTACGGAGTTCCTGCAGTGTTCTAAATTCCCGGAAACCATCTGTTGGTGCCGGATGAATACTACCGAGCCTGCAATTACGTAACAAGTACACATTATAATTATGGATTGAATTCCAGATTTAAAAAATATCGAAGCTATAACACTACCTCTAGGAAAATTACCACTGCTACGTCAGCAGGAGCTGACAACATATAAATACTCCCACCGGCCAGCAGGCAGGCAGTTCCAAGCTCGCCACCGTCTAGTAAAGTTCGAAGTAGTCTATAGTATTAGCTAGTGCCTTAATTTGTTATAACCAGTATTATATCATTATATTGTAATCTTAAATAAAATAACTTTTTAAAAAGAAACTTCCGGGTTCTTGAAATATAACTGGCGCCCGAACAGGGACTGCGAAAGCTTATAAGTCTAGTGCGACCACTTGTCTCACGTGCGACCATTTGTCTCATCATATCAAAAAAGACTTGAAGCTCCCACATCAGTGGCTTATTCGCAGCACTCCACCTACAAGAACCAGGACCATCCTCAGACGATAAAAGAAAAGCAAGCTGGCGAGTCAACAACAACGCTTAAAAACTGTAAGTAGCTCATCTGTCCTTAAACCCTCTAAACTAGTTCTCCCCAAAGAAACTATCCCTGAAATGGCCCAAATAAATTACAAAATCTCCAAAGAAGACTATGACCACATCCCCTACTTTGACGGAAACCCTTCCGAGCTAGCGTTCTTCTGCGAGATTGTCGAAAGTGCCTTCGCCACAGTCTGCGCAGAAAATATAATTGAAAGGGATTACAACCACAACATCCTTTTTATAAAAGTTAAGAGTAGACTGCTAGGGCCCGCTAGAAATATACTTCTTTCACATAACGTGGACCATTTATTAAATTTATTAAAATACTTGAAAGAGAGTTTCGCTGACTCGAGATCTTACGAGATCCTCAAAGATGAAATCCTACAAACTAAAATGCATGCTAGAGAGTCTCCCATTGACTTCGTCAATAGGATACAGGAGTTGCGAAATTTAGTTTATATTAGACTAAAACTAGACGGACTCACAGCAGACGCCCTGAAACAATTGATAACCCGAGTCGACAGGGAAATAATCTTCCACATATATAAATGCCTGCCCCCGACATTAAGCAACCACATTATGATTTTTGATCCTAGCACACTAGACGAGGTACGAAACATTATCTACAACAAATGTTCCTTCATTGTAGCTAATTTAAACTCCTCTCACGGTCCTAAAAGGCCCAACCAACCATTTCGGAAACCAAACCAATACCAACAGCCTTACAGACCGAATACCCAATACTCTTATAGACCGAATCCACAATACGTCCCAATGAATCAGACCCCTAACTACCAGCACCAACCAATTGAATATAATCCCAGGCCTATGGAACAAAGACCTCAACCTTCTCTTTACCGACAACAACCGCAACCACAACTGCAACAACCTCAACGATCAAATTTTGGACAATCTATAAATCCAAGCAATCCCAATAACCCGAATAACCCTAACCATCCTTTTAATCGACCCAGATTACCTCCTGGTTACTTTTCCCAAAATACGGTGTCTATGCGTACTGCAGGCAGACCCAGGTTCAAAGATTACATTTCTCCTCACGAACTGACGCATTGCCAAAATGACGAGCAACCTGAAAAGTACTCTGAACCAGACAAGCCTTACGAAAACAGACTTTCCCGCCTAGAGAACTCACTAGACAAACTAACTGAAAAATTCGATCATTTTTTAGACGTTGGCCACGGGAGCCAAGAAGGCCCCCCGAATTCAACCTAAACCTAGTAGACAAGTCTCTCCCACACTTTGAGGACAGATACGGACTGAAATGGCTCATCGACACCGGATCAGCCGAAAACTACATAAATCCTAACGTTGTCCCAACTGACATAACACGATCCAAGGACCCATTCATAATAACGACACCCGCAGGAAAGAAGAACGGAGAACAATCTTGCACCCTCAACATACAAGACACGTTTCACGCAAACTTAGACACTAAATTCCACTTATTCCCCTTTTCGGACAAATATGATATACTATTAGGCCATAAAACGATGCAAGCACTCGGCATGAGCATCGACTTAAACAAAAATATCCTTTCTTACCCTCAGGGTATAATCCCCTTAAAATTTACACTTGATATCCCTGAAAATAACTTAAACGTAATAAAATTAGAACAGGGAGTTAATTTTATAGAACTTCCGGTAAAAAATAAAGAATTAAAAAACGGATTAATTAATGAAAATATAGAAATAAATGATAAGGAGGTCACAATAAAGGAGGCCTTTATAGCGTTAGGAATAATAAAATCTTGTGCGAAGTTGAATCCAAGGAAGTCATGGCCATTTGCCCCGAACCTATGGATATCGACGAACCGCAGGAAATTAGCGTAAGCATACCGGACGTAGTAGTGACCAATTGTCCCGAAATGTCTGACGAACGTAGGTTAAGAGAAATAAAAAATGAAATTCCGAAACTAATTAGAACTGAGCATATGAACTCAGAGCAAAAAAATAAGAAATTAAAATTATTAAAGAGCTACCCTAAAGTAATTAAAAGAGAACAGGACCGACCAAGTTGTACTGATTTACTAAAACACAGAATAACAACTACAGATGACAGACCAGTATACGCACGAAACTGCAGATATCCAGAAATTTATCGCAAGTACAAGTACTTACGAGCAGAAATTGACAAACGACGTCAAAACAAAACCCTTCAACACCACGAATTTGTACGCACGCCCTTCGATCCAGGGGGACCTGCAATATTCCTACGCATGCCCTTTGATCCAGGGGGACCTTTAACAGCAAAAGCATAAGTCTGGATCATAATAAAAATCAAATTGGCATTCTCACGGAAAAATAAAACCGGAATGCGGAAAAATATTGTAACAAAAAAGGAAAATAGGAAAACTAATTAATTAAATAAGGAACTAAAATAATAAAAATCCTAACCAAGGAAGATAGGAAAAATTATAAACCTCTCGAATTAGAAAATATATCTTAAATAATTAAATAGAAAATATATATTAAATAACTAGATAATAAATTATAGAACACCGGAAACTACCCGTTCGCTGCATACGTACGATACCAAGGTAGACACGACGGTATAAAAGAGTTAACTACGGAAAGCATAGAAGTAAAATACAATAAACCTTTATGATTAATTTAGGAGAAAAATATATATACATTTTAATTAAAGTTAAATTCAGTAACTAAAACCTGTCTGTACTTTAAAACCATTTTCAAAAAACCATACAATTCATGCCAATCCTTCCGTTTAACCACACGATAACTTGTCGTTCATTTAAAACATTTTGTCCCAAATACTTTTTCCTAAAACCACGCATAATAGTACAATTACCTATTATAGGCAACATACTTTCGTCTTCATTTAAATCACACACGGAACAGGCATACGCAATATCATTTATCCAGGGTTTATAATATAAAGTGAATAATTCGCATCTCACCTTATATACTGTTTTAATTAAAGCCAGACTAAATTCATCCTTAATATATGCAATATTATGATTTAGTTTTATACAACAAATGATACTCCGCACCAGATGACGAAGTAAATAGTTCGTTTCTAAAATCTTCTATACCTTTGTTAACTACACTAACCATCTGCTCATACCACCTATCTACTGTTCTAAATTTTCTATCTAGAACATAATCTAGGTATTCTGCCAAATTTAGCCATTCTTTAAACCATGGAGTACTCGTTGCTTTAATACCCTCCAAAGCTACAATATATGGAAGTCGGCCAGAACGGTAATTCAATATTTTACACATATAATTTACATTGAGCTCTAATGCAGTAAGAGGAAGTTGAAAATGTCGAATACAATTTCAACGAATGTATTAATAATAACTACGGGACCTATCAATAAATTATAAATAAGGAAAAATAACTAGATAATTATAAATTAATAAGAAAAAGGAATTATAAATTAACAATTTAAATAAAAATCTAAACTAGTTCCGGGAATATGAACCCTAGTAAATAAATAGATTAAGTGGTACAAATCATATAAAAGGATCAGCTCTAAACCTCAACAATGTTATTAAATAAAATTATTAGATACGCAGTCAGTTAATATTTATCGTTAATATTTATAGTTAAAAGAAAATTCCAATAAATCATCAACGGATGTAGATAAGACTATAATTTATAAATATAAAACCTCAGCATAAAGAAAATTCCAATTAATCGGCACAGGATGTAGATAAGAATATAATCTATGGATACAAAACCTCATCATAAAAGAAATCTGTAGTTATAACCGCTGACTATGATGAATCTAGTCATCAGCACCGGATATGACTCATGAATCGGGAATTCTGCAGCTTACGCGTAACAAAGCGTACTTCATAGATAAACACTATAATAAGAAGAAGAATGATAATAGTGTTTTATTAAATAAATCTAAAACAAGCAAAACGCTTTTATTCTATAACTTCCATAATATGGGAATTCGTAACCATAATCAAATATCACTTTTTCAAAAAGAAATGTACATAATAACTAAATATACAAGCTTACCTCCTATTCTAAATAAAATGAAAAACAAAATAAAATGAAATACGTATATACTTTAAAGTACATAGTGCGCACTGCGCTCTCTCTCTCCCTCTCTCCACGGATATTATAATTCAAGTTCAGCGACTCCCCTCTCAGTCGACTATTGACATCTTCCTACTGTTATCGCTAATGTAATGTTTACCAACTAAATAAATACTATACTTTACTATACTATACTAGATACTGCTGACGTACAATTAGATAAGACCTTTAATATAAAAATAAATACTATACTATACTATACGTTTATACATATCGCTGACCGGGAATTCTACCCGTTACACTTGACCCAGTTTACGTCATAGACAGATACTATACTTTTATACACGTTACCGACATACAATTAATAGACATCGAACTAGATAAAATTTATCACATCATCAGCACTACTTATCAGCACAACCGGACGGCACAGATAAAGTCACTCTTTAAATATTATTATTACCTTCGTAATAAGCTAGACCATTTAACCCTTAACAAATCCAGACCTAAACGGGGACTTATTAACGGCTTAGGCAAAGCCATTTCCTGGTTAACCGGAAACATGGACAGTGACGACAAGGAACGATACGACAAAGTCATCAACACTATAGAACGAAACAGTTTTCACCTCCAAAATAACCTAAAAACCCAAATGGCCATAAACAAGCGAGTAATTGAAGAGTTCAATCACGATATACAAATTATACAAACTAACAATGACAAAATGACAACCTTCTTCTCCAACCCTATAATTAGCCAAGTTGAACTAAATCAGCAATTCAATTCGATTCTCCTTAACCTGGTCCTTATCGCCAACCATATTGACGACATGGAAAACTCTCTGGATTTCTGTAAATTAAACACCATACATTCTAGCACCTTCTCTCTCAAAGATCTCGAGTCACTACTAAAATCCCACAATATAACGTTCGTAACAGCAGACATCGAGGCACTTTGGCAATTAAGCAAGGTACACTGCTCAATAAAAACCTGGAATATCTACTACTTCATTAGCGTTCCCCTAAAAACCCCTTCCTTTGAGACGTACTTCCTCTTATCCTATCCTATAGAGAGAGACAACCACCTCCTGACAATTCATGTCCATCCACCGTTGATCCTAAAAATCCAAGATGAGTTATTTACAGCCACCTGTGAGGAAATCAACAGCGCTATGTACTGCCGCAACAAAACCAGCATCCAAAACGATTGTATTCGCCAACTCATCACCAACATCAACCCCGTAGCATGCAAGACGGTATACACATCAAGTGCACCATTTATCAAATACATCCCTTTTGTGGACCACTTTTGAACTTTCAGGACCAATAGAATTGCAATAAGAAAGGACAACCATAATGACACTATATTCTTGACCAACACTAGCCTCATAAAATTAAACAAGGACGAAACTCTACTAGACAGCAAAGCCATACCCATATACAAGGATTCCAAAGGCATAGTGACAACTACACAAGTGTTCACTCACACCAACATAAACATATCTTTTGAAAATCTGCACAAAATCAACCTAAAGATGGAACCACTGGAGTTACTAGAAGAAACACCCAAGGACTCGGCACATCTCTACTATTTTATTATCATTCCAATACTGCTACTACTGTTGCCCCCTTTGTATGTTTACTATGTCTGTAGAAAGAAGACGAATCCGGGCGCAACAGAAGGAGACCAACTACAACCCACACCTCGACATATCTACCCTGGACTTCCGTGCCAATTGTCGCAGGAGCTCCAAACTTGTGGAGGGAGGAGTTATAACACTACCTCTAGGAAAATTACCACTGCTACATCAGCAGGAGCTGACAACATATAAATACTCCCACCGGCCAGCAGGCAGGCAGTTCCAAGCTCGCCACCGTCTAGTAAAGTTCGAAGTAGTCTATAGTATTAGCTAGTGCCTTAATTTGTTATAACCAGTATTATATCATTATATTGTAATCTTAAATAAAATAACTTTTTAAAAAGAAACTTCCGGGTTCTTGAAATATAACTTCGATTAACCGGAAATGTGACTTATATAATAAGGTTATTATATAAGATTATTAGGTTCCTGACTTTTCTCGAATTTTCGCGACTGTAACGATTTCCTTTGAACTTGATCTGTGCCACTTTACAAATAAAAGCGTGTTATTTTTTATTTCAAACATTTTTCCACCAAAAAGATTATTTGTGATAGTTGTGGGGGATTGTGTCGTAAATTTCAAATGTTGTATGTTGTTGGTGCAGTGTATTCAGAGCGCTCTAGTAGACGGTAATATAATCATTAGTTCTCCATCTGCCAAGGAGGATGAGGAGGTTATAATTTCCTAAAAAAAAACAGTCGGTTCCTAATACTTTCATTCGTGTAAATTAATGAGAACTAGTAATAATTATGTTTGTACAGAATTAGTTAATTACTATGTAAATTACAGTAAGAATAAGTTATGTGAGTGTTTACTCCAAATTTTTGTTTACATTATTATTGTTACATATGATTAAATAGGTCACAGGTAAATATATAAAGTGAAATATTATTAATTGAAGGAAATTTTGTTCAAAATATTTATGTATGGGTCATAACAGTATGTACCACAACAGTGCCTGAAGGACTACTACTTCAGATATCATATTGACTTTGTATAAAAATTAAAAGCCATTAAACAAGGGCGTATCTTAACTACTGTTTATTTACTTTTACTTCCTTTATAAATAATACACAAATATGGAGTAGTGAAACATTATGAGGAACCATTAATTTTATACTTTCTTTTACTGCTATTAGTACTACTTAGGTATATCTCAAATTTTCAAAGTTCAATTTTGATGTCCGGAAAATAAACGACTGGGAGAAAATATCTGAAAATATGAAAGAAGTCGCAATAACCTAAAACATGCTATTAACACCCATATTGTTAATGTTAATACAGTATTGTATGGAAGTATGTCACAATAATTTTATTATATTTTTATATAAATAACGTTTTTTTTTATATGTGAAGAGAGTGTCACTTTTATAAATGATATCTCTCTTAAACATGTAAAAACAGATGCTAACAAAAATATAGTTCCTGTATATCTCATTATTTTAATGACTATACTTTTTACTTCCTCTTACCCCGCAGTAAGAAGAAAACTATGGCGATCGTGTCATTTTTTAAATTTCCACTGAAAATACACGTTTCGTGGTCTCTGAATATGAAAAACAATATTTAGCGAGTGGCCTTGTATGTGTGGACAAAATATTTCAATAACTACAGTCGCAGGAAATTCAAAATTGGAATCCGTTTAGTTTAGCATTACCACGATGACTTGAAAGTTTCCGTTAAAATCCATCAACCGGAAGTGCCTCTTTACTGCATTTTACTGTTTCGCGATTTTTTTCGGAAACGGCTCTAACGATTTTTCATACTTTATGACATATAAAAATGGCTAATCACTTTTATATGAAACATTTTCTTTCTTATGAAAATTGATCTTTAGGGGAGGTTCTGGTTGAACCGAAACGTTAAACTTTTTCAATTCAATATAGTATCTGGTTATTCCACCTTTATAATATATTTTATTATAAATATTAGAAGTTGAATATGTGGATGAGTCCACGATGCTGGATAATATTTGGGAAATTTTCCGTCCTACTTGCATGTGTTGTTCCTGACCGATTTTGGAATCTCATCATCATTAAATGTTATTTGATAGTTTAAACTATCAAATGTGTGTACAGAAGTGACTTCAACTTTATGTTTCTGCCACGCACTATACTTGTTGATTGTCGACAATTAACTCTGTACACGAATTTGATAGCCTTAAACTCTGACATCTGGACGAGAATCCGAAACCGGTCAGGAACAACATACGTATATGTGGATGCTACAACGGATAAAATCCCAAAAATTAGAAGTAGTGCCAGAATTCCAAAGAAAAAGCGGAAGAAAATCGTTTTAAAGTGCGAGTAAAAGATTGAATGGCTTTTTGAGATTGTAAGCATTTTCCCGAAAATAACTATAACATTTTTCTTTAAACTTGGAATGCTAACAGCACAAACCAATCACCTTCATTTGAAAGATTTTTCAGGAATAATTGATTTTATGGATATTGAGGGAAATGAATTATACCAATTAGATATCAAGTGTTATAATGACGCATTTAAGTATCTGCTATGTGCTAACAATTGAAAATTGCAATTGTATTAATTAGAACCCAACGACCTTGGAAGAAAATAATAAAGTTACCCTGTATTAGGAAAAGGATTAACTCATGGTAGAGTGTTGGAGGCAGAGCTAATCGCAATTACTATCTCCGCCGCCGAAATAAGAAGACGGGGTGTGTATAACTCCAGAGTCGTCATTTATTCGGATAGCCAGGCTGCTCTGCGGGCAATTGACTCCTGGGAGATCAGCTCAAGGCTGGTGTGGGATTGCCTAGGTGCACTCAGGGAAATTAGTAGCCATAATAAGGTCTTCCTGGTTTGGGTACCTGGCACTCGGGTTATAGAGGCAATGGGGCGGCGGACCGCCTGTCCCGGGAGGGTTCAACCAGAGCACTTATCGGGCCGGAGCCGTTCTGTGGCGTCTCAAGATGCCTCAGGAGTGCATCCATCAAGACATGGATGCAGGACCGATCAAGGGAATGGTGGGTCAAAACTTCAGGCCAGAGGCAGGCGAAAAAGTTTATCCATAGCCACTCGCCCAAGCTAACTGCGGAATTACTCCAATTAGGCCGGGCGGCCATAAGGATAGCAGTTGGCGTTCTCACTGGCCATTGTAGATTAAATAAGCACATGCATCGCATGGGCCTGGCAACGGATAGCCTGTGTAGGTTTGTCAGGAAAAAGAGGAGACGGCACTGCACGTGGTATGTCAGTGCGAGGGGCTGGTCTGGCTAAGGTACCGCCTCTTTGGTAAAGAGAAGCTGGTGCCAACAAGCCTCAGCCAGGGCCCTCTCTCGGACCTATTAAGTCTTTTAAGGCAAGCAGGACTCGAGAGGGTGCTCTGATGGCAGGTGCTCTGATTGACCACCTGGGAGCCCCCCCCCAATTCCACAGTCCGGTAAAGGACAGGATCGGGGAAGGGCCTCCAACTAGGGGGTTGCCACAATAGATCCATGGGGTGTCGCCCTGGCGCAGGCTGAAGAGCCTATTTCCCTCGTTGACTAATCTAAGTCTAATAGCTAGAGTGTTTGGACTAACAACTAGGAAGTCCCGGGCTCGAGTCCAGCAATGCTTTCCTAAGACTTTCTCTTCTTAGAGCCTTCTATACAGCACACTTACCGTACTAGACAGTTCCCTGAGATGGCTTGCGGGGGGCACAATAGTTTCGCAGTCAATATCCCCTATTACACTCTTACCCTGGTATAAGTGCCAGTGCATGTTTGACATGGAATGTAACGGTGAAAAAGACCGCATCCGTCAAGGCAAGCCACGTAATTTCTTTGGTGGATTAAGTAACCAGTGGCTTCGATACTAACAAAAACGAGGAGAAAGTAAAAGGAGGCTGTTCTGGAAAACTCGTCCCCGGACTGAGATCAAGCTGGACTTCTTGGCAGTTAGGACCAGAGAAAATTTGTAGCGTGTGGGCAATTGTTTCTCACCGCTCCGACCACATTGTACTAGACTCATGAGCAAGCACCTACCTACCACGAAACAGAGCCTAGATAACGGCAGCCTAATGATAGATGATCTGCAGATACTGTTCCGACATGGAGACGGTTCCAATAAACCTATTAACACAGTGCGACACAAACTTCCAATAAGGTTCAGAGTCCAGGGCCGTATAAAATGTTATAGGGATGATATATGTTTCCGGGCTTCAGTCTGGGGACACATTGGCCTTTTCTGGTTAATGTGCACTCAAGACTTCACTAAAAAAAGAAAAGAAAAGAAAAATGATCATGGAGAAGTCGTGTGAGTGTTTCACACGAGGAAGATTTTGTATTGAACTTAATTGTCTCTTGCCTTGTTATTTACTTTGATGCCAAGTTCATTACTTCATGATTTAATTAGACTCTAATCATAAACCATCAATATGTGGTTGGAAAGTTTTGAAAAACCAGTTTGGAGGAATTTATTTTTTTTGTAATATAAATTCGTCAAACTTCTATTAAACATAATTTTCAGGTGACGCTGTGGATGATTTTTATGGGGGGGGAATCATACGGGTGTTCAACGTGTATCAGTTATAAAACCTATATATAAGTTTTCTATTTCACTGCTCTTTTTGTGTTGGGGAGTTGTAAACAATCTTTGAGTAAATTTAAAGCATATATCTAAAATACTGGCTTTGTTTGCGTTCTTTGCGACCAAATTTTTCTATTAGTACTATTTTCATATACCTGATTAACTAAGGTACATTAGCGCTCTCTGACTTTACCATAAATCTTATAGCACAGTTTCAATTTTTATCTAACTGACAGGTGCACCTGAACTTCTCTTGGAAAGCAAGTTTTTTCAGGGAACATGTTTCTTAAAAGTGATACAAGTGACGCTCTGTAATAACCCCAAGTTTAAAGTAAATCGAGAAAAGTCCCCCCCCCCCAACTCGATAATCTTTTCTGTAAAGTAGCACCTCCGGTTACCCGATTTTCCTCAAATTCTAGTAAAAAAAAATCGATATTAGTGTTGTCCTGTGGGCTATTATGCCCTTCCATTGGTAAATACTTTTGTCCCAATCAACTTTTGTCCTTATTAAGGGCAAAGGTGTAAAATTTGTAATTTAAATATCATTTTATAATTTTAAATATTAATTATTCCACTAAGAGAATGTTGTGTGAATGTATCACATCAGATTTTTATTTCGTTTAGAACTGGCCGGCCATAAAATCCCAATAATAATACGAGGTCAGAGCGCTTGCGGTGACCCAGCGAAAGGATTGGCCGATATCATGCTTGCCCCTTCTCTCCTTCTCACTTCAACTCATTGCTTTTTATCTCATATTGCCTCATCTTAGTCCATATTGATGATAACGTAACCATAGTGACTCAGAAAAAAAAACATCACATCCGTTCTAACGCTATTTACAGCTCAATACCGCATACGGTATATTTTAGTTCATACATTCTTTTATTATTATTTCTACAGCTAACTGTTACGGCGTCAAGACCTTGGAAGGTGTTTGTCATAATTACCTTCTTCTTCTTTTTATAGTTTCGCAAGTTTCACTTTTATTAAGCTATTATGTCATACTAATAACTCGTTCCCGGAGATTTTCATGACTATAATCTATAAAGAACTATTTGGAAATTTAATTTGGACCATTAAAAATCGATTTAAAATTTTATTAGATTTTAGAATATTATTAGTATTCATTTTCACTAAGGAAATTGAATGGCACTTATTTAATCTTAGTAATAATAATACGGAAAAAATAAAATGAGTTTATTTAAATGAATGCACTACTATCTGCCTGAATGAGAATGGCTTTTATTTTTATATGAAAGGTTTTTCTAAGAAAATTTGATTTCTTTGTGAAGTTGCTGAGGGAGTTGTAATTGATGAGCTTTGCTCGTCCCAAAATGGGTTAAAACTGAAAGTGCAACTTACAGCAATAAATTTGTGAGTTTTCTTTAGGGATTTTTTTATCGTAAAATAAATCATCCTTTACTTTTAAATTTTAGAAGCTAACTGAACACTCACTTTTATTTTAAACATTTTTTGGTGGTTAACTTGATTTTAGACGCATATTGTGAGTTAGGCTATTTGTAAATTAAAACTAATAATTACTAAATAATTATCTACTTTTCATTGGTATAAACAACATAACATCTTATATCGATTTGTGATCGTTAGTGTGCATATTGATCGATGTTTTAAGTTGAAACAAAACAATAACAACAAAAAACTATAGAAAGATGAATTTTCGTAATAATATATATATATATATATATATAATCCACGTGTGCGAAATGATTTAACCATTATAACTGTCCAACAGGATGATACTAGTATATATACTATTGAAGTAATAAAGGTTAGTTCATTACCATGTGATTGTAGGATGAATCGTGTAAGGTTAGTTTGTCAAATACCACGAACCGTTCACTTTGTGACACCACAAAGGTCATTTGGTTTTTTTTTGTATATAGCGCCCAGTATAATAATAATAAAGCATTTTTCATTCCCAGAGGGCGCTACTAACACCATAAGCGCGCGCGCACACACACACACACTTATTTTATATCTAATAGAAACTGATTTCTTAACTGTTATTCTGATAGTTGTTTACAAAATTTACTAAAAAATTCAATTGGTGACACGAAGAACTTAAATTTTAAAGTTTAACTTAAATGTTAAAATAATTTCTTCCTTCATATATTTTTATTGATTGGATGGTTTATTGTTCGTTGTTCATTTTTTTTTTTTTATTAAAACACATTACTTCGTTAGGTAAATGTGCAATCTGGTTTCCAAAAAAGTGGCACTTGCTGATATCCTGTTCGCAAAGAATGATACCGAGAACATAAAGCTTCACCTTCGCCACTGATTAGGAAAAAAAAATTGTGGTGTGAAACATTCACACGACTTTTTCCCGCTCCTGTCAATACAATAATATATAAAATGACAATTTTTCTTCAAACTTCAAACGTTGGTCATTCGTTCCAACATATTTATGGAGATTGTAATGAGAGGGAAAGTAGCCAGCTATGCTTAATGAATGATGACACTGTAATCCAGCACAACATCGCCACAAACCAAATTTGGAACTTTACCACCACGAATTTTCTACAACTGTCTAAAAATGCAATTGGAAAAATTTGCAAATGAAAGTGATGGAGTAAAGTGACATTCCGAGTTTAAAGGAAATCGTTACAATCGTTTTATAGAAAATTCCAATCAACTCAAAACTTATTCTGTGAAGTTGGACTTTTGGTTAACTGATTTTCTTCAAATTTAGAACACCATCACAATGTTTCTAATGTATATTAATATGCCACTGAATGTTACTGTTCCATCAGAACCTCCAAAAAAATCCATTTTTCCGAGAATGTGGTAGGTATGAATGTGTTTAGATAGGGTACGTAATTTAAAGAAAATCGCCAAAGCCGTTTCTGAGAAAATTGCGAAAAACTGAAAAAAAACAAAAAATCTGGTGTGAAACACTCACACAACTTTCTCTTACTCCAGTTCTCAAAATTATAATTGACAAATTTTATAGTTTGTGTACCAAATTTAATAAAATTTGTCGAAAACTGGAAAAAACTGTTCAGTAAAAGCGCACTTCCGGTTTACTGATTTTCCGGTTTACCCGAATTTTGGCCATCTATTTATTTCTAATTAATTTCATTTGGATGATAGAGTTGTACATCACGTATGATACCACTTTAGAGGAAGCTGTAACCCTACCCCTCTCCTAAAAGTGCCCTTAAATGAATTTTCCCAGAGAAATGTTTTATACAAAAGTTGTAGATCTTTAAGTGTTTAGTTTATATGTGTAGTTTCAAGAAAATCGTCGGGGCCATTTTTGAGAAAATAGCGAAAAAGTGAAAAAAATCATATTTAGTAAAGTGTTAAAACAAAAGCACTTCCGGTTTTCCGATTTTTCTCAAACTCGGAATTTCAACAACATATTTAATTCTAATTAACATTATTTAAATGACCGAATTGTGTAATAACCTGAAATAGCACTTTAGAGGGTATCCTAACCCCACCCCTCCCCCAGAAGGGCCCTTAAATGAATTTTCCCAGAGAAATATTACAAATAAAAGTTGTAGCTCCTTGTATATGTAGTTGATGTATCAAGTTTAAAGAAAATCCTTGGAGCCATTTTTGAGAAAAAAGCAAAAAAGTAAAAAAGTCATCTAGTAAAGTGGTACTTCCGGTTGAGGAATTTTGACAGATAACGCACAGTCAGATCGCATGGTGCTACCTAAACGGAATATTAAGTTTCAGTTTTCTACGGTTTTTCGTTTTTGAGCTATCTGTTCACATACACACTGTACACAGTGTGCTAAAAGCTGAACGCACACACACAGACCATTTGCTAAAAACCACTTTTTTGGACTCAGGGGTCCTCAAAACGGATATTTCCGTTAAAACTCGATATCGAAAATTTGACACGATTACAATACTTCCTCTTACTAGGAGTAAGAGAAAGTAAAAAAACAGTCCAGTCGCATTTCCAGTTGATGGATTTCGACTGAAACTTCCGTGTCGGATGCGTTAAGGGTACGCCAAGTGTGTGCTTCCTATGAGAAAGGGTGGAGAGTGCATTTTCTAAAAACCATCATTTTCGTATTGAGGGGAACATATATTTCCGGTGAAAGATCTACAAGTTTGCTAACATTGCAATACTCCCCCCTTCCGCATAAAGCAGTAAGAGGATATAAACCACACGATCTCACCTTGTTTGACAAATATACAATTTCACGCCTGAAGGACGGTAATTTATGTATTTTTTTTTTTTTATCATAATAACAGTTTATATTGGAATATATTATCATTAATAAAAGGGAATATAATTTAATTTATTTTAAATCTGTATTTTTTTTTATATATTATTATTTTGTAAGTATTAATTTACGTACATATATTAAGTAGAGCAAATACAATTAATTTCAATAATTTGTTTAAATTAAATCAAGTCCAAAATGAAACTAGTAATTATATCAGACAAGTTTTTTTTTTAACTTTGATGTTTTACAAATTATAAATAATTATATCTAGCTTAGTTTAGTAATATAGTTTTCAAATTGTACTTTTGTTGGACGCAACAATGGCGTTTGCTTTTATTAGGAATGTTCCGAGGAAATTAGAGTAACGTTAAGATGCACCAAAATTGCAATCCATAAATTATCTTGTTCAATTGAAATTACATAATCAATTTATTAATATTCAATTATTATTACGAAATGAAATTATTCCCCTCGTTGAGATGAAAAGTTCTGTAGAATTCAATCCTGGCAGGGTGGTTTTCAGTGAATTTCAGTTTAATAATAAATTAGTAATTGCCTCACCATTGTACGTCAGTTACACTTTACTGTGGATGTGAAATAGAGGCCTTACTGGATCATGCGCACAAATAAATTATGAAAGACGGCTTTAAAAGTTATGTAGACAAAACACAAATCTGGAACAATCAAAAGACTTTCACTTACAAACTTTACTTTCTTTTAATCCTATTAATTACGACCGATAGATCGATTGATTTTCGATATTGAGTTTTCACCGGAAATACATGCATTGAGAGGTCACCTGATTATGAAAATAATGTTTTTAGCGAATGGCCTGTGTGTGGGAGATAGCAGAATATCTCAAAAATAAAAGTCCTAGGAAGCTGAAACTTGGTATTCAGGGGACCAGCTCTAGCACAGTAAGCTTATCAGCACAGTAAGAGAGAGAAATGTTGCTTAAATATAAAGACAAATGAATAATTGAAAATGTGGCTGGGTCCGCAATGCAGGATAACATCCATTATTTTATCCGTCGTAGCATGCATATTTACATATCACCAATGCACCAACTTTTTACATATCAATTTACTTACATGTTCTCTTATATTAACCCTGCTTCTTTTTCACATTTATTTCTTACTTGTACAAACTTTTCACTGTCCATAAACTTTGCATTGCCTTTCTTTAAAATTCATCCATTAATTGCCTTTCCCTAAAATTTATCTAATCTTATTAGTACAGTTTACACCTGAAATAACTCTCCCCCTCTCCCCCATGAAAATGTCTTGATAAAACACTGAGCATGCTTAACAACCGTCTTAAAATTTAGTTATAAAGTATACTTCAAAACATGCTATTTATTACACACTATTTTCTAATGCCTAATCACAATTTATAATAATTTCACTTTATCATGAAACACACACATTTAGTAACATAACCTTATAACCTTCCCACATACATACAACCAACAAGTGTGAGTCTACAGAAACATTTGGTTGAAGTGAACACTCTATACAAACTTGGTGAATTTGCTCTGACGATGGATGAATATCCGAAACCGGTCAGGAATAAAACTAATATGCATGCTACGACGGATAAAATAATGGACAAATGAATAAGTTTAAATATTAAAGAAATTATAAAGTTTATTTTGTTTATTTATCGTTGGAAAAAGACAAACAAACAAAATGAAATCTTTTAAATTAATTTATGCGAACGACCATTATATCCAGTATATCTGGAATAAATATTTGGAATTTCTTATTTATATTTCATAGGCAATCAACTGGGCTACATTTCTCCTTCAAGGATATTCACTAACAGCCGGTCGACAGTCCGGCAAGTCTGTTATAGCCCATAAAAAATAAATATTTCATTTAACAGAACCAATAATTTCACAAACATTAGGTAATTATTACAAAAAAAAAAACCAAAAACTGGTAAATACAATTATACATAATATAAAGTGATAGTTTTTTTTTCTTTTTTTTTAAAAAAACAAACATCAAATTGCACTCATTTTTTGTAACATAAACAAAGAGATAGTGGAGTTACCAACATAGCCACAAGAGCGCGCCTATATCATTGAACAATCCAAAGAAAATTTGAAATTACAACGCCATAAATTACCTAAAACTAACTAAAAATCTTTTCTTCTTTGGAAAATATATTTTACAATAAAAGTGATCGGTTTGACTGCAAAGAATCAATAAATTACAAGGTAAAGTGGCACTTTCGATTCCGAGTCAAACACCCAAGACTCGTCTCCTGTAATAACACGTTCCAAAAAATTGGGATCGTTTTCAATTGCTCCTAAAAAGTCAAGGCTCCTTTCCTTTCTGATGTCTTTTTGCTGTTGTGAAAGATTTTTCGGAACCATTTTTGCACAAATTTTTCTCATCCCCCCATTCATTAGTCAAAATTTGATGAACGGTTGTGTGAGTCAAATTCAACTCTTCGCCGATCATTCGGACTGTCAAACGACGATCTGAACGCACGAGATCGCGGATTCTGCCAACATTTTCGTCGGTTCTTGAAACTGAAGGCCTTCCGCTGCGAGGCTCGTCTTCAAGTGATTCCCTTCCTTCTGCAAACGACTTAAACCACCTAAAAACCTGTGCTCTCGACAAAACATTGTCTCCATAGGCCTGGCACAGTTTTTCAAACGTTTCCGTTGCACTGTGCCCAAGTCTGAAGCAAAACCTGATAGCACAACGTTGCTCGTAATTGATGTCACTCATTTTTAAAACGCACTGAAAAACGCACCTTGCTCACAAAAAAAAGTCACTACGGACAGTGCAACGACTCTAGCATTTTCAAATTTGCACTGGACGTGTATCAGATGTTTACTTACCCTACCACGCATGCGCCGCGTCTCCAGTGTTGCCAGATCGAACACTAGAAATCAGTCTCATTACTTAATTTACACATCTCGTACTTTACAGGAAAGCTTAACTTTACTGTTCCTCAAAAACACTCCAAAAAAGTAAATTTTCCCAGCAAAATATTTCAAATAAAAGTGATAATTACGAAGTTCACAGAAAATCGTTGCAGCTGTTTTCGAGAAAAACTCATGAAAAATTAAAAAAAAAAAACTTCCGCATAGTAAAGTCACACTTCCGGTTGATGGATTTTGGCCGAAACTTTTGCTAACAAACGTTTTTTTTCGTACCTAGGAAACCTCAAAACATGTATTCTGGTGAAAAACTCAATGCCTACAATTTTGACACGTTCGTAATACCGGAAGTAGGAGGAAGTAATAATTCCTATCAAACTTTAATATAAAGGGGAAAATAGCAAATGTAATGACACTGCAGTTATAACCAATTATAATTGAGTATAAAAATGTTAATTCTACTGAATGTTTAGTTCCCCTCTAGTTTAGGTAGTTCAGTGGAAGAGGCCAAGTCTCCCAGCTACCTCTAGACACCCTCTAGACGCTTATCTCTGGACACCCTCTAGACGCCAAGTCTCCCGGCTACCTCTAGACACCCTCTAGACGCCAAGTCTCCCGGCTACCTCTAGACACCCTCTAGACGCCAAGTCTCCCAGCTACCTCTAGACACCCTCTAGACGCCAAGTCTCCCAGCTACCTCTACACACCCTAAAATTAATTTTTCTTGGAGATAAAGATTTCAAGCAAAAGTTGAAGAGATCTTACACAAACATTTAGCTAGTACACGTTTAAATAAACCTGTCTGGCATGGGTATCAAGGAAATCAGAGAAAAGCGGTAAAACAAAGAAAAGAAGAGCCGTTCGATAAAGTCGCCCTTCCGGCCAACTGATTTTTAGCTTTAGAACGGGGGTGTCTAACCACATGGCAAAAAGAAAAACTCTCTTGGACCACACTTCTTTTTTTTTAATCAAAGATTTTAATTTAAAATTTATCAATGATTGATTGATTGATTTAAACTTTATTAAAACAAATTCATAAACAATAATTCCTCAAGTTATAATGCCTGCAATTTACCCATAATTCCCTGTTGATATAATCACTGTAATCGTGCATTACTAACAAGTCAAATTATTTATTAAACAAGATTTAAAGGTTAAAGGAAAATGTTGCCTGAAGCTATTATTAATGAATCATCTATTGGCTAGACAATTTAACTAACCAAGTATATCTTCTACTTTGGAAATTTATTATTATTAATATTATTGTTATTACTATTATTATTATTATTATTATTATATATTAATAAAGATTTTATAGCATAATATATAATACCAACTGTTGGAGCCATTTTCGAAAAAAAATGCAAAAAACTAAAACCTTATTGTCGTGTATGCTGATAAGGACTTACACTAAATATCAAGTATCAGCTTTCTACGATTTTTCTTTTTTAAGTTATGCTGACCACATACATACACACAGATGGACCAATTTTTAAAAACAATTTTTCCACCGCTCAGAGGACCTCAAAACATGTATTTCCGGTGAAAACTCGATATTGGAAGTTAGATATGATCGCAACACATCCATTTATCAGTAATGAGAGAAAGAAGAAATTGAGAAATTCAAACTGTGAGACTTACAGTACGAGAAACTCGTTTGAATGTTTCACATAAGACTTTTCTCGTATCCAGACAATCGCGAAACCCATATTTCCAATTAAATCTCAACTTTGAAGCATTCGCCACGATCGTAAAAGTTTCCCTTACAGTTATAAACAGGAAGTAAGCTTTAGTTTTTTTTTTTTTTTTATAATGAATTTGATGATAAAACATTTCCCAATCGTAAAGTATTTTGGTTTCTATCGCCAATCCAAAAAATACAACATATACTTAACATTTTGTTTTAATTCCTTTAATTAACGTCATTTCATTTCCTTCCCAGTGACTGATATTGCTAGAACCAAACTCCCACACCTGGGAACTTTAACTAAATCATAGTCTCAGCCCCGTGGATAAGTGCAATGACATTGCACGTAACTCAGATCACTTAAGATTATTTCATTTCCGGAAGAAGAAAGTTTGTTTATTTGTTTTTCATTGCTCCAGTTAAATAAAATTGCCGTTAACAATATTAAATTAAAATCCAATTCCTTTTTAAAATTTCATTTAAAAATACAAAACTTAATTTTTGGTCTTTTTATTTTCGCTTCAAATACTAAAAGAAAGCAATACATTCGAGTAAATCAGATTTTCGAATCGTAAGTATTCACCGGAAATACAAGTTATGAGACCCTCTGAGTACGTTAAAACAAAATCTGGTTAGAAACTGTCATATAACTTTCTTCTGCTGCATTCATTACAATTAAAATTGATAAATATTCTCCAAATTTGATTTATCAATGCTTCCGGTGTGTATTAATGTCATAAAAGTAGTAGACCATACAATAGGTCTATTGAATAAAATAAGAATTTGCTTTAACTTGACGTTTTTTTATAAGTCTTAAATTACAACCACTTGAATAAAACATCAGTGTTTACTGAACCCAAAGTGTTTGCTTAATGAAATGAGTAAACTCTAAATTTTTTCAGTAATTACTTAATTCGTAAGTGATAACTCATAATTTTCCCAGTGAACTCTTATTTTTGATTGAATAAAGATAAGTAACAACTTTGTGATGCAAGTAATTACGTGTATTTTTTAAGGGTACTTAATATGCAGCATTTATGTTTCTTAATTAAAATTTCTGGCTGCAAATCTACCTATGGCTGACTTTATAAATATATGAAAGGTAAAGAATTACAGAGAGAAAAAAATATAAGTGCGGATAATTCTAAAGTTTTGTTGCGTTCTCCAAGTGAAAGTGTTGATTCTGATCATTTTCTAAGTGGTTTTGAAGAAACAAGAGGAAGGGCTATTAGTTCTCGGCAAAAGATGGAAATATTACTTGGTTTTTTGAGTGATCCAGGATTTCAAGCAGGTATCGCAGAAGATATTTGAGTTTTAAAAATTTGATTGTGGTTGGAATCTAAAAGTTCTAAGAATTCTTTCTCCCAGTTCTGCAGCTTGAATTTCTTGTTACCAATAATATTTTTATCAGTTTTTTTCTTCACATCTGTCTTCATATTATTTAATGTGATCTACATTCACCGAAGATTTTACCGTATTTTTACAAATTCATCTCTGATTTCCTTCCAGGCTTTATCTTTTGCCTGTATTAATGGTGGTGACATGGACTTATTCAGCACCACTGCGCGGTCTTTTGATGATGTTATTTTACCTTCCTACAAGGATTCTTTGGAACCCACATTTAGCATGCACTTCTTCTTAACTCGATGGCATGTTTATATTATAATAATTATACTCACACGTAAGAAAATACTAAAATAGACTGAAAGGGAAGTAATGGGGACTACAGAGCAGGCGGGTTGGAACATGCCATCTAGGCTGGTGACAAATCCAGTGTTTACTTACAGTATAAGCAAATGCTTATAAGTAAATACTTATTTTGTCG
Organism: Triatoma infestans; assembly: GCA_011037195.1. Classification (NCBI taxonomy): domain Eukaryota; kingdom Metazoa; phylum Arthropoda; class Insecta; order Hemiptera; family Reduviidae; genus Triatoma; species Triatoma infestans. Next base: position 314,304 of record JAAEAF010008485.1, read on the forward strand.
ATGTTCTTTCCAGTATTCACATTTAAGTAAAAGGTGACTCTTATTCAATTGAAAAACAAGTAAACACTTGAAAGTATTTGGTTATTTTTATTCAATAGACCCATTGTACAGAAGTAGTAGTATAGAGGAAAGGTTTACATTGCTGTATGCCCCTCTCCCCCCAAAGATATCAATTTAATTATGTAGATAGTGTAAAAAGTTTAAAAAAAAGTTTTAGGAGGAGTTCTAGAGAATAATCCGAAAAATTGGGGGAAAAAAATAGAAACGTCGTACTCCGTTGATGCCCGAAACTTTCGTGTCAGATGCAGCGGTAATCAGTGGACGGATTATCAAGTTTTACCTTCCTGCGACTTTTCGTTTTTGATAATTTCTTCGCACACACCATTTGTTAAGACATTTCGAACCTCATAACACGATCGCAATTCTTCCTCTTAGCAGGAGTAAGAGAAAGTAAAAAAGGATATAAAGAAAGGTAAGACCGTACACTAACCTCTAAGAGCACGTTGTTTATTGAAAAGAGGAAGGTTACCTTCAGAAAGGTTACAGGAGAGTAGGCTTAAATTAACCAGAATTATATTAACTTCCGATATTAAAATGAAAAAAAAAAAACAAATTTTCAATTGAAGAATTTCTACTTTACTTTAATATTATTAATAAATTTTAGCAATTTTAACCAAACTTTAACATTTGTTGAATTGAAAAGTGGCATCACTACTTTTCTCTAGAGATGATAAACACAAATTTAGCCACTAAATTTTAGTGAAATTATTGTTTCATTAATCAGCTGTTGTTTTCTTTTTCTTTTTTAGATTTAAATGATATATTTTGAAATTCTATTCAAAAGCATTTCCCTATTAATTAAGATAAGAAAATACACATGGCGTTCGATCTCCCAGAACAAAACTATTTTTCTCTGTTGAACAGAATGGCGTGAAAGTACTAGACTTTCCTTCGTGTCTTCCTTCCATTTCTATAATCTTTTACCTTTCTACTAAAAACTTTTCGTGATGCTAAAGTTAAATCTCACTGGCTTCTTCCAGTCTTGTTGAGCCTAGTCGTGAGAGAATTACCGACTTTATATACGCTACTATTATTATTGGTTGAAAAAAAAACATACGTGTCATGTTCATGATTTAGGGTTGTCAAATCTATTTAACAAGGCAAAAAATAAGTAAATTCACTTTCACAACTTAACAAAACTCAAAACTGCCAACTTTTACAAATTTACTAACATTAAAGAAAGCATTTCATTTGTTTTTACTTTCTCTTACAGTTGCAAAGGTGTGAAAGATTCACACAACTTTCTCTTACTCCTCTTTACACAGCTGTATATAATATTACCAACTTTGCTCATCTGTCCTAACATAAACAGCTAATAGGAACTAAAAAATGTGATATGAAACACTCACACGGCTTTCTCTTACACCTGTCCTAACCTAAATATAGAGCTGGTGAGGGAACAATTCACTTGTGCCAACGTTTCCACAGAGTTTCCTGTCTTTAACAAGTCTAGGGTAAAATAAGTGCTAACCTATTACAAAGGCAAGTAGAGCATGATTACATTATAGAGAGCGCCAAAGTATTGAATAAATACATTTAAAATTTCAACGTCTCAGATTCCACAAAACCACGTAAAATCAATGTCTACAGATATATTTCACAAAAAATAACAGTGCCAGGTTTATATCTGGACAGTTATAACAATATTATAAATCGAAAATAATACACTAAAATTATATATAATTATGAAGAAATTTGGCGAGGATCGGTCAAGAAAAAATATTCAATTATGCCAACGTTTTTTTTAACGAATTTTTAAACATACACATTTATTATATCGCACAAACATAGAAAGGAAAATTAAAAGTTCTTAGTGTCTTGTTTTAAATCATCTACAGAAATGAAATTGGGTTGAATAGGCGAGTAATCATAATTATAGGTAAGTAGTTAGTTATATATATAATACTATAGTTATGGAAATAATAAGTCGAAAGTTTAAAGGAAATTGTTTTAGACGTTTTCCAGATAATTCCTCAAAACTCTATTGTGTGACGTTTGCACTTCCGGTTAACCGATAATTTCAAAAGTATATTAATATTATATGGTAAAGCAATGGTAGAAGAATTGATTGCACTCAAATGTTATGTAGGAGGAAAGCTTAAAGTTAAGTGTTCCCTCTGGACCAACTGTTCTCGCCAAAAGTCAATTTTCCCAACAAAATGTTTCAAATTAAAGTTATAGGTATTTATGTGTAGTAGATAGTTTACAAGGTTTAAAGAAAATAACAATGAGATTTTTGTACGGCAATGGCCAGAGATCAGAAATCTCATTGTTATTTTAAGACCTGACGATTTGAATCCATTTAAAGAAAATAGTTGGAGACATTTTAAAGAAATTCGCGAAAAATTGAAAGAATAAACATTCATTCTTTTTTTTTCCGGCGCTGATGAGCCATAGTAAGTACATCCGTTCGGCCCAGTATAAAAAGGCTGTGCCGGCAACAGATATGTTGTCCGTTTATTTGATGTCCAGGAGGCACGTGACAACAATCTCGGACGTGAACAACTCAACGCCCCCCCCAATTCAGTATAGTCGCACTTCCTGCTTGATGAATCAACCTTTCTGTCACATCACGTGCTGATGGTGCCTATACGGAATATCAACTTTGGATTCCCTACAATTTTTCATTATTGAGATATTATGTTCATGTAAAATTTGATTCGATCACAATACTTTCTCTCTCAAAGCTCTGTTCTATTGATAAATCTATTTAAAAGTAGAAATTTTAAGTAAATTAATCATAACCAAACAAAATCAAACATGATATACAGTATTTACAAACTAATTAAAGTATTCATTGAGGTCAAGGTGTTCAATTCAGATAAATGCCTTAGAATCTAATAGTTTACTTGATTGACTGCAAATCTGTGGCAGGTATTATCTAGGTGGGTCATAGATGGGTAAAAAGTGAACTGTTTTAAAACAAATTGGAATTAAATTATACTTACTGAATGATCTATTAGTTTGTCTTGTGTCTCTGCATGCGCATATTCCACAAGCAAAAAAGAAAGAAAAAGACACAACACAAACCTCAGATATTCCATTTAGGAATACGAAAGTTTCTGAGCACATACACAAACTGGAAGGGCGACTTTACTGCAACAATTTTCTTGTACTAACTACTTTCAAAAAGGCCCATCGCTTTATTAAATAAATTAATAGCATTGCTAGATTCCCTGGTTTGCATGAAATATCGGTTAATGAGAAGTGCGGTCTTACTGAATAGCTTCACAAATGAGTGGCTAGTCATTTGCATAAAATAGGGTGGAAGACTAGTCCCATATGCCAGATCTGGGATGATGGGGTTAGGGAAACGGTGTATCACTAATTATGTCAGTGTCTCCATTTTGCTCGCACTAGGATTCAGATTTGAGCGAGTCTCACTGTTACGGTAAAGCCTGGGAAGGTTGGAGCTAAAGTACATTTTAGAATATTGTAGACAGAAGGCAAAGTACCGAACTACCAGGGGAGATTTATTGGGGGGGGGGAACTGGGGGGATAAAAGCCATATTGGCTTTCGTCACATGCTAATAGGCACCCATGATTTAATAATAATGATAGTGAAGAGCTAGGTGATCTTTTCTCTTTAGAATTTCCTCAAAAGCAATTTTCTTTCAACTTGAAAATAATTTTTTCCCGAAAAATTGTTTTTTCAGGGTTTTTCTCGGAATCTGTGACATCAGGTCCAACTTGTTGATCCCAGCCGCTATCGGCGGCATTGCAATTAACTCAGCATATTCAAGTCCTTAGTGCGATTTATGCTAGCCACCGTGTGCAATATTATTTAGGGCAACTAAACTATTAAGTAGAAATTTCAATTTTTTTAAAGAATATTTATTAATTTTTATAATTGTTATAACCGCAGCATGAAAAAGTGGTGTTATCATGTTTTGTACCAGATTTTTACATTACTTCCACAAGTGTAATCAATTTTATAAAGTTATATAGTAGTATTATAAAATAATTAATAATAATAATAATAATAATAATAATAATTATAGTCAAATGATTTTTAAGAAGGAAATAAGCCATTTAAAGGAAGTAGGCAGTTGATGACGGGGTCAACTTGCCACACCTTGCCAACGGTAGTGTTTTGGCGGGCGTCCACACTAGCTTTTTTTACTTTAAATTAGACCTTCATTAAATTGTACACTGCATAATGCATTTATTAATATATATAAAGTCAGTTTTAACAGTCAAAAAAAAAGTGTAAACACTCACACGACTTTCTCTTACTCTAATTAATACAAATACAAAAGGTGAATTAGAGTAAGGAGGAGGCGTTAAGGTGGGTAGCCAAAATATAAATACTTTAATCTATGCTGGTGGCTGATAATCCGCTGTCTCTGCAAATGATGATTAATAGATTGGCCAAGTATACGGAAAAGTGGAACCTGACAGTTAATCTATCGAAGGCAAAAATTTTAATTTTTAGGAAACAGGGCGGTAGGAAAAGTAAATTAGAAAAATGGCATTTGCATGGTAAACCGAGAGAGGCGCTAAAAAGCTATAAGTATTTAGGGGTAACATTTACACCAACTTTAAACTCCAATACTCATTTAATAGAAAAATCAAAAGCTGCAATACGGGGCATAAATACTATTTGGAAAGATATTTTTACCAAAGATGAAATACCTCTACATGCAGAAAATCGAGTGTTTCAATCCGTGACAGCATCTATGTTAAGTTACGCGGCGCGAATTTGCTATGAAGCAAATAGATGCTAGATATATACTAGATAGATGCGCGGGGATATAGATGCTATGAAGAGATGGAGAAAGTGCTGAGGCTGTATTTAAAGAAACTCTACAAGTTACCACAAAACACACCTAATTACATGATTTACTTGGAAACAGATAATAAGCTATTATTTTCGCAGACATTTACATTACATATAAATTATATATTCAAAATTTTGGATTCCCGAGCAATAGATATTGTACCCATCTCGCGAAAGAAATAATAAAACATAAAATAGGTTGGTTTAAAGCGTGGGAATTTTTAATCCATAGTCATGAACCCAGAATGCAATTTAGAGAATATTCCTGTTGGGAAATGGAAGGAAGTTATGGACAAAACAATTGAATTTTCTAATCACTCTCACAAAGCGAAATCACGCGCTTCTAGAGGATTGTACCATGGACTTTACAATGTCAGAGACATTTTCCGTGGTAGCCTGCTTCATTTTGTGGTCATCGACCGGTTTCGGGCGTTCGCCATCTTCAGGATGCGTTTTTCAGACAGTGTGACAACACAGACTCGCACAGAGCAACTTAGTTTCACAGTAAGTTGCGTGTAACTAATGGAGTGTGAAACTAAGTTGCTCTGTGCGAGTCTGTGTTGTCACACTGTCTGAAAACGCATCCTGAAGATGGGCGAACGCCCGAAACCGGTCGATGACCACAAAATGAAGCAGGCTACCACGGAAAATGTCTCTGATGCTTTCCAGCTCTGCGGAACCAACCACCACAACAAATATGGACTTTACAATGTTTTGGATAAAAATGTGCACCCATATTATACTAGTTTAACAATCCGAGAGAAGGGCGTTGTTAATGAAATGCAGGGACGAGCTGCTAAATCTGAACTGCAAGCGCTATATTGAGAATAGAGTAAATTTATGTACTTTGTGCAATTTGAACCAGGAAGAAGTCGCTCCCCATTTACGGTACATGCTTACCACGTCATATCAGCTTATTTGTTTTCTCTTCTCTAAATAAAGCTGTTTATCTATTTACAAATTAATCAAGAAATTTTCTTTAAAATTGCAAAGTTCCAATGTTTAGTTTGGCTGGCCACGATAATGGTGGTGGGAATTTCACTTGTAATGCCTAGCGGCCTACTATCTCTAAACCTATAAAGTATGGGCAAATTTAAATTTATACTAACTGCATACTCACATACCCCTCGAAAATCGATTATTTCAGAAAAATGTCTCAAATAAAACTAAAAAGTTTGTGCTGCAAGCATTCCAAGTTTAAAGAAAATCTTTGTAAACTTTTCGGAAAAAAATACCCCCCAAAAAATTCAAAAACCAGTTCTGTAGTAAAAATCGCACTTCCGATTCAAATTTCCTTTTATCTATTCTAATTTCTAATGTGTATTAATATTATGTAATGGGTAAAACGTACTGAAGTGGTACTTTAGAGGAAAGTGATGTGTATTTGTGTGTGGAGATAGTATAGGAAGTTTAAAGAAAATTGTGGCGCTGTTTTCGAAAAAAACCGAAAAATTGAAAAAAAAAGATTGAGTGAAGTTGATGAATTTTACCTGAAATCTCCGTCGGATGTGGTAGTAGTACCTAAGCGGAATAACGAGTTTGAACTTCCTATAACTTTTCGTTTTTATGATAGTTATTCTGTTAAGATACACGCTCACACTCACTCATACTATTCGCAAAAAACGTTTTTTTCGTATTCAGTGGACCCCAAAACATGTATTTCCGGTGAAAACTTGGTATAGAAAATTTGACAGGATCACAATACTTCCTGTTACTAGGAGTTAGAGAAAGTTATATATTCTTGATTTTTTTTAGTTAACGAACTGATTAATGCTTATTTTAGAAATAATAAATTATTTCTCACTTTCCCTTATTGCTAGAAAGAGACACCTCTCTCCCTGTAAGAGGAACTATTGCGAACACATCAAATTTCAGAATTTGGGTTTCCATTGGAATTACTTGTTTTGAGGTCTCTCTCTTGTAAGTATGAAAAAAATCTAGTGCGAAATATTCACACATTTTTTTCTCTTACTGCATTATGCCCCCCCTCTTAAACTTATATCTGACTTGGAACTGTACTCAGCAAAATAAAACAGCAATCTGAAAGTTTATTATCCAAACCTATATATTTTCCAGGACCTCTTTGTAAAACTAAAAATTATCCCCAAAATGTTTCTAATCAAAGTAATAGAACTAATCTATGCCATTGGTTTTTCAAGTTTCGAAACCAACTGTCTTCAAATTTGGAATTCTACACATGGACCTCAAAACATGTATTTCCCTAAATTTAATGACGAAAATACGATTGCAATACTTCCTCTTACAACTACAATAAAAGCAATAATAAAAAAAAAAGGCCTACGTTAGAATTTAATTAACATTGAGCCATTAGAAATTAGATTAGAGATGGAAATTTTGCGCTATATTTGGTTTTATATATATATATATATATAAATAATATACAATTGTCATATGTTACATACTGGTCGGACACTGGAATTGTTCACGTTTTCCACTATATTACATAATAAACATGACATTAAGGTCTGCTCTAAATCTTTTATTTCGACAATTAAATTAAAAAAAAAAAAGTTATTAAAGATTTGTATCTATATTTTGTTTTTATTTATTAAAACATTTAATTAGGACAGTGTATTTGCTATCGATAAATTGTGGCACACAAAGAAAACCATTCTGATGTGATTTTTTTTTTTTTTTCTCTTACGGCAGTTATAAAATTGACAAATTATCTTTTCTTTCTCTTACGGCAGTTATAAAATTGACAAATTATCTTTTCTTTCTCTTACGGCAGTTATAAAATTGACAAATTATCTTTTCTTTCTCTTACGGCAGTTATAAAATTGACAAATTATCTTTTCTTTCTCTTACGGCAGTTATAAAATTGACAAATTATCTTTTCTTTCTCTTACGGCAGTTATAAAATTGACAAATTATCTTTTCTTTCTCTTACGGCAGTTATAAAATTGACAAATTATCTTTTCTTTCTCTTACGGCAGTTATAAAATTGACAAATTATCTTTTCTTTCTCTTACGGCAGTTATAAAATTGACAAATTATCTTTTCTTTCCCGCCTAATTAGCCTGAGCAGTGATCAACACCCATGTTTCAAAGAACCACAGGTCAAATATATATTAAACTACGCAGCCCTTGTTATTTTTGCTCTTTAATGAGTGGTCCCAAACACACAATTTCCATCTCCTAAACAGGCTCCGATTTCCTCAGTGACACTATTTTTTGAGGTGATAACTGATCCCAGTTACTTAAATTCTTTAACAGCATCAAACTAATTTCGCTCGTCTCTATAATCTGGAAAATATGTTTCCGCCTAGTACAAATCACGTATTATTTTTTTATCTGTTCACCTCAAGCTCGAAATCTTTAGTTGCTGCTTCCAGTTTCAGAAACGTGGAGTCCAGCCTGTGACCGAATCAAAATAGCCACAACATCGGCAGGCACAGCATCTGAACCATAATGAATATTTTAGAATCTAATAGATATTAAATTAATGGACTTGTTGGATGTTTGTAAAAGGAATGGCTACAAAACCAAATCCACTGCGATATGAATGAACTATTATGGCTATCTTAGATGTTTATATACACAATATACGTGTTTATTTGTACGTAAAGTACACAAAGTAAAGTTTTGTAAAGATTGTAAAGTGTACAAAGTGTATTTGTTTGTGAGAGTGTGTTTGCGGTTCGCAAAACCCAAATAATTGCAGACCAAAGTGTTGTTAGGCTGGAATAACAATCACGGGGGGGGGTGATAGTGATCGCGTCCGAGTAGTTAACTCATGTGCCCCCTGGTATAACCTTTCTGTGGTGAGCAAAACGATCACTACCGTCGCACAAAGAGCAGCCCAAATAAGCATAAGAAATGCGGCCAATACAACAAAGGTCAAGTGCAAACAGCCTTTTTCAAGGCTTAGACAAAACCCGTTCAAAGCCATGTTTTGGAATGCTGGTGGATTAACAAGTGAAAAGTTTACGGAATTTAAGAGATTAGTTTATACTGATGATGTTGCTGTGTTTGGCATTGTGGAAGCTGGAGCATCCACTGAGCGGGAAGAATTTTTTCAAGCACAAGCTACCAAACCTATGTCCTTCCCCGAGCCAGGCAGGTGGCCTCTGGAATTATAGTTGCGGCTAAGTCATCCATCCAGGTTAATTTTACAATTGTTAAACGTTATACTGAAATGGACAAGCTGGAGGGCGTGGAACTGAATGCATGGAAACAAGGGTATCACAGGCGTTTCTTGGTCCTCTACAACCCCCCACGAAACAAGCCGGATATTGCGTGGCTTGAGAACACCTGGAACACCGGTTGCGTCCTTTATGGACGCAAAAATTCAGATCAAACCGGAAGAATTTTTGAAGATTTTGTGCTGTCCAACCAAGTGGACTATATTGAGAATGAGTCAAACAGCCCCACCTTCCTGTCCTTTTCTGGAAATAAATCTCACCCTGATGTTATCATGGCTCACACTTCGGGCTCAGAGGATATCAAACATACTATACTTCCTCCCCCCGGAGGATTCCGCCACAGTGTAATGGTGGTAAACATTACATCCAACTCCGGGAAAAACATGGAAGCGCCACGAGCGAGATGGAACAGGAAGAAAGCAGACTGGAAACTGTACGGAGAATTGACTGACAAATTATTATGTGATGTATTAAGCACAAATACAGAAACCGCAGCGAAAGAGGTTCATGAAATAATATGGAAGTGCGCCCTAAAAGCAGTTCCTCGCGGCACAACGAAAAAGTATGCCCCATTCTGGAATGAGGCCCTGGAAAAGTTAAAGAATGAGAGGAATATAGCTCGGGCTAGGGTGGAATCGAATAATACTCTAGATAACACAGTCGTGCTGAAGCAGCGGACAGCGAAGCTGAAAAGAGAGATCATTGCCTCCAAGCGTGATGCGTTCCGCAGCTTTTTGGGTAAACTCGATTTCAGAAAAGATGGGATGAAAGCACATCGCTTCCTGTCTAAATTAAAGAATCAGAAGATAAACAACAGTAACCCTATGCAGGCAGGAACTAAACTACTAACGTGCGATAAAGACATAGCGAACTATTTTTGTAAACACTTGCTAATATTAGCAACTACAAACCCCGCAAAAGTGAAACCAAGCTTAATACGCGCCCACTACCCGCATGTGAAAAGGAAGAACAGTCATGGCTGCTTAGCGAAGACATTCAGCTTTCAGAACTGCAGAGTGCTATTGTAAACATGCAAAAGGGAAAAAGTGCTGGGCCTGACGAAATACTTCCGGAGTTCTTAGTTTACCTTGTAACTAAGGCCAAAGATGTCCTGCTTACATTATTCAGGCAAATCTGGCGGATTTTCATCCCAAGCCAGTGGAGAAAAGCAGAAATTATTTCAATCCTAAAGAAGGGAAAAAAGGAGATAACCCTGAAAATTTCAGACCCATAGCTCTCACAAGCATGTTTTCGAAATTGTACGAACGAATTCTGGTGAAGCGACTGGAGAGACTTCTGGAACTGAATCGTGCCCTCTCTGATAGACAAGCAGGTTTTAGAAGACACAGGAATACAATTGAACAAGTGGCGCGGATATCCCAAGAGATAAAGGATGGCTACCACAGAAAGCAAAGTACGCTCGCTGTGCTAGTGGACTTTAAGACTGCCTTCGATAGAGTGTGGAGGAAAAAACTTCTTGCCAAACTTGTAGAAAAGGGGGTTTCTGGACGGCTGTACAACAACATTGTTCCTTTCTTGCCCAAAGATTTATTATAGTGCGCTATGGAAATGCTCATTCTTCATACAGACAGACGAAACAGGGACTACCGCAGGGGTCGTTATAAGCTCCCTGCTATTCAATGTTATGATCGATGATGTAATTTCCACTATTGAATCAACCCCTGGTGTGTCAGCATCAGCTGTATTATACGCTGATTACCTCATTATCTGGGCTACAAGCAGCAATGTAGAGGCACTAGAATCCTGTTTGAATGAAGCTCTAAGTAGGCTTGAAATTTGGTCAGATGCCAACGAAATGTTGGTTAACCCAGGAAAAACTGAGTTCCAGCTTTTTACCCTCTCGACAAAAAGCATACAGCTTTGGCTTGTTTTACAATGATGAGGAAATGACTCGCACGGAGGAAGCCACTTATCTTGGAGTAAGGCTGGATACAAGCTGAACTGGAACAAGCATATTGATAAACAAATACAGCAAGCAACAAAGCGGATAGGGCTGTTGAAGAGGCTCGCGGGAACAAGATGGGGCGCGACCCAAGACGTCCTCTCCCTGGCGTACAAGTCATACGTGCGACCAGTAATGGAATACGGAGGTGAAGTTACTATCACGGCGTCGCAAGCCTCACTCAGAAAGCTGAATGTTATCCAGAATAACGCTTTACGCCTAATAACTGGAGGATCAAAATCAACTCCGATTCCCGCCATGGAGATGCAGGCGGAAGTAGAGCCCCTTCATATGCGAAGAGAAGCGCTGGCAATGATCATGTATGAGACACTAAAAAGAACAAACAATACGTACTGGAAGACATACCATCCAGCAACTAGTAGGCTGAAAACCCAAACTAACTTTGTGTCGAAGGTTGAAGACATATTAAGGAAAAGGGGCTTGACTGGTCTTAGCAGAGAAGAATTCCCCTTACCCTCATACCATCACTTAGTAACGTCTGTAACCTCCAGCCTGGATCTGATACAACCTGTTTCCAAGGAGATACTTCACCCGAGGAGCTTAAAGCAATCACGATGGAGACCATTTCTCACCGATACCCAGAGGAATTATGGAAACATGTGTATACGGATGGCTCGGTCGAGGGCGCTGTTCAAAATGCTGGAGCAGGTGTTTATTGCAAGCACTTCCAGTTGTCTGCACCCGCGGGGCTGAGAGGGACTAACCGCGGAGGGGAAATAAGGGCCATAGAGATGGCGCTTGAGCAACGGCAAGCTAGAAATGATAAAAGAGTGGCACCGAGGTTGTTCTTCAGTGGGTCCCAGGGCATTGCGGAATCCATGGCAATGAACAAGCGGATAGACTTGCCAAGCAAGGGACAAAGGAAGTACAACCAGATAACCCCCTTCCCTTAAGTGACATTAAAAGAATAATTAAGACCTCGATTCACAGGGACAGGATAAGGGAACAAAGAACAGTAGCGGAGGGAAAACATTGGGAAGTCCTCAGGGAGCCGCAAGGAGCGATTCCAGCAGATCTGCCTAGGGACAGGTTTATGGCCTGCTTCCGCCTCCTTACAGGCCACGATTTTCTCCAAAAGCACCTCCACAGGATAGGGGTAGCTCAGAGCCCTGAGTGTACTCTGTGTGAAACAGGAGAGGAGATGACCTCTAACCACCTAGACTCCTGTCCTGCACTAGAGGACCTACGTATATCTTTAACAGACAAAGACGCCTACTTTAGAAGGGCGTCTCTTTATTGGGCTGCTAGGACGCGTATGGCCGAAGCTGCCGACGTGCCAGCGTAAAAAAAAGAAAAAAAGAAATAACAATCACAGGGACGCCAAGATGTCAGAAGTGGCTACTCCACTTCCTCCCCATAGCGAGAACTATTGTACTTACAGTGCTGTAGGGAATCCAGGCTGTTTATCGAGCTTATGGTTGAGTTTAAGGTTATGATGTTTATCTTAAGGCAAGGAAAGTTAATATCGAGCGAACTCTAGTGTCAAAGAAAAGTATTAGTCTTGTATTCCGTGACATTTTATCCGATGTTAGATTGCCCTCCCACTTTAATGAATTGGTTTAGCCTATTGATTTACGAAAATTAATAATTAAACACTAAAAAATTAATTGAATGCTAATTACTGACTATTACTTTTTCTAACTCCCCCAGTAAGAGGAAGTATACTGCGATCGTGTCAGTTTTTCGAAATTCAGTTTTCACCAGAAATACATGTTGTAGGTCCCTGAATATATATATATATGTTATCAAACTATCTCAAAAACGAAAGGTTGCAGGAAGCTCAAACTTGGTATTCCGATTAGGTGGTACTACCATCACATCAGCTCCGAAGATTTCTGGCAAAATGCATCAACCGGAAATATGACTTTACGGTTTTTCCTCAGTATTTCGCGATTTTCTTTAAACTTCGTTTACTATCTACTTACACAAATATCTAATAACTCTTATTTGAAATACTTCACGGGGAAAATTGATTTGTTTGAGGTGTGAGTGGACAGTAGCGTGATGCTTTCCTCTAAACTCTAAAGTACCACTTCAATGCAATATATCATTCTACCAGCTATATAATAGTAATATAAATTAAAAGTTTTGCTGGATTTCCCAATTTGACGAAAATTAGTAAACCGGAAGTACGACGCTACAAAACTTCTTCGAGTTTTTTTTTTTTTGGCATTTTCTTTAAAAAGTTTATAACGATTTTCGTCAAACTTGGTTGCTAACTGCACGGATATAAAGGTAGCACTTTTATTTGAAATAGTTTTCAAAAAAAAAAAATAATTTAAATAGTTGTGGTTAATTTGGGGCCTTAAATCTGCAAATGTTATGGGGCAATTGGTTCAATGTTTTCGGAGCGCTCTACTGGGCCACAATATAATCACTTCTCTACCTGCCAAAGTTAGGAGGTAGATACTTGTCTCCCCACACCACCTCTGTGTTTATGTTAGGACAAATATGTAATATTTGAATTTAATGGAAATTTGTCATTTTATTTACATAATTGAAATAACTGGAATAAGAGAAAGCCGTGTGAAAGTTTCACACCAGATTTCACTTTCGCACATTTCACAACAGTTTTTGTTTTTTTAACAACACAATTGCAGGCTTAGCTGAGAATGCAATATTTTATTATTTTCCCACGATGCTGTATGCGATCAAAATATTTCAAAACCGGAAAATCGCAATAATTACTCAAAAAAAAAAAAGACACCAAACAATTTTCTCTAAGCTTCGTATACTATACGTTTACTCGGAGAAATTTATTTTATGGCAGTCCTATGGCTAACTTTCCTCTATTGAGCTAACTTATACTACTTATATAGATAGTATTGCCATCTATATGTTGATGTAGAATAAAAACTTAGCTAGAATTCCAAATATGAAGAAAATCGGCTAACTCGAAAGCACGGTGTTACAGAATAGGTTTACCTGGCTACTAAGAGGTGTAACTGTGAGTCTAGGCTACTGAGGGGTGTAACTGTGAGACTAGGCTACTGAGGAGTGTAACTGTGAGACTAGGCTACTGAGGCTGTAACTGTGAGACTAGGCTACTGAGGCTGTAACTGTGAGACTAGGCTACTGAGAGGTGTAACTGTGAGACTAGGCTACTGAGGGCTGTTACTGTGAGACTAGTCTACTAAGGGGTGTAACTGTGAGACTAGGCTACTGAGGGCTGTAACAGTGAGACTAGGCTACTGTGGGCTGTAACAGTGAGACTAGGCTACTGAGGGGTGTAACTGTGAGACCTGGCTACTGAGAGGTGTAACTGTGAGACCTGGCTACTGAGAGGTGTAACTGTGAGACTAGGCTACTGAGGCTGTAACTGTGAGACTAGGCTACTGAGGTCTGTAACCTGTGAGACTAGGCTACTGAGGCTGTAACTGTGAGACTAGGCTACTGAGGCTGTAACTGTGAGACTAGGCTACTGAGAAGTGTAACTGTGAGACTAGCCTCAAACTGTTGTGTTGTATAGCTACTAAGGTGAACAAGTTAGCTGAATAATCCCCACCAACTTTATAATGTTTGAGCAAGCTTAACTAAGTATTTGGTAAATATTAAAATTTTAAGGAAACTTTGTCAATTTGTTAGTTTGTAGTTCGCAGTTCTAGTTATTGTTATTTTAAGGAATATATTTTTACAGTATTTGTTCATAAATTTGGAGAGTGATTTCCAATCAACTTTTCCAGACACAAAACTTGGAACGACAACCAATCAGAAACAACTGAATCATCAAAAACAGCCAAACTGTGTGAGAATGTTGTGATCAACTTAATAAAAACAAATCCTGTTTATGGAGACACCAGCTGAGATTAATTTAAATTCTATAGAACTTGTTTAATAATAATTTAAGATGAATAGTTCGATAACATATTCATACTTATTCACGCGCGCACACATACACACACACAGACACACACACACACTTTTTTTATATCACGAAAATAAGTTTACATGGTAATTTTGTTTAATGAATAACAGGTCATTAATATGGAAAGCATTAATTGTTCTTGGTAATTGCCTTTAATTAATGAAATCAACTCCATGAACTTCTGCTACCTGTATAAGATTTAATAGCATGAAGTTTTTTAATTACGGAATTACATCATAACTGCCATTAATTTTTGAGACTTGTTTCTTTCAAATAATGCAAGTGCAGTTGATGATCTATGGGGAGAACTAATTTCAATTCCACCTTCAACTTTTTCCGGAAATTGCGTATTTGAGGTTCCCTGATTATTTCAAGGTCACGTTTTATATGCATTAAATCACCATAATAAAAAAACTAAAAGTTGGTGTGAAACATTCACGCGGCTTATTGCAATCATAATTTTTATTAATTTGATTTTTTGAAACTTACAATTTTGACTTAACTATATAGTTGGGGAGGGAGAGTCACCTTTACAGACGTTAATTTTTAGGAACATAGCTGAATATAGCCGTATTGCTGGCTGCATGACAGCGCCACTTCAAACTCAGAATTACTGGTTTGTAGTTTAGAAATAAATCTAATTGTAATTCAAAATTCCTCCAGAATCAACCGGAAATCAATTTTTGTTTTTCGGAAAATTGTATCAAATGGAAGTGACTGGTTTTTATCAGTGCAGTTTGAATTCTAAGTTTGAAGAAAATCGCTCTAACCCTGTTTTCGAGAAAATCCACCAAACTCGAAATCTGTTCTGTAAATTCGTACTTATACTTAACGGATTTGCTTCAAATTTAGAATTCTATCGATGCATTAAGATATTTTAATACTATGTAAAAGGGAGAACCACATATTCTACTAGAGAGCCACTTTAAAGGAAAGAGCCAATTCACATTACTACTACTCCACAACCCAAAAGATCAATTTTCCTAGATAACATGTTTCAAATCAAAGAGGAAGACATTTTATGTGCAGTCAGTCTGAATTATTTAAAAAAATCGCTGGAACCGTTTTCGAGAAAAAAGGGGATAAACTGAAAAAAAAAAAATCTTTAATGTCGTACTTCCAGGTAATGGTTTTTCACCGAAACCTACGTCTCAGATACGGTAGCGGTACCTAAAAAGGATTACCAAGTTTACCTATAACTTTTCCTTTTTTGAGACACTTTGTTGTTCTCACAAATGCCATTCGCTGAATATATGTTTACTTTCTCTAGTAGTCATACTGTAGTCGTGTCAAATTTCCGATATCGAATTTTCACCAGAAATACACGTTTTTATGTGTTCGAGAAAATGATGTGTGTGTGTGTAAAAATCTCAGAAAATTCAAAATTGACATTCTAATTGGGTATCACCATGGGATCCGACGGAAACTTACCTCTCAAAATTCGTCAACCGGAAGTACTATTTTACTGAATGAATTTTTAAGCTTTTAGCGATTTTTTTTCATAAACAGCTCCAATGATTTTCTATTAAACTTATATATGAACTACACATACAAACAGCTGCAACTTTCATTTAAAACATTTTTCTGGAAAAAAGTATCAAGATGGTTTTTGGGAAGGGAGTGGGGGTTATGTTTTCTTATAAAGTGCTATATTAGCTTATTATACAATTCTATCATGGAAATAATTTTCATTAGAATTAAATAAGTTGTCAAATTACTGAGTTTGAAGAAAATCAATTGGCCGGAAGTGCGTTTTTACTGGTTATTTCAGTTTTCTAGGATTTGATTCATAAAAATATGGACGGATTTCATTATATTTGTTACACTAACCGTGAAAACGGAAACACACACTTTTATCGGGATTTTTTTGCCGAGAAATTTGTTTAAAGAAATTGTGGAGGAGGAGGAGTGTATTGTTCCCCCCCAAAAGTAAGTTTATTAAGTTCGGATTCTCCAACTGATATAAAATTAAAGACTTTGCAAACATTTAGTAAAAATTATAAATTTGGAGAAAAATTGTCAAGTAAATGTCTGTAAAGTGCAATAAGAGAAAGTCGGGTGACTGTATACTACAGCAGATTTTTTTTTTAATATTCAGAGACCTCGAAATATGTAGCATTTCCGGTGAAAATACAATGTTGAAAATTTGACAGTATAGCAATACGTCCTGTTAGCAGGAGTAAGAGAAAATAAGAATTCAAAACATTTTAATCAATGACAACAAACCAAAAACAAAAAAATTTACACACAGAATACTCACGAATGAAACATTTCAATAAGTAAAAGAAACACGTTTACATTTTACAAAGTATAAAAAAACACTATATGAAACAAATGAATACAAAACAAAAAAGAAACAATTTATTTCATGATTCAAGTATAAATCACGGAGTTATTCTTGTGATGAAACATTGCCAAGGTACAAAACCGCAAAAGGTTTTGTTAGATGTCAAGGTAAAATGGTGATAGTTAGATGACGACGGAAGTTTCATACTATCTTGTATTAAGAGAAATATGCACCAATCAATTTCATGATTAGATATTGTGATATTTGGCAAATTGGTGTAATAGAACTTTCCAAAATTTTATTTAACTTTGTGTTGTTGGCGTATTAAAAGGTTAGCTCTGTGCCTTCTAAAACATTCTTGCAATATTCTGTGAATTCTCATTGGAATAGGTCTGAATTCTCAATTTTCACGTGCGCACTGTAACACAGGGAGCAGAAATATGAGGTCATTCAATGAGTAAACAGGCAGAGGACTTCAATCAAAGCATCTCTACAGAAGAATAAGCGATAATTTCGACATGACCGGTAGGCATTCCTGTCACCAGATTACAAACAGCTGTAATATTAATAATAGATGCCCGAAGGCATAGGTCCTAAGGCTTTTATCACCCCCACAAAAAAGAACACTCCTAAGAAGCATCTTCCAACAATCTACCGGCCTGACCACTATCTTAAGATATCTTTAATCTCCAACTTCCCCAAACATTCCCTTGAGCGTATTGTCCTCTTCTAATTCTGCGGAATACTAACCTAGGTAGTCGTCACCGTTTTTCTGACTCCCTCATCACAATTCTGACTCAAAGAACCTAGGACATCCTGCCTATTTTGTGTAAATGATGGTTATCTAACAGTGTCCAGTCACTACAACTACCGCTACTCTCAATCCATCCTAAGAGAAGATATTCCATTATTTCCTCCATTATTTGAATCCCCTGTTGCAAAATTGCTTAGTGACGGCTACTGATTGCTCGGGACCACAAAACAGTGGCGAGGATCCGGCTTTAGCCAACTCTTCCACTTTCCGTACCCGCATGTTGGGAAACCAGAAGAAAAACAGCTAGGTAAACCGAGACCAAAATTTTTTGAACCTCGGCAACTGAAGGAGCTACAGCCGACTTTGGCCGACCCAATAATAATGTCGTCAAAAATGAGGATGAAATCGTTCAAAATACTATACAGTGCTGGGAAGGTTAGATGCACTAAGTATTTAGGAAAAATGCAATGTTTTCAAAAGATATTTCTCCCTTTAACAGCAGGAATAAACTCTCACAATCGTCAGCCAAGTAAGTATCGTAAGTACACACCAACTTCCCAAACTTATCTCATACAATATCTTTGCTTTGATTGTACACCGCTTATAGCGAGTTCAAGATATTTTGTCCACCTATAGCTCCTTGACCACTGTTCAGTAAACATAACCTCTACTATCCAGGCCACGATGACATGTCTTCAGGAAAGCTACACTTTTCAAGCCCAGTATTCAAGAGACGAGTTCTGGTCATAAATGGATTGACCCGTTGGACTTGGCGCTATCAGATTTCTTTTTGTTTGTTGCTCCCATGGAGTTATCACGTGGGGGTCAAGTTTTCTCAACGAACAAGGAAAACATGAGGAATGTGCAAATGGCTGCAAAAATGGCTGTCTCTTCAGGACAAAATAATTGTTTACTGCAGGCGTAAAAGAATTAGAAGAGAGATGCGATAAGTGTACAGATGATGTGGGTTATCTAAAGAAATAGGTCATTATTAGATACTTTTAATAGCCCACCTTAAAATTAGTAATCATTTATTTGTTGTCTCCCTACCACTTATTGAACGACCATCATCAACTTGAGTAACAATTCCAGTTTTGAAGGTAATTTGACAATTCAATATATTGTTTTCATTGATGTTTATTTAATTGGATTTTCTGGGTCAGGATTGTAAAAAAAGAGGCTCTTTTAGTTCTCCCGCAACGTTTCGGGACGTATCCCATCTTCAGTAGGGTATATACTCGTACTATAACCAGTGAATTTTTACATTTATAAAAACTAAAAGCGATTAATTGGTGATAATTAACTGGTATATTATTTTAGACTGAGGAAGGAGGTTACAATGGGATACGACCCGAAAACTAAAAAAGCCTCTTTTATTACAATCTTGACCCAGAAAATCCAACAAAAATAAGCATCCAAGAAATGATAAGGAAGAGTCGACGAGAAAATGGAATAGAACTTAATATATTGTATTCGTTGAACATGCTAGATAACATCTGGGATTTTATCCGTCCATAGCATGCCAATACTTCCTGATCGGTTTCAGATTCTCATCCATCGTCGGAGTAAGATTATCCAATTTGTGTAGAGTCAACTTCATATCTTTATCACGCACTACTCTTCTCATCACCTCACATCCTCAAAACTTCCCTCTTACAATCAAGTAATGTATACGACACAGAGATATAAAGTTGAAGTCAACTCTCTACACGAATTTGATAAGCCTTACTCTCACGACGGATGAGAATCCGAAACCGATCAGGGACAACAGTTATGCATGCCATGACGGATAAATCCCAGATGATTGTATTCACTACGGTAAAAGATCACAAAACAAATTTATAATCGAGGAGTTGGGTACTGGAGAGATAACGAAGGCTGTCTCCAGGCTAAGGGATTTATAAAGGTATAGGACAGCAATGATTTGAAGCATCTGTTCCACTGGTAGGTGTATTGAACGGACATTTTTGGGTGGCCAACATTTGTACAAAATAGGTAGGACGTCTAGTCCTTTGTGTCTGAATGGTGTGGAGGGAGTCAGAGAAACGGAGGTTAGTGTCCCCGTTTCGCATATTTGGAGGAGGATAACGCTGTCAAAGGAATACTTGAGAGAGTTGGAGACTAAGGATATCTTAAGATATTTAGTCAGACCAGAGATTGCTAGAGAGGAGTATTTGCTAAAGTTCTTAGGAGTGTTTGGGCTTAAGTTTCGTGCCTTCGGGCACCCATTATTAATGATAATAACTACAGCAAGTGAAAGTCGTGTGAGTGATTCACACTAGATTTTTTTTATATACATAATGAAATCATATTGTTTCATAAACCATCATGTGAAGTCATTACGCACCCCAGTTTGTCGGCTGTAGACGTTAGATACGCAATAAGAATGGCTATGTCAAAACTATTGCGACTAAAGATCTCTTGTGGCTGGCTCAGATTCCAGTGTTTGCGCTAGGAATTTAATCATCCGTTAGTCATTTTGTGAATGTGCGCGCGTGCGTATGTATGTATGTCTTCTGTGGAGCGAGAAAACTATAGCCAAATAATTGCCCACATCAATGACCTCTGCACATACTATTTAATGTTTGGGTGTGGAGGGTATCAAGAGAATGTAAGAAGTTGTGATCACCCGTTACCATAATAAACCCATGGACGAAAAAGACATGACAAAAGATAAAGGAATTTCTATGGGCTTGTGAAAGTTGGTGAAAACTGCCACTTGAATATTTGAATATGTTGCACCCACAAAAAGAACTTCTGGAAGAAAAATATTGCACGTTATTCTATTAAATGAGATGGGTGTGAAGGAAAGAAAGACTGGTTGTTTGAAGATTAAGGTGGATCATATCTGATGTGGTACTTCCTGCAGTTACAAACTGACACATATACTTTAAAGAATGACTTACTACTCAATATTTAGTTGCGCGACTATACTTGATATTCTGTATCATGGGTTACATTTTGCTGCAAACACGTAGCTTCTGTTACTTGAATCTGACGACCACATCCACCATTAAAACAATTCTTTTTTTTCGGTAAAATGTTTTTAATAATGATAGAAGCCATTAGGTGTGTGTGTGTGTGTGTGTGTGGGTATGTGTGTGGATAGTATATAGAGAGTTTAGAGGAAATCTTTAGAACCTTTTATTTATTTTGAGAAAATTACGGATATTATCCAATTATCCAGTATTACTTGCAACAACTTGATATCTCTTCCTGCTAAACTTTAGTGAAGCATTAAAATTCTTTATCCATTTCGGTTGTTATAATTATTAACTTTGAGAAAAGTAAAATTTGTTGGGAAAAAAATAAATAACTGTTTCAATGTATTTATAGATTTGACTTTTATGGCTAGTAATAATTAATATTCAAAACTATTGACCAATAACAATGGCTGTAAATTGTGTAAATGGTAAACTATATGAACAATTTAAAATTATTTAAAAGCTGTGAGAATTACAAATTAATTTGTGCCCTCTTTAGGCTACTATGAATAAAATAAAATAGAAAAAACTAATTTTCTGATATTTACTTATGTATCGCTTTTTAATTATCGATTTCCATTTTTTATCATATTTTTTTAATTATGATTTTATTTATTTACTTTCTCTTACTGCTGTAAGGTCTCCTGATTAAGAAAAATCGCTTCTGTGCAAACGCCCACATGACTTCCTCTTACTGCAGCTAATACCTATAATTAGTAAAACTGAGAACTTGGCTTGATACTTTGGAATTTTCACAGAAAATTTTGTTTCCCAACAAATTGGTGGTGGGGGTTATCTATTGCTTAGCATTCACAGCACACACTCATTGAGTGTGACCACATTGTAGTGCACAGCAGCGCCCACAACAATCTCCAATAACAGTTGAAATCTAACGTCCCAACTACGTACAGTTACCATTCCAAATATAAAGAAAACTGTCCGAGCTGTTTTCCAGAAAATTCCCAAAGACCTGTTTTCTTCAAAATTGGAATTGTAAAAGTAACTTTATAGGAACTTCATATTATTTTAATGAAGTACAAACGAAAGCCCGGTTAAAACTGGATATTCCATTTATAGATACCATCGTCGCATCTGAGACGAAGTTTTCGATCAAAATCAATCAACCAGAATTACGAATTTACTCAATGTTTTTTCTAATACGCTATAGTACATATATACAGAGGCCTATCATTTTTATTTGAAAGATTTCTCCGATCACAGAAAATTGGTTATTGGAATGTTTTGGTTTAACTGTAACGTTAAGGTTTCCTCTAAAATGTGGAGCACCTCTGAACATGTATTTCCGGTGAAAACAAACTTTGAAAAATTAAATGATATCAGAATGGGACGTTGCTGATTTTTTTTTGAAATAATAAATAAAACAATTGCGATTTTGTCCCATCTAGTGAGAATTAAGAGAACTAAAACTTTGGGAAAAATTCTGGCTTTCAGGAAAATTTGTTCATCAGAAAGCAGTAAAAATTGGAGCCAGATATTGTGAGATATTGTTTAATGAACTATTTAATATCTGGTATTTTATCCGTCGTAGTATGCATATTTATTTTGTTCCTGAACGGTTTCGGATTGTCACCCATCTTCAGAGTAAATCTATCCATTTCATGCAGTGTTCATCTCAAACACAATGTTTTCGTTTCACTCGACACTTGTGGGTTGTGACATCAGCCATTTAACTAATTCAACTGTTAAGTATGCCAGGTTAAACTAGTTGAGTATGCCTGAAGTTTATTTAATAAACACCAGAGTCCTCTGTAGTTGGTCTTTTGGCTCTTTTTAATTATCAGCAACAAGGAATTTCATGAGATACAGTGTTATCACAGCTGTATGTAAGAGAAGTGGGTTTGTCTGGAACAGATTGCCAGAAATGAACACCTAAAATGGTAAACAACACAAATTTTAAAATATTGACTGATGTTTTCATTTAATTATTATTTTTATGAATCATAAATTTTTTCCAGATCAAACTATGCTTGGGCTACATCCGTTACCCTCACTGCCCATCCGTATCCATAAAACGCGGAGATATGCTGGGGTTAATGGTATCTATGCAGACAAAGTCTACATACAAAGTCTAGAGGCGACTACACTTTAAGAACCACAAAGTCATTCAAGGGTGCCACAATAACTCTTTTATGTTGCTGTGAATTTCGCTTTCTAGCCACTCTCATATTCTCGTCGCTCTATATCTACATACAGACAAACAAACTTTATAAATGTATACAACATGTACTGCAATAAAAAAATGCGTCTCATTTCTTGAAACGTTAAAGTCTCCAAGTGAAGATAGCTATAACTGCTTATTCTTTCTGTAGGAATTTTTTTTTTCTGTACTGTAGCCGTTGTAATAGTTATGCCAGTACAAGATTCAATTTAAGGTAAAATATTTAAACGGCGGAATGTTCAAGGTGATGTTTACTATACGCTAACGGTTATACTGTGCGCAATTAATTATGAAAGAGGTGGTAACTAATTATTTTATATATATGTATGTAGTGCAATCATTATGGTGAAAAGTATATTTTCATAAACAGTTAATTTTTTTTCTAATTATTACTGTTATCAGAGGAAGTATAGCTAAATGTCAAGTTTCGAAATTGAGTTTCCACTGGAAATGCATGGTTTGCGGCCCCTGAGTAAATAAAACAAAAGTGTTTTTAGCGCATTCTGAGGTGTGTATGTGTATGTGTGTTTTTGGAGTTCTGTGGAGAAACAGGAAGGTTATGGACCTTCTCTTTGCTTTAAAAATGTGGTCATATTAGTTTCAGGTTCTTCCACTAAATCAATTAGTAAAATATCCAAGTTTCAAGAAACTTTGTCCATGGTGACTAAATAAATTGGAATAACGGAAATTTATGAAGAGTGTTTGAAACCTGATACTTTGACTTTCTCATACTACTGTAAAAGAGGAACTATTGTAATCGAGGTGAATTTTCGAAATTCTTGGTTTTCATCGGAAATACACATTCTGAGGTGCAGTGAGTCTGGAAAAGTAATAGTTTTTAGAAATTGGTCTGTGTATGTGCGTGTGTTTATGGTCAGTTCAAACTTGAGATTTCGCTTAGATGCTAAGTGGGGAACTCAATTTAAAAGTTTGGGCCAAAATCGATCAAGCGGAAGTTATCAGTTTCTGAATTGATTTTTCAGGATAGAGACTTCAACATGGTTTCTTAAAACCAATTTTTTTCTCCCCAAGAAAAGTGATTTTGTGCGGTTCTGGCGGTACGTGTTGAAACTATCGTTTTAGATTCTTCCAATCAGATATAATATTATAGACTATTAAACATTTGGTAAAAACTGTAAATTTCCCAGTAATAACTAAGTAAATAGCACCAGAATGAAATAGCAATGATAATGTTTCACACCAGATATTTTTAGTTTAGTGAATCTTCTAAATATGTTTAAACCATAGATACTTAAACTAGGGTGTTGCCAAAATAAAAAAATAAATTATTCATAAACCAATAATATTTTTAAAAGTATTCAGAAGAAAAAAATGCTGGTTGAATAAAAACTAAAGATGAAGATGTGTGTATACATACAGAGAGAACATGTAATGAAGAAATGGAAGGTGGTAAGGTGGCGCGACCTATTAGCAGCCCCTACCAGGTGAATGTAGGCCGAATATAAAAGGTGCATGAAAGAGTGGGGTCCCTTCACTAGAGTGTCCCCCAACATGCCGTGGACATCAAGAGCCCCAGTCCTCGCGCTTGTGTTAGCAACTATCATCATCAGCGGTGAGTAAATAAATAAAATAAAACAACAAAAACAATTATCGTAATAACAAATACAAATTAAATTATAAAAATCAAAAGTTTTTTAAAGTCCTGCTTCCAAAAATTATTAGAACAGTGCCGCCCACCCAGTCAGCTGCAACAAAATAAAACATTTGTGTGCCCAGTCCCAGATAGTGGGAAAATACCAAAATAAACTTTTATTCCAATAATAAAACATACCTTACTATTCAATTTATTTATTTATTTTTTAAATAATTATTATTTTTCTTCAAAAAACTCTCACTTTATGCAATGCGTTCCTTCCTACTTTTAATGTCTGGACTTGATGTCTCCTACCGTGTGCTCCCCCTCCACTTTGTGCCATAAAGAAAAAAGAAGAAAAAGAAACCATTATGCACACACACACATACACTTACCCCCAAGGACGTGCTTTCACGTTTTTTTCTATCACGCGCACACAGATGGGTATGTACAGTGACGCGTCATTCTGTTTTTGGTGGCAGTTGAAATGTGTCGTTATTTTTCATTTTAAGAAAAAATAAAATAAAACACAGGTGATGGAGATGGTGGTGAGGAAAACTGGTTTCCCCGCTGCCTTCCAAAGCCTCTCTTTTTCTTTACCTTCGTGATTTTCTTAGCTACTTCAACAGTAACTTTTACAATAAAATTGACTTTAGACGATTCCGAAGACGTTAACCTTCCCACTAAATTTCATTTTGGCTATAATTAACGGTTCTACCACTTATTGTAATGTTAAGAGCATTTGACAATAACTAAACAATCAGGTGTGACACACTCACCCTAGAGCTTTCTCATATTTTTAGAGGTTACCGTACCGTTCCCAGATCCCACAGAAAATCTTCAAAAAAAAAGAATTCCTGGAAATTTACCATTCCAGATGACTGATTTTCTTCAGATGTAGAAAGTTTAGCATCATATTTAATTACCATAACCATTAATTTAGCTGATCGATTACCTATAATACACAGAAGCGACATTTTACAGTGAGCCGAATGTCCACTCCTTACCAAAATAAGTTGCTGTCGGATAAGCAAAATACCAAGTGCCAGCTTCGTCTCTTTCTATATTGAATTTGAAAATTCAGTTTCAAAAATTCTTAATATTAGCAAAACTTCCTCTTGCAGCAACTAAAAGGAAAGTAATAAAAGTAAAAAATAATTTAAATTTCTTTATTTCTTCACTAATTTTTTGTACAAGATAAAATAAAATTCTATATCCCCCCTCCACCGCTCTTTCAACAACGATTTTAAACGGATAACTGTCTCTTTCTTTCATTTTTTATTTATTTTTGTCAGTTTGTCTGTAACACATGGAATGACCTTATCTAAAGAGTAATGAATTCCTTTTTAAAAAGTAAAAGGGATTTCACTTTTGCTTCCTATGACTTTAAAGAAAGTTTATCTTCTTTTTTTCTAGCCCAAGTTATTGTTTATCCTTGAAAAAATAAGAAACACTTCTATTTGCTTCGCTTTTTAAAACTCTCTCTCTCCCTTAAAGCAATTTATAGAAAAATTTAAATTGAACATTAACTTTATATATTTAGAATTTTTCCAACACTATTCATAGGTCTCAAGTGTTCGTAGAACTATGGTAACATGCAACATAACAAATTTCTAATTAACCAAGAGATCCAAAGTCTCTCATAATCCCTCTAAAAGTTAGTTTTCCCCAGAAAATGAGTTGTCTACAAAACTTATAGAACTATATATTTAAATAGTTTGGTAACTTTTTTCCAAAGAGATCGATTTGGTATGGCTTTCTCGAGTAAAACACGGGGAAGTAAAAAAAGTCAGCAAAAGTTGCATTTCCGGTTTAAAAGTCGATTTCTTTTAAAAATTTGGAATTTCTGGCCAATGTTGCTTCTTTTTTTTATTTTCAAGTGGAGAGGGAAGCTTCCTCTCCTACAAATACCACAATACTCTTCAAAATCTATTTTCCCCAATCAGTTCTCTCGCCCCAAAAAATATTTCAAATAAAAATGATAAGTTTTTCCATGTTTATAGGAAAATCAATTTTGGAGCTGGTTTTGGAAAACAATTAAAAAAAAACAAACAGAAACAGATTCGGTAAAGCCACAGCTATAATCTTCAAATTTGTAATTCTAAGAATGTTGTTAATACATCATAAGCGGTAGTACCATGCATGGAGCTTCCAAAAAATTTAAAACAAAAATATAATAAAATCAGTAAAAGTCACAATACCGATTTGATATGGACCGAAATTCTTGGTGTCTCAGACCCGGTGATGGTGGTGCCTAAAACGGTTTATCAAGTTTCGAGCTTCCGGCAATTTTGAAATACAAATTTTGAGATACCTAAGAACATGATATTTCCGGTGAAAACATTCAATTTTGAAAATTTACGATGGTCGCCCTCCCTCTTACAGTAGGAGAAGGTAAAAAAGAAAGGACAAGATTCGCAATACAAGGTTATACTACTATTATTCTTTACTATTATTTACATTTAACATCCTTCTAGAAAAACCCCCCTCTCATTTACAATATGTTAGAATATAAAAATAAATAAAAAAAACATAAAAGAATGAAAGATATAAGAATTAAACAAAAATAAATGGAGAAGAATAAAAAAAGTCCTATACAATAAAGATGTATCCCAGAGCCGTCCTTGTTAGTTTTCTTCACAGTCCTGCATTGTCTTCAATTTAACAAGGTTTTCGTGACAGACTTAACAAACTTTAACATGCAAACTGTAAAATAAACATAAAATTTAGAAAAACATTAACATCTAATCAATAAAAATAACGACAAAAATTAAAAAACAGTTTCATATATAATTTGCGTATTGGTAATTAATTACTTTCCTCTTACTATTTTTAAGAGAAAGTACTTGCGATTGTATCATACTTCCGAGACTCAATTTTCCCACAGAAATATATGTTTGTGAAGAGACGCTGAGTGTTTATAAAACGAAATATTTGGTACAAGCCCTGAATGACATTCCATTCGGGAACCACCCACTGGGAGGTTCCTAATTACAAACGATTTTTTTTTTGTTGGCCAAATTAGGTCAACCAACAAGTGTCAATTTGTTGAATGATATTTATTGTGATACCGTTTTAAAGAATTTTTCTTTAATATAATTTTTTATTTATTTATTTATTTATTTATTTATTTCAGCACGCCTCACACAAAGTATTGCATGCACTCTAAATCAATATACACTTTAATAGAACATTAACAAAAATATGTATAAAAGATACGACACAAGAAACACATAAACAAAATATATATATATATATAAACAAAAACAACATAAAAGATACTGACACAAGAAACACATTCAAGTAGCACGGATTAAAAAAAAATAACATACTATTATGTACAAGACAATAATTTGTAAAATATTGGTAACGACTATTCCAACTTGATAGATTTCATAAATTTAACAAAATGTTGATAAGTTTCTTTTAAAACTAAGTTTTTATGTGCATAAAATGATAGGCCTTTCAAAACAACTTCCGCTAGCAATTTGGCCCTTTGGGGTTTCCAAGTTGGGCAATGAAAAATTAGGTGGTCCGAAGTCTGGGGAGTTTCATTGTTACAGGGACATGCTGGAGACTGAATAATTTTTAAATTATAGAGGTATGATTTGAAGGCGCCGTGTCCGGTTATAAATTGGGTTAAAATAAAATTTGATTTATACCATGGTAATTTAATCTGGATTTTATGGAAGGAAAATATTGCTTAGTAAGAGCACCTTTGATTGTGTTGTTCCATTGCTGATCCCATTCTTCTAATATTGTATTTTTTAATGTTTTTTTAAAATATGATAAAGGGTACTTAGAGAAAGATGAAGGTAATTCCGAGTCCATTGCTGCGGTCTTCGCATTAGCGTCAGCCAGTTCATTCCCTTCCACGCCCGTGTGGGCTTTTACTTTTTCAATTAACACTGATGAACCCGTAGACTTTATTCTCTCTATATTTCTATGGATGTCACCAATCATCACCGAACGATTTTGTTTTTTACTCAGAAGTTTAATAGATACATCACTATCTGTTTTTATAGTTATGCTAAGAGAATTTAGATTTTTAAGGATCCACTCGGTGGCTTTTAAGATGGCCAGCTGTTCGGCCTGGTTTATAGAACAACATGACTCTAGCCTATTTGACTTTTCTACAGCAATAATCTCGTTACTAGGTCCCACAACCACAATAGCACATCCTACGTTAGTACCGATGGACATCCACAATAGCACATCCTACGTTAATTTAATATACTAACTGTATATATCAAGGTTGTATTGTTACTTTCGCTTACTCGTAGATTAAGAGGGAGTTTTGCGATGTGCCAGATTTTCGAAACTGGGTTTTCACGGAAATATACGTTTTGAGGTCGTTTTGAGAAAATCTAGAATCACAGTAAAATCATTCAATAAATTGACACTTGTTGGTCGATCTAATTTGACAAAAAAAATTGTTTTTAATTAGGAACCTCCCTAATGAGGTTCTTGAATGGAATGTCATTCTGGGCTTGTTCAAATATTTCGTTTTATAAACACTCAGCGTTCTTCACAAACATGTATTTCTGTGGGAAAATTAATTTTCGGAAATATGATGCAATCGCAACTACATTGAAGTCCGTCAGGGTAGCGCATTTATCAATTCCATCAAAAATAAACAGTCAATTTAGAGGTCAAGATTCAATTTACATGGATGATACAATCTAAAGGACTTTCTTGAGGAAAGCATAGCCTTAATCCTCCTCTCCAAAAAAACACCTTAAATGAATTTTCCTTGTAAAATGTTTCAAATAAAAGTTGTAGCTCATTATATTTGTAGCTGGCATACAATGTTTAAAGAAAATCGTCGCAGCCGTATTGGAGAAAATCTGAACAAAAAATACTGAAAAATCTACTCAGTAAAGCGGTACTTGCGGTGGACCGATTTTAACCAATCGATGGAGTGGAACTTAAACGAAATATCAAGTTTGAACTTCCTGTGACTTTCCGTTTTTAAGTTATGTTGACCACAAGCACACACAGATTCTTTTTAACACAAAATTCTTTAATCACGTGATACTTGAACAGAAATCTGT
Source organism: Triatoma infestans (assembly GCA_011037195.1). NCBI lineage: Eukaryota > Metazoa > Arthropoda > Insecta > Hemiptera > Reduviidae > Triatoma > Triatoma infestans. The sequence continues at coordinate 344,011 of JAAEAF010008485.1, forward strand.
TTTGTTTTTGAGATTACGTATTTCCGTTGTTACTACCTAGAAATCCAATTTTGAAATTTGAATGGACGCATATTTCCGAAAGTTTAAGGGACAAAATAGTTACATTTAAATGATAGCACTATTAAAGTGAACATATTTCTTTTCCTTCAGTAATAAAGCCAAACAAAAATAAAGATTTAAAAACGTTCTCATAGCGTAATACAAGTCACCTTAGACATGAGCAACTTTCAAACAAGTCCTTATTTCTTCACTAAATGGGTGTAACACTGAGTCAGGTGTAATGTTTTTGTTTGAAATAATAAAATATATAAACAAATCTACACACCATTGCTCCATTTTAATGAATTTCCACTATTCACAAATATTATTGTCTCTATTACTTATTTGTAAAAGGAAGTATTGCGATCGCTTCCAATTTTCATAATTGACTTTTCACCGGAAATACTGTTCTGATCCCGAATACGAAAAAAAATAGTTTTCAGGAATGTTGTGTATTTGAAGAAAATACCTCCAAAATCGAAAAATCTTGGTGCCATTTTCACCAAAACAGTTCAAAAGATTTTTTGGCGGAGGGGTTCGGGAAAAATAGCAACTCACGCTTCCCTCTAGTGCACCAGATCAGCACAATTTATGGTTCAACTATCTGTATCATATTAACATATATTAGTTAATTTTTTTTTGTATAATAAAAAATTCTGTAGATTAGAAAATCAGTTAATCAGCTTCTATGATTCAACTTTTATTTGAAATTTTTGTTTACCCCCCAGAAACTTGATTTCTGGGTTCCCGATAAATCTGTGATTATTGGCGCTTTTGTTTTTGTTTTTTGGATTATCACGTCTAGTGACTACAAGGACATTGGGTTGGTATATGTACCCCTACATATACCAGTGTTGTCTGTTGACCAGGGCAAGTGAGTAGAAGAAAGTAGTGTTAAGTGTTTGTTTGTTTTTTTTTTTTATTATTAAATTTAAATAGTTTTAATGTGAAATTTAAACCTCACGTGAGGTACTACTTTCTCAGGACTTTGGATTACAGCAGTTCATTATTTCTCAGTTCTCCCCACACTCGGAAATAACGTGTAGTTGATATATCCAAGTTTAAAAGAAATCGTTGGGACAGTTTTTGAGAAAATTGGGGAAAAATTCAATAATCCATTTGAGGATAAGGATTAGCTGAGTTGATGCGAGCTGGACTCCAACGTTCCAGTCCAGCATACGTTGGTTCCAGCGTCCAACCTTAATTTTTTCTCTCCCCAGGAATCTCTAAGCTCACTGTTCGGTGACGGCCAGTGTTGTCTGTTGACGAAAGAACACTGTCCGAAGGCCGATAGTGCATTAGAAAAGCTCCAGGCGACTATAATGTTGACGCGCTTAAAAAAAAAAAAACTCATTGAATACAGAAAAGAGTTAACGTCCGGTTGGCCTATTTTGACCCGAGCCTTAATTATCTGGTTTAGCACTTAAATGAAACATAAAGTTTAAATTATTGTCATTATTCTCGTGATAATTAAGTTTTGAAAATTTCATAGGATTGCAATTCTAAGTTTAATAAAATAAGATAAAAACTCCATTACTTAGTTTATAAAGTTTAAGTATTACTTGTACAAGTTTTAAAAAGCAAATATAAAAATAAAAAAGATTTAATAATTAAAAACTAAATTTATTGCAATATGATTATAAATTAATTTAAAAAATAAAGACCATACAATAAAATTGTAAGTTTAAACAGATATATTTACTTAATAATCAAAAAGAATTTCGAAAGAGAAATGCGAAAGTTTATAGAAATACCTAATGGTGCACACGTGGTCCGTATACAGCGCTCTACACTTTCAGTCTTTAAAGAGTTATATAACCAAACAGGTGAAGAATCTTTACCTTAATCCGCTTTATACTTAAATAAATGTTACATATTGTTGAGAGGAAATTCGTGTTGTTTATGATTTAATTTAAGGAATAATTTATTTGTTTATAATTTCTGCACCACAGGAAGAAGAATTACGTTCTGGTAAAATTTTCGAAACTGAATTGCCCCTAGACATGTTTCGAAACCTTCTGAACAAGGTAAAAATGTTACTGACGTCTTTTTCTCTGTTTTACACCCGATCACTTGTATTTGACACATTATTCCAGGGAAATTGATGATTTTTTGAGATTCTGGGCAAGCTGAAAAGTGAGCTTAGCTTCCCTTTCTAAATGCAGTCAGTATACTGCAGGAATTTCAAAGCTTGAAGAACTGTTTATTCCAGTTTTTCAGAATAGTTTTTTTCTTTTGTGAGGGGGCAGAGCGTATGATCTTCTTTAGTAAGAATAGCTGACCGTAATTATATATAAACCTGACACTCTATCTGAAAGATTTGTACGAAAAAATTCGATATCCAGGGAGTCTAGGAAATCTGGGCTTTAGGCTTTAAGACTAAACTGTCTGTATCTACCATTATGTCCAAGGAATCCGCAAATATTCTCAGACCTTTTTTTTCTTGTTTTCTCATGTTGCGGTAAAAGGAAGTATTATGATCGAATAAAAGTTTGGAAATTATTATCAGCGGGAAGTACATGTTTTAAATCGCCTGAGCATGAAAAAGCGGACTCATTCTCATTGTGATTTGTATGTGAGTATACATTTCTATTTAAAGGCGAAGTGAGTTGTTAAAATGTAATATGAAAGTTTCAGTTTTTCAAATTCATCAGTAAAGGAATATGTTGAAAAGTAATATTTAATTAAACAAATTCTGTAGAAAAAAAGAAAACCATATATCTTGAATATCCTCAGTGATATTGCCCAACACATTATGATCATTGCCAAACTAGTAATTTCTAATATAAAAACCGGAACGGTATGCAGAAAGACTTCCCGTAAGCACAACTATTTTAATAGTTTTAAACTCATTTGCGATCAAAATAATTTGTTTTCCGCTTATCACACTTGGTTTTTTTGCCCAAGAATATTTATTATCTAGAATCAAAGTGGTTACGTTCGATTTTCATTATTGCTTTCAATAATAACTAAACCTATTATTGAAACTGTTTGATAGATAAACATCTATTTCTTCTATGAATTTTGATTTCACAATTTGTGTTTGATTGCCAGCGTTAAAACTTAACTATGTTCTCCCCACTTAGGAGGTTAGGAAGTTTTAATTGTAAGGCAATAAAACTGTCAATAGATTTATAAATTAATTAAATCTAATAATGAAGGCTCATAAGACTTTCTCTGACTATACTTTTCTGGTTGAGAAATTTTTTTAGATGTTGGAATTTTTACTAAATACAGGCAGTGGAAATGTGCTGATTGGCACTAAAGAAGGAAGTCTAAGTTCCCCTAGCCTCCGCAGGAAATCCCTAGAGGAGATTTTTCCATTTCAAATTAAAGTACGATACCTGTGCCATCGCTGCCAACCGTGCAATCTGAGTGCTCCAAATCCACATAAATTCCTTGCATGACTGTACCTCAACTCTCCAAGTGCAAAAGTAGAAACTTTAGATACAGACGCGCCACTCTTTTACCTATCCTTCTCCGTGGGAACATAATCCCAACGGTAGATCGAGTTCGCTACCTCGGTTTATACTTGGACAAACGACTTACTTGGAACTCACATACTAGACTGTATAGATAGGAACTAAACAGACGATTTAAACTTTTTTCTAGATTGCTACACTCTATATATTGTGACCTTCTAAAGTCACAATGGAAAACAAAAGACTTATATATAATTCAGTCATAAAACCGCTATGGACATATGGATGCGAGATTTGGGGTTCAACCAAGCATTCCAATTCTATTTGCAAGCATTCCAATCAAACCCTCCACACAGATCTTAAAATTCCTTTTGTTCATCAGCTAATAGCATCCCTTTATAAAAAAATTCCATGATTGTACATTCTAGCCCTCTTATCTAAAGAATGTCCTCTCTTACCATCCCTGACAATCCTCCCAGAAGTTTAAAACGCCGCTGGCCACAAAGACTTCCTCTATAATTAAGCCTCCACTTCTCTGTAAATAAATTAAAATTACAAGGGATTTCCACATTGGGAGGAATCTCCCATTTTTTCTTCCAGGGCCATGTCAATCTCTATTACATAATATTCAACAGATTCGCATGTGATTGTAGTGAATATCAGGGGGAAAAAAGTAATTTAATGTATAAATCTGTGTACGGTATTTACCAATTTTAAGGAAAACTTGCAATTGTTAAACAAAACAAAAAATAACGAAAAATGAAAAACATTTTCTTTCGTACTCAAAATTCCAAAACACCTGTTTATATTAAAAACCAATTTTGCCATAATCACAATATTTCTACATAGTGGCAGCGGTAAGAGAAAGTAAAAAATAATGGCTATTTAATAGTAAGGATGCAAGCTCAAATAAATATAGTTAATAGTTTTATGATTTTTCAAGAAGCGTTAAAAATGATTTGCTAGGAAAGTTGTAATAATGGCGTGAGACTGAAACTAATTAGGTAGGAACAAATACTATAAAACACACATTATGGATTAATGATGACATTTCTATGTTTGAAATTTTCAATTAAAGTTCATGCTGAATATTATTTCTCCAGTCCATAAAATAACTAAATAACATCATTTACAATTCAAACTTTGCTCTTTTACACAGAACTACAATTTATTTCCTATTAAAATATTATTAGAAAAAAATTTGGTATGAAACACACACACTCACACGGACGTAGTCTATATAAGTATAAAATTGGTACATTTTATTTAACTTGAAAGTTTTACTCAATTGTCCTAAAATAAATACAGATATGGTGGGGGTGCAGCACCTATCCAAGGCAGTTAGTAGTTGAAGTGGATTATATTGTGTTCTAGAAGGCAGCACTAATACATTGGAAATAAACAACATTTGAAATTTGATGCAACAGATTTTCCAGAAAACCCGCTGAAAATCAATTTATACGGACAAATATATCAAATAAAAGTGATAGGCTTATACCTGTGCAGTTAGCACAATTAGTTTAAAGAAATTCCTTTGTCGTTTTTGAGAAAATAAAAATAAACCAACTCAAATATCTATTGTGTAAAAGTTAGTTGGGGCTAAACAAATTTTCTACCAATTTGGAATTGTAGCATTGCTGCTGATGAACCTTATTGTTATATATGTAGTTGGTGAAATCATAGATTTTTGTGAACCAGCACGTTTGAGGAAAAATTAACTTCCTCCTCCCACTTCCACACACCCCCAAAAATATATTTTCCTGGGAAGAATGCTTGAAGTAATAATGATATCCATGCGTGTAGCGAGTAGACCAAGTTTAAACAAAAATCGCGAAAAACTGAAGAAAAAATGCCATTGGCAGATGATGTTGTTTCCAAAACCTTCATGTCAGATACGAGATATACCTCTACTAAATGAAATGTCAAATTTGAGTAACATTCGATTTGTCGTTTTTACAATATCTTGTCCTCCCACACATACAGAACATTCGCTAAGTCATTATAACTCCAGACACTCCCTAAAATGAGTAATTTTAAAAAGATAAAATTGTTTCCTATAAGATAAAATTGCAAGTCCGGTTAATCTGTTTTATTTATATTTGTGATGTCAGCAATTCAATATTAATTTATCTTAAAAGATATTATAGGTTGCACAAAACCGTATATTCTACTGACATCACACTTCAAAGAAAGCTTAACTCCTCTGCAGCTACGCCTGAATTCTTGTTAAATCCATGTTTCAAATGAAAAACGATTGACATTTCTGTATGTAATTAATACATATACATATATTGTGGGCTTTCGTATAACGCCAGGGATATGTACCGCGTTATACGAAATATGTCTTATCAGATTAATAATAATGAGTCTATAACTGATTACATAAAGCCAATGATGACTGGTTTATTTTCAAATGTAATTGTACTGCAATATTTCTGATTGATAGTTGGACCTAATGCCCGCGTGACTTATTTAACTTTACTTTATTGCAAATTGCTTTCAATAACTTGTTTCAGAACATAGGCTCTTCTATAAAGGGAAACAAAAACGAAAAGACTGGCTGTTTTCATAAAGAATAAACAAAACGAGATAAGTTATTTACTTAATTATAAAAACTGTCAAGTATTTTAGCCATGAAAAATGAAGTTACAAAAATATCTACAAGTTGCGTTGAAATTGTACAACTAAAGCAGAAAAAAATGAAAATTTTTCACATATTTCATGAAAGTTGATCCGTCAACTGAGTGTTTTCTACGAATTTAAAAGAAAACTGATTGCCTACCCTCATTATCCTCGTTTTCAAACGAAAATTGTTTTGGAGTAAAATAGCTCAAATATAAATTGCGAGTTTAGTGCTAGCTCGTCTGTCCTCATTTCACTATCGCATCCTCCAACCATTACATCACCTTCCCTATAAACATATAAACGAAATTAAGCGTACATATGTTAGTATCATATCAAAAAGCCTGAAACAATTTTGAAATATGAAATTTATAGTAAGCGATCTATGTTTCTGCTCATTTTTCGGCGCTTTATCGGGGAGCGCGTTAAAAGGGAATTCACTGGATGAAGAAAATATCATTAGAGTCATTTTCCTGAAAATCGCAAAAAAAATTGAAAGAAAAAATGTCCAACGAAGCCCCACTTCCAGGAGACCGATTCTCATTGGATCCCAAACGGTGTACCTGAACGGTATTTTTACTTTATTAGAATTTCATCCACGAACAAATATAGATGACACACAGATCATTCACTGAAAACATTTTTTCTCACTTACAGCAGTAAGAGTAAGTAAACAGTAATAGAAATTAAGACAATTAAATAAATTCATGAAAGTGTAGCATTTAAAAAGGCAGTTTCTTTTAAATCAAAAACAACCTGTTGATGCATTTAATGATTCGCTCCTCATACAGTTGATGATATTTGAATGTGTACATGTGGAAAACAAATCCACAGATGTGTGAGAAAGTCAAGGATGAGAAAGGGTGGAGACTAGTAGAGAACAATGGTTCATACAAAATAGCCAGAGCTCACTTGTCACACATACAAAAAAAAAAGAGGATTGTGTTGTATGTGTGCAGACATCAGCGTGATGTAAAGAACTCCTTTCTAGCATGACCTTGTCTATTTCCAGTCATCACTGTCCACTTCAGAATACTCTCCGGTTAGCACTCTTTGTAACTGAACTAAATACTTGTTTAAGCCGAGAATAAGTTGATCGATTTATATAAAAAAAAAAATCTAGAGTGAAATATTCACACGACTTTTTCTTAACTCATTACAATCTGAATTAACAAAAAAAATTCTTGGTTTTTTAGGAAACTGGAGGGTTCAACAAAGCGTTCAAATTCTCTGATTCTATATTCTTCATAATGATCTCAAAATGTCATATGTAACGGAAACAGCAATATCTAAATAATGAAAATTCTAAGACTTCTTCTTCTTCTACTCATACCTCTTGTAAAGCCTCCACAACTATTCCAGACAAATGCCTCCGAGATTGATGTAAAATAAAAACTCCAACGACAGTGGGCAATTTCTCTCCTCCAGTCAGTCCGGTACAGAATATCACCCATCATATTCATTACTTTCTGTTTGTAGATTGCGAGTGGCAAACTACAACAGGAGGAGCAAACTACCTAAATGTGATTTCTTCATTGTAGACCATATCAGACAGCATATCCATCAGGCCTCAATAAGACTTATTGTGCAGTTTATAGATAAACCTAACGTCTCAGTTCAATCACAGAATCCAGAATCAAGCATAAGAATTTAAAATAAATCCCTGTAATTATCTTAGAGGAAAATAGAATTCTGGCGTAAAAAATTCACATTTTCTCTTACTCTTGTTACTACAGTTATATATAAAATGACAAATTTTCTCATTTGTCCTGACACAAATAAAAGTAATATGTTCTTCGGTGTGATGTGTACTTCTGGTTGATGCATTTTCACCAAAAACTTATTATCAGCAGCTTAATAAACGGAATGTCAAGTTTAAACTTCCTTAGATTTTTCGTTTTTAAAATATTTCGTTCAATCTCCAGACATTGCTAAAAACATCTGTTTCATACTCAGGCTGCCTGATTGCCAAAACATGTATTTCTGGTGAAAACTCAATTTCGAACATCTGACATGATCGCGATATTTCATCGTTACAAAGAGACGAAAAAGGAGACAACTCGTGGCAAAACAATCCATGAAGGGCCGATGATTTCCAAATATAGATTTTTTGAGTTCTGAACAACATGTCAAGGCTTCACTGCGTTTAGTTCTGAATTCACAATCATAGTTCAGTTGGATAGCTCTCCACTTTTACTCAAGGGGCGCTTCAACACCGTAGAAGCCACTATCGGAATCGAACGCAGGTAACCCACCAAGGTAACAGTGTTGGCATTGACCTGAGCTCGCAAACAAAATAATTACCAATAATTAATTAATTACCTACCATAAAAATTATTCATTCTTCATTATTACTTTACTCTTGTTATAGTTAATAAGACATCTGATAAATAACCATATGATAGTGCATCCAAAAGATATGCTTTATAAAGATATCCAGCAGGTTTTGAATTCCTCCATTTCTTAAGGTGGACTAATATATAAACCTCCATAAACTTGTACCCAGTTGGTTCCATATATAAATATGCACCAATCAAGGACATTCAGATCAAAATATTATAAAACTCCTCTGTCAATGTCCTGAATTGAAATGGAATTGGAAACTTGCGTGTCACAATAACTACCATATCTAAAAGAACAAAAAAACGTTATCTTGGTCATTTTTTATTAAAAGAAAATAAAAGTTCTAAGAAAATACGAATATCTTATTCCTAAATTTAAGGAAATTCTTGATATAATCCGGCTATAAGTTTATTATATATGGAACCCCGAATCAGTGAAACTAATAGCCTATGAGCTTACAGGTTTTAATATCCCTTTTATTTCAAACACATTACCGGAATATCTGATTTTAATAAAGGGTTCAAGGGAATCTGTGAGTTAGGCGTAATTGCACAAGAGTTTTATGTTAGGACTGACCAGATGGTGCTGCTATACAATGTACTTCATTCAAATATTCTCTATCCTTGATGTAAAAGCCCCCAACATACATATCTCTGTATGCCCGAGGCAACTAAACGTTTAGTAGTTATTTCAAATTTGTAGAAAATGTATTCAATTGTAATATTTGCAGTAATAGAAAGTCGTGTGTATTTCACATCAGAGTTTTGTCTGTATGTGTTTGTTGCATTGAACTAACAGACCAGAATATTGTAATAAATATACAAGAAATTTCCCTATGCAATAATTTCGTCACATCATATTTCACCTTAAAACAATTCGTACATTCCGTTTCTTGATGTGAGACCCAAGGCTGTTTATTGATTCTAATTAGGTTAATCTATTTATTACTTTCTTTTGTAGGATTTTTTCAGCAACAAACTCAAGGATTCTTAATATAATCTCAATCAAACAGAGCAGAAATATAATTTATTTTAAACGCCTAGTCTTAGAAATATAAAGTGTTAAGAAATTAGTAATAGCGACTTGCTTTGAACGAAGCAACACTATCTTATTTAATGCCCCCACTAGTAATCAGTCATAAAGTCTAAACATGTGGTGTAAAAATATAGTAATAACGGCTGTCTCTTAATAATTGTAAAATTAAGTTCAAACTAGAACACACTTGAGTTTCCGGTTGAGACCGCATGGTTTGCTGGAAACCACTGGCGCGGTTCCCTCCCGCAAAAGCCCCGTTAATTGAATTTTTCCAGAGAAATGTTACAAATAAAAGTTGAGCTTTGTATGGGTAGTTAATATACCAAAGAAATCGTTGTAGCCGGTTTTTAAGAAAATGGCAAAAACCGGAAAAAATCATCTTCAGGTTGAGGAATTGTGAATGTTTCTGTTGGATTCCATGGTGATATCCAAATGAAATATCAAGTAGGAACGTTCTGCGATTTTTCTTCCCACTCCCACTTTTTTAAATATACAGTATACACAAACGTAAAGGCAACTGCAAGCAAAAGTATTAAATATATACCATATCAAATCGCTAAGTAGTTTTATAATATAGTAGCTATTATATATTTAATAAATATTTTAATAATATCTTGAGAACAGGTGTAGATAATATATACACACACCTAATTGTGTAATGCAACAACAATGTAGCGTAACATTTACCTGAACACATTGTATTAGTGTCGCTGGATTCAACAGCTGATTCAACAGTTTAGATCTGTTTAGTAACCAATATGCTGTTTTTATAGTTCCTTGACTTCTTGTTATTTCTTTTCTATTTAATTAGAATACTGTAACAAAAATGAGAATTTTTAGCATTTCATTTAATAAAAATACGGCAGCTACCTTCAATTATTATAGAAGCTCACACAGAGCAATATCTTAAGATATTTTTAATTCGAGGGAAATCAGGTAGAAATCACAATCAAACCTGATTAATTTTCACTATTTCTTACTCCTAAGAATATTTACCTATTTTTAATTGCTCTTAATATTGAATATATGTTGGGACTGTAAACATACCGAACTGCCACTTTAGAGAGTCTAAAGTTATAGCTATCTCAGAAACACCAGTTAAACATATTTTAAATAAAAGCAGGCGACCTGTATGTGTTTGCGCTATTCTTTGTATTTCGCATAAGCAACTTATATTTAAAAGTTATTTGTTTCTGTTTGGACTTTCAGACAGCGTGTCCAAATTCTAGGATGACAGATGAAGTTCTAGAAGACTAACAGAGTTATCTTTCTTCATGAATGATTTGTGCTCTAGGTCATACAGGAATCTTAGCAAATGAGAAAGTGTATAGTTTGGCCAAATTCCCTCAATGGTTATTCTCTCTCACACACACTCCATTTCATTGTCCCGAACTTGCAGGTGACTTGTATTTCTGAACACACGTCGGTCTAGACTCCAGCTTCACAGCCTAGATATAAGCTCAGTGCATTACTGGCAGACCAACAAATTTCTGATGTATCAATAAAGCTATCTTCTACGTATTTCATTGCAGTAGGTCTTCAGCTCTATATATTCACCGTTGTTAAAAATGGATTATATAAATTTTTCTAAAGACTCAAAATGGATTTAAACCGTTGCAGTCTTTGGTTAACTAAGGTTGTGGATAGAGTTCAACATTCAGAAACACCAACCAGATCAGAGCAGTTCGGAATCTTATACGTAGTGATCTAAAAGGGGGGAGTTTGATAAATTTCACTCGTGCTGGCTTCGTGTTGGGGGAAAGTTTTCACTACCCTATATATAATCGCAGTAATTAATATCTAGGTCAAATAAGCACGGAATATGTCATAATGTACAATGAATTCCATTAATGCTAATCAAATCTTGATGTACAAATTGTCTGTAAATCAAACTGTACAAATGCTGCAGTATCGGCATTTAATTCGGATTACCTCTATGTTTTGAAAATCTAAAAGGTGGCTCTTCAAATAATAAAAATTAAATATCTTTCAACAGTTTTGTTTTTTTTTCTTTCAAGAAAATTCAGATCAAATGTTTAAAATAAAATCTAGTGTGATAAATCTTTTGAATTTCAACGCAGTCTGGAATTCTTTAGTGACTAATTTTTCTTCAATCTTGGAATTTGTTTAAACAGTTATTGGGGAACCGTATATAATGTTAGTTTTTAGTTCACAAGAGACTAGTTGCCTAAGGTGATTGCATGTATCAGACACCAGTCAGTACCCCGACCAGAGTCCTCAGCAATACTTGTATTGCTATTTAGAACAATTTTTTTCAAGAAAACCCGGGAAATCTCGAAACCTATTCGATAAGAATCGCAGTTCCAGGTTAATGGATTTTTTAAAGATTTGGAAATTCTAACAATGCATTTAAAGTACCATTATATATAGCATTTAGTATCGTTTATTATCCTGACTTAGCACTTTAATTGAAAAGAACGCAGCCAGCCCCCTAAAACGCTCCAAAAAAAGTCGATTTTTCTATAAAAAAATGTTTCAGAAAAGGTGCGCTGCTCATGTGTGTGTAGTTATTATACGAAGTTTAATGGAAAATTGTTGGGCATTTGCGAGAAAAATTCGAGCAAAAAGTAGGTCACTTTGTCCGACTCAAGAATAATTGGAAACTATAACATAGAACTTTTAGGTTTCCGCGGCCATTTTCATGGAAAACACTTGAGTGGTTTGGAACGCGTCAGTGGCTAACCACTGACGCAATCTCATCCCGGCAAACTCAAGTGTTTTTTAACTATAACTTTATCTCTTTGCGTTTAGAAAGTCGAAAATGTTTATTTAGATTTGAGCACCTATCAGAAAGCAGTAATTTTAATATAGTTACTTCTCTTTCATATACTAACTATAACTGAAAATATTGTTCTTTGATGACGCTTGGTTTTTAAATTTCCTTTTGTTGTTTGTAATTTACGATAAAACAAAGACTCTTTTAAAAGACTGTTAACTAACAGTTTCCAACAATAACAAAAAAATAAAAACAAAAACGTAAAACAAGTAATAAAACCGAACAAAGAGCTTGTAACTTTACGAAGTTAACCTTTGATAGAGGAGACAGAATGGACATAACCTTTAGCAGCAATAGACCGTTCCAATAAATGTGTGCACCCTTTAAGGGAAGTCTATGTGCTTTCTCTCAAGGTCATGACAGTTTTTCTTATTTGACTAGCACTCTAAAACAAACGCTGGTATTGAAGAACAAACATCACGTGAATTTTATCTACTGCAAGTCTCACAATTCTGATTGTTAAATTTTCTTCAAAATTAAGAATTTTTAGTTGCTCTTATATTTTGTATGATATGAATCCATATTATATATAGAAACAGTAGTTTAGAGATAAACGTAATGACACTACAATGCCAACTAACCTTCTATACTATCTATTCAAATCGTGGGGAATTGTTTTTTAAGAAACTGAAATAAAACACTATAATAAAGAATATATGGGAATTCCGATTGAAGGAATTTGATTGAAACTTTCAGTCAGATCTGGTGGTGATATGTGATGGGAATTTCTTTGTTTGGGCTTCCTGTAAATTTTTCCTTTTTTTTTTAGTTATAGAGTGCTCTTTACATTGACAATGCTATACTGTTCCTTTAATCATTACCAATCATAATTACGTTCTGTTTTAGTAATTTAAAATTTTAATTTCATAATTGTATTAAACTATAAGTTATTTTGTTCATAGGTAAATGTTTGTATTTTTCTTTTGTTGTGGTTCATTAACTTAAAGAGATTGTTTTTATTTCACATTTCTATTAAACTACAAATTATTTTTTTTTGCTTTTGGATAAATTATGGTTGTTATCATTATTATATACACTACTGTTGTTCTTCTAAAGATAAAGATCCAGTGTTAAGGGAAAACATAACTATAATTTTGCTAATAAAGGCTGACTCTATTGCTGAAGCTTGTATTCTGATATGTAGCAATAAATAAATAAAAATAAAATAAAATAAAATACTTTCTCTTACGTAAGAGATTGTATTTTTTTGGCGCATCGACAGCTTTGGTCATTAGCGCCAAGAGATTTTATTACTTTCTCTTACTGTTGTAAGTATGGCAATCGGGCCAAATTTTCGATTTCAAGTTAACATACGTTTTGTGGTTCCCGAAAACTGGATTTTACAAAATGGTATATATGTGTATGTGTGAACAGCGTAGCTCACAATCTGCAGAAACAGTAGACATATTATAGAGAAATCATACTTGACATTCTGTTTTGATATCACAATGTCAGAAAATAATCTGTCAAAAATTCTTCAACCGGAAGCACCATTTTGCTGAATCCAGGCTTTTTGATTTTCTCGAAAACGGCTCTAATGATTATATTTTGTTAACTTGTTATATCAATTACACATATTTAGCGTTGCAACTTTTATTTGAAAATTTTCCCAGCAAAATTCATTTAAGAGTGCTTTTTGGAGGGTAGGGCGTTGTATTTTGCTTTAAAGTGCTGTTTTAGTTTATTGTACGAATCCTATATCTAAATAATATTAATCAGATTTAAATACTTTGCTAAACTTCCAAGTTGAAAAAGTCGGTTGACCGGAACTGCGTTTTTACTGTACAGTTTTTTACATAAAATGTTTCTGCGTTTTCTCCATAAAATACAGATGGATTTCATCATATTCTGATATTAACTATAAATACAGAGACTGTCACTTGTGTTTGAAACTTTTTTCCCGAAAAATTCATTTATAGGGGTTTTGGGTGAGGAGTAATGTTGTTAAGCTTTCTCTAAAAAAGTGATTTTATTAATTTTAGATTCTTCTATTGATATAATAATGAAGCTAACTGAGCATCGAATCAGAGAATTACAAGTTTGAAGAAAATTTGTCATTTACAGCTGCGTAAAATGCATTAACAGAAAGTCGTGTGTCTGTTTTTTAAGATTTTTTTTTTATGTTAAAGTTATTTCACAGATTAAAATGAATATAAAAATGTTTGTATAAAATAAATTTGAGATAATTTATATAAAGAATTTTAGAAAATTTGTATAAATAAATTAGACATATAGCTATTGCTTTATTGCATTGGTAATTCATGAATGCACTTTTCAAATTCGATTAGCTAGTAGACACAAGTCAATAGTTTCATAATACGGTCAATTTTATCCTTATTAGTGTCATAATAAGGAAAAAAAATAGATTAATTCTCATTTTAATCCCTATTAATAAACATTAATTTTAAAAACATAAATTATTCATAATTAGTTAATTAATGTTTAGTAATTAATTATTTGCTCCAAGGATAAACACATCAATGAACAACTTACAGCAACACCGAGTGTATATTGTTATTACACACACATTGTTACAGACTACTATATTGTTATTGATATTGATATTACACACATTTTATAGTCTTTCTTACGCCGTAAAATCTTTAAATACTCCATAGAAATTCGCTATTTTCACTTTTCATTGAGGGGAAATTCATCTTTACTTGAAGTAGGTCAAGGATAATTAATTACTTTCTCTTAGTGCTAGTTAAGCGGGAGTATTGCTTTCTTATGGATCAGATTTTCGAGTTTCCTTGCGTGTCAGTATTTATATAAATAATATAGTAGTCTGTAAAGTGTGGTCTATGAATCTGCCAGCAAGCTAGGATTAGCTCGTGATCTCGTGGGTACACTATAACAATGTACTGTTATTCTAAACTAAGAGTTTTTAATGATAAAAGTCCCGGAAACCAATCGATGCCTACAAAAAGAAACACAGGACTTCCAAGGTGGAGGATCTTTGAAATTTTCCACCACTGCAAAACACATCCACTAATGTAGCATCTCAGGATCATTCAATAAGTAAAGAGACAAGCAATTGTAAATCAAAGAATATCGATGTAAGAATAACGATTACTTTCAGTATCTTAAGTTGGCATCCTTGTCATCAGTTTTAAACAGCTGATGTTAGATAGTCAAAAAAGGCAAGTTTCTCTAAAACTTTCGGACGAACAACGTATAGAATAATATTACTGGTTTCTGAGGGGAGGGAGGGGGTAAAAACCCTCTGAAATTTACTCCCTTATGTTTATTCGAATTTATAAATCAGGTGGGCTGATCTATTCACAAGCGATGGAAATGTAAGAATCTGCAACGTATTCAAGAAGGCAAACGAGTCCATAGCAGAAAGAAGCCTGTCATCCTGAAACATCTATGGGCAAATTTCTGTTGGGATGTTCTGCTACATCCGGCTTTCAGTCCGTGCCTCGCAACATCAGAATTGTTTTTGTTTCCCCCTAGGAGTAAATGACGTGGCAGTCGAGTTCACAACTACAAAGAAGTGAACAAAATGTGCAAAACTGGGTTACATTTCAAGATAAAAACTGGTGGCATAAAAAAAAACTAGAAGCGAGATGAAACAAGTGTATAAATAGGAGTGACAGGTAAATTAAGGAATTCATTTAATACTCCTTATTAAAAATATCATTTGGCACTTTACGCATTGAATGATCTTCGAACAGTGAGATATTAAGCTTAGAATCCTAAGTTTGAAGAAAATCGGGAAGAAGTTGCAATTTAACAGAAAATGTATTTATTTGAATTTCCGGGATTTCCTCAAAAACGGTTACAACGATTTTCTTTAAACTTGAAATCCTGGCTAAACATGGATTTTTACATATCGACGACTTTCGTGACATTAACTTAAAACTGTCAGCACAAGTTTTGTTGATAACTAACATTGACTTATCCTAGTGATCTACAGTGCACTATGTTAATGATGCTAGTTAATTAACTAGTTAATTCAGGTAGATTTACTAGGATGGAATACATTTACTACAGGTCAACGCTTGCCTATATAAATGTGTAATAAGAACGTGGAACTTTGAAAACTTAGGTAGTGGAAGTTCAGGTTCATGAGCGTCTGCAAGCAGAATAGCGCACCATCAGAGATAGTTTTGTGTTTGGTTCCGTCAGGTTTTCATTACTACGTGACGTCAGGTTTTACGACTACTGGAAGAAGTGATAACAAATTTGCAAAACTAGTTCAAACTTAAGATAAAGAATGTTTTTTATTGCTGCTATTAAAAAGAACTCAATAGAAAGACCCGGGACAAGTGTATAAATGTATTAGAAGGGGATTATGTCGAAAAGCTGTTAAATTGTGAGATTTTCAGGTAATATGAATTTATCACGTTGTAAGAAAAATCTGTGTCTCTCATATAACGAGATCATATAAAATATGATTCTCATATTTATCTCCAGCAAATTATTTAAAGCGCTTGTTTTTGCTAACCTGCGTAACAAAGCTTGCCGATCCTATGTTTTAGCGAACAGAATAATCCTCAAGATCTTTAACTGATATGTGAAAAATAAGTGACAGCACGACGCTAAATAATCTAAAGTTATTATTTTCTTAAATTTTCTATTTTAAGCAACCAATGCTATCACACTTGACCGATTATCTTGCTAGTTAATTAACTAGTTAATTTAAAATAAAAATAAAAAATTAAAGAAAAATTTATCCTTGGCTCAATTTAGGAGATAAATTTAATATAATTAAATTAGCACCCCTCCCTTATAAAATGAAATAAAATTTAAAAAAAAAAATCACCAAGGACTATGATCAAGTAGCCATGGATTTGATCTCCCACTACAAACAGTTTAAGTGATAGCGTGTACAAGAATGGAATGCGGATATAATGTTCAATAAAAACCGGTTTTATTGCAACCCCCTAACCACTACCACCAGCGCCATGGCATAGTGTTACTATGAAAATGCAATTACGTAGCACGCGGGGTGGGAGAACACTGTTCCAGATTTCATTATAACTTTTTACTAATTAAAAAACAAATAAGAGAATTGTCCCATTCAATTAGTGGCTTACAATTTGAATTCAATATTTATATACAATATATTTATTTATATTTACTTTCACCTATTTCTGTTAGGGGGGAAGATATTACCTTTGTACTAGAGTTTTGAAAATTGGCGTAACACCGGGAAATACCTCCAAAGATTTCTTTGTGAAATTGTTACCAATTTACAAAATTTTAAAATTTTGCAGGAAAATCCATTTCGGTGGAAATTGTGGGTTTCCACCAGCCCAAAAATAAAATTCCAAAGTTGTTAGGAAATTTTACAATTAAAAATAAGAGAATTGCAATGAGAGAAAGTCGTGTGAATGTTCACAATAGACTGATATTGTTGTGGCGTTAAGGACGTATTTCCGTTAAAGCTACCACATGGCGCATGTTTGAAAAGCCAACCAGCGAAGCCAAATTAAGACTAGCGGAAATCAATCCTCCTGTTGTCACTTGTAACCGGATTTTTTCCCCCACTTTAATATGTGCTTAAATTTCCGTAGAAGAACCTTAGAGAAAATTTATCTTAATCTCTGCTAAGGAATTAGGCAAACCTTAAATACAACACTCTTTTAAAGCAGTGTATCACAAAATATATCCATACACACAAATAACAATAGATAGCCTAGATCAGTGGTGCTCGAACTTTTTGGCGTCGTGGCTCCCTTGAGAACGACTCCATGACTCAGGGCTTTTGCTAAATATTATACGATGAATGCAGTATGCTCACATTTTAATGAAAGGAATGTGCTTGAAAAGAGTTGCATAGAAAAAAATCGATTTTTGGAATGTTTTATTATTTCTGGAATTATGATTGGAGAAATGCCTAATAGCTCTCATGTTTTGTTTTCTGTTTTCATATTTAATTATTTAATGGAATCTATGAAATTTCATTTTATTGTATCTCGTGTGTTCACGGTTTCCCATTTGACAACTCACCGCTCCCTAGGGGGCTGCGGTTTATTGTCCGTTAGGTCCATTAACCTAGCAGATTATTTATTTATTTGCTTCTTACAACATTCAGCATGGTACTATTACCATAGTTAAATATGGTAACACAGATACTATAGTTACCATAGTACCATAGACATGGGTTAACATAGTAAAAAAAAAAACAACATAAATGTTTTAAATTGTCTTAAGCTGGTTTGGAATATGGATTTCAGCCTCCCGATGTGTATATCATTTTAAAGATCTTGTCAATAGGAGGCGTCGAGAGGAAGCTAAATTTATTAGTAAAGTAAAATCAAGAAATTATCTTAGAATTACATATTTCGTACACAATTTTTTCTTCCCTTCATTCGTTTAATATTGTAACTATATTCCTAAACGTTGGTGACCAATGCAGGAGGTCACGAGGCCAATTCAAACATCACTCCTTCAAAAATAGAGATAACATTCAATATAATGCTTTACTTACTCTTATTCCTAGTAAGAGGAAGTATTGCGACCTTGCCAGATTTTCAAATTGAGTTTTCACTGGAAATTCATGTTTTGGGTTCCCCTGAAAACGAAAAAAATATTTTTAGCGGATGGTATGCAAGTAAAAATCCTCACCATCATTTTTATGGCCAACCAAACTGAACATTGTAACACTGCAATTTTAAGGAAAATTTCTTTATAAAATAGAGTAAGAGAAAGTTGTGTGAGTGTTTCACACAATTTTTTTTTTGTATGAGAGGAGGAAGCATCGTTTATATATGCGGCTATGGAGAATACCTATTCGATTTGGAGAAATGATTGTACAAAACAGAATTAATTTACTTGCTTATAAAACGATTAATTTTTATCTCATAAAATCATTACCTAGCTAAAAACAAATTCCAGTACAGACTAGTTCAAAATTTTCCTTCAAATTGATTAAAGTGTTGGAACTGTACATTATATTGAAGGGTTATTTAAAGGCTTCCTTCAAGTCGTATCTTGCGCCAGTACCCCCACCCCACCCCACCGCCACAGGAATAACACATTTTTCCAGAAAAACATTTCCATTGAAATACATAGATTTCTATCTGTATGGTAGATACACCAAGTTTAAAGAAAATCTCAGCTGAGAAAATTGCCGCAAAGTAAAAAAAAATTCTTATATCTTTTCTTTAAGAAAAGCTTTAACCTTTTTTCATCTGACGGTGAATAAAATTATTTTTATTCACTAATACAGTGCTGCTATTTATAAATCCAACAGGTAGAAAACACTTTCTTATTGTCGTTTCCTGGTGCAGAAAAATATTTATTTTTTGCGCCATTACAGTTGTTTTCCAAATACAAATTGTTGATCAGCAAAGTGGCTAGAGAAAATGATATTAGTTTTCCGTAATGACGTTAATGGATTTTTACTTTCACATACTGCTAAAAGTGTCTGATTAGTGTCCTAATCAAACAATTTACCAAAATTGAGTTTTCGCCAGAAATATATACTTGATTAACAAAATAATGTAGTGCGATATACAGACACACGAGTTTCTCTTACTGTAATTTTTGCAATTCCAATTGGCAAATTTATCTTCCAAATTGGAATCTTTACTAAATGCATAAATCTGTCTTTCCCCAGTAAACAATTTTTACCGGCAATTTAATGTTAAGTCGTAATCCAGATTCCTTGGATCCCATATAAAATACATTTTTACACAACAATGTTTCAAACTAAAATGTTGGTTGGTTTATCCAAATCCAATGTTTACATTTCAAATTTGGAACAAAATCTAGGAGCCCTTTTTAGAAGTGAAAGAAAATTCCGAAATCTACTTTGCACTTCTGATTAACCAACTTTTTTTTTCAAATTTGCTAATCGAATTAAATATAAATAAATATGTATGAATCATAGAATCATACCGATTTTGCCCTCACAGGAATCGAACCCTGAATTCTCGCACGAAAAGCGATAGCGCTAGCCACTAGACCAACGTGAGAGGACGACATTGGGATTACCTTTGAACTAATATCTCAGTATAATATATGGTTCCTTCACTACCTGTGCACAGTATTTTGGATAACAAAATATTAAATGGAAATTTGCTAATTACAACTGCGAGACTTGTAATTTTAATTACTACTCCTACTAAGAAGGAGTATTTCGATCGTGTCCAATTTTCCAAACTGAATTTCAACTGGAGGTCCCCTGCGTGTGTGTGTGTGTGTGTGTGTGTGTGTGTGAGAGAATAAAATATCTCAAAAACAAAAAATGACAGGAGGCTCAAACTTGGCATTCCGTACAGGTAGTACCACCACATATGTCACGAAGATTTCGGGTAAAATCCTCACCATACTGGAACGGTGCGACCTTACTGAAAGTTTTTTTCTCTATTTTTTCTCGACTAATGATTTTCATTTTTGTACCCTGCGCGTATAGTAAACACCTCTCACTGTATTTCGAACCTTTTCTCGGGAAAATTTATTTTTTAGGGGTGTTCAGTGTGGTGGGATCGGGGTGTTCAGTGTGGTTGGATCGGGGTGTTCAGTATGGTTGGATCGGTGTGTTCAGTATGGTTGGATCGGGGTGTTCAGTGTGGTTGGATCGGGATGTTCAGTATGGTTGGATCGGGGTGTTCAGTATGGTTGGATCGGGGTGTTCAGTGTGGTTGGATCGGGGTGTTCAATGTGGTTGGATCGGCGTGTTCAATGTGGTTGGATCAATGTTCAATGTTGTTAAGTCTATGTGGATGGATCAATGTTACTATCACTCTCTTCTGAACTACAATATAATTATTCACTACCTATTTGGATAGGTATGTGCCCCTCTGTATTTATGTAGACAAATGCTTAAAATTTGAAGTTTGATGAAATTTGTCACATTTTATAAATAATTGTATTAACTGGAGTATGAGAAAGTCGTGTGAGTGTTTCAAACCAGATTTATGTTTATGTAATTACGTTAAAAAGCAGTAATAATAAAATCTGTACGGTCTACATAGATATTACGCATAAAAGGATTAGTTAATCTTTAAGATTACGTGTGTATTAAAAACAGATACCGCTTATTACAAATATCTTTGTTAATTCTTCGGCCCATAGGAAGGCATGTTGTCAACATATTTGGTTAATTTAGTTGTACTGCCGTTATATACATTATGAACTTGCAAAATGTGATTTTCTTTAAATTCTAGATTCCAATTAGTTGAATGCAGTGGGTATTGTGCGCAGGACAAACGAAAGCAAGTTTGTAATCATGTTAGCGCAGTCAAGTTAATATGGTAGGGGAGTTGTGGTAGGAGTGGGAGGAGGACACTGGTCATGAGACAGGATAGCGGACAGAGCGTGCTCATTAGCATATATGGACGGCAAATCCTTATTCTGCCAAGATTCACGAGAGGTATTCCAGAATTCATTGGTAACTTGCCAACATCAGCTTTGATCTCAAAAGATAATATTATGGTGTGGAGTAAAAGAATAAAATTAAAAATTTTCCAATCTCTCAGATCAGAGACAAAGATTATTTGCAGTACTAAATATAATTATATTGTGAAGTTCGAAACTCTAAAATAGTTTACTTAAGGGGACAGAGCTTTCAAGTTCGCCCTCTAATACATTTTACTCAATATATCAGAAAGTTTTCTGGTAGGTCCTTATCAATTTCTGGAAAGAAGTTCATTACATTAAATATCAGCAGCGAGTACAAACAAAAGTGTTTTTTTTTTGCCAAAATCTGTCAACCGAATTGCAAAATTTTACTAAATGCCCCTCCCCCCAAGTTTTTCGCCATCTTCTCGAAATTGGCTTTCGGGGCAAATTTTTTTAATTATTAACTATGACAGCACTTAAGAGAAAAACATGACCCCACCCCTCCCCAAAAGCCCCCTTAAACGATATTATCAGGAGAAAAGTTTCAAATAAAAGTTGTACTCTTTATACGTATAGTACACATTAATATATTAAAGAAAATCGTCGGAGCCGTTTTCGAGAAAATACCAGAAAACTGAAAAATACATTTCTGCAAAAACGCACTTCCGATCATCCGATTTTTTCAAATTCGGAATTTCAACCACACATTTAATTCTAATTAATGTTATTTAGGTGACAGAATTGTATATATACCGAAATAGCACTTTAGAATTAAATCTAACCCCATCCCTACCTCAAAACTGCCCTTTAATGAATTTTCTCGGAGAAATGTTTCAAATAAAAGTTGTAGCTTTTTGTATGTGTACTTGATTTACCTTTCAAGAAATTCGTCATGGCCATTAAGAAAATCGCAAAAGTAAAAAAAACCATTGAGAAATTTGGCAGATGACCCTCTATTGGATCCCATGGCGAAACCTAAACGGAATATCAAGTTTGAACTTTCTACAATTTTTCGTTTTTGAGCTATGCTGTTCACATATATTCACACACACGCACACAATTTTCTAAAAACCACTTTTTTGGACTCAGGGGACCTCAAAACGGATATTTCCGGTGAAAACTCGATATCGAAAATTTGATACGATTACAATACTTCCTCTTACTAGGAGTAAGAGAAAGTAACAATAATTCGGTCTTTTTATTTTATTGAATTTAAAAGAACATCCAGTTTCTAAACTTTTATTAGAATGACTGCACGCAGAATTCAGGAACTGCAGGCGCTATTTTAGTGGTAGTCCTAAATTAAACATATCAGTGCCAGGAGATGTACATCGCTTGCAAACTGAGCGGCACTCTCTTCTTATCTTTTTATCTGATCTACTTTACTGACTTGCAACAATAGAAATAATGGTGTCTGGGTGAAAGAGGGGGGTTGATAATATAAACAAAACGTGCACTTTCACCACTGGAAAGAATTCTGTAATTGGTTAAATTTAACTCGTGAACCATGGGAAGATATCGTTAATAAATAGGACGATCTAATTTTTATAATTACTTTACCTTAGGTAAGTAAACTGCTGCAAGAGGAAGTACTGTGATCGTGTTTGACTTTCGAAATAGAATTTTCACCGGAAATACTAGTTTTTGAGGTCAATAAGTAAAAAAAAAAAAAAATGATGTGACACTCACACGACCTTCTCTTACAGCTCTTAATTCACACATTTTGCTCATTTCTCCTAACATACATATAGAGATAGTGGGAGGGGGACAAACGCCAACCGAACTTTCAAGGAAATAGTTTTAGTTGTTTTCGAACTAAACTCAATAAACCATTCTTTAAAATCCACTTTCGGTTAATCGATTTTCTTCAAATATGGAATTCTAGCAAACCTGGAAATTTATATATATAGATGCCAGTTTATTGTACTCAATTAGTACTTTAGTGAAAACGCCTAACGTTACTGTCTCCCGAAGAACCTCCTGACAATTCAGGAGGAATGTGTTTCAAATAAAAGTGATAGGTCTCGAATATGTGTATAGGACTGCAATGCTGGATAATATTTCTGGGATTTTATAGGATTTTCATAGGATATAGCCATAAACAGTGGGTAACAGGAACATTATGTTCACGTAATCTCTCTTCACGAAATTGAGTAGCATTATTCTAACGATCGAAAAACCGAAACCGGCCAGGAACAACAACAATATGCGTACAACGAACGATAAAATCCTAAAAGTGATAGTTATTTATGTATATGGGTAGAATACAAAGTTTAAAGAAAATCATTGGAGCCGCTTTCGAGAAAATGGCGAAAAACAGAACATTAAGTGGTCATATTTGCGGTTATTGGATTTTACCCAAAACCTTCAAGTCAGTACCTAGTACCTTACACCAAGTCCATATCTAGTTCCTAACAGCCAAGTCAATATCTAGTATCTTACACCAAGTCAATACCTAGTACCTAACACCAAGTCAATACCTAGTACCTAACACCAAGTCAATACCTAGTACCTAACACCAAGTCAATATCTAGTACCTAATACCAACTTTTAGAGTTTCCTGTGATTTTTCGTGTTTTAAATACTTATTCTACACACACAGAGATAAACACACTTTTTGTAACGGAAAATGGATTTTTAAGGGGTTTCTGTACGTTATATATCAAATGTTGTTGATAACAGGCTGACTGGTACAGATGGTACAATTTCAGTCACTCCATACCTGCTTTTTGCTGAAAACCAATCTACACTCTCTATTGTCACTCTACTACTAAAACTTGTGTATTTTTAAGGGAGAATACTAAACCTTGTAAAATTCTAATCATAAGCAATTTTATCAATTATAATTTATAATTATCACTAGCTACAACTATAGTGAGAGAAAGTGGTATGAGTGTTTCACATAATTTGTTGTTTATTCTAAAATTTCACTACTTTGTTAAATTAATAAATAATAATAACAAATAACAAAAAACTAATAACAGAAAGTATAAAGAAATAATACAAATGATCTGGTCATTTGATTTACGAATCAGACCGTTACGTCACGCTTGAATGAATATTTTGTCAATCGTGTCATTTGTAATAAATATTGAAACATAATTTCATTTTCTATTCCTCTAATACAAGCAAAAACAACATTACAAAGAAAATTAATATTGTTGGGGTTTATGGAGAAATTGGTCTATATATATGTGAGCTCAGCATCACTTAAAAATGGAAAAATCACACAAAGTACAACTTGATATTTCGTTTGAGTTTCACCAAGGGAGCTGACGATAAAATTTTGGTTCCAAATCGGTCAGCAGGAAGTTGACCACTTTACTGAAAGGATTTTCTGTTTTTTTGAGATTTTCTCAAAAATGGCTGCAATGATTTTCTTTAAAACCTAATAATATCCACTGCACACATACACAGAGAGAGACTGTCACTTCTATTTCAAACATTTCTCATGGAAAAATCCATTTAAGGGTTGGGGGATGGGGAGATGGGATTAGCTTTCCTTTAAAGTGCTATTATTATTTATTATACGATTCCATCAATTGACCGGAAGTGCAATTTTACTGAACAGTATTTTCAGTTTTCTGCAATTTTCTCCATAAAAACACCGACGGGTTTCATTACACTTTGTATACTAACTACACACACACACACAGACCTATTACTTCTGTTTAAAACTTTTACTGAGAAAATTTATTTAAGGGGTTTTGGAGGAATTTGAGTTAGTACTGAATTTTAATTGCCATTACAAAATTAGCCATAAGCGCTGCCATACAATATGGTCAGTCTGAAGCAGTATTCACACATTTGTAAGTTATCACTTGCAATTTTAATCCTTATGGATTCAGCAATACTTAATTAAAAAGTATAATTTCAATGACAATGAAAACAATCTAGTTCTCACATGATTAATGAATGAATTGCAACAAAATTGTGCAGGAAAAGGATTTGTTTCTCCACTTCGTAATTTCTAGTGATACACTGCAGAATATTTTTAACATTGAAAATGTTTTATGAGAGGGTGATTTGATGAGAAGTGAAAGACATCGACATATTTTAATCATATATTTAATAATTAATAATAAATAATAAAATAATTTTTATTAATTTAAATTTGGGTATCGTACGAATCATATATCATTAAAATTCTTATCAGTTGAGTGTCTTTGTACGAAATGATATGGTAGAGGATCTTTCTGTAATTGGAACCCAATTGTCATGCAAGATATTTCTCATGTCAGCACGATATTTGGCTTAATTGATCTGCTAATTCTTTTATCAGTAAAATCCCATAAAATAGTTTCAATCGTGAAAAATCCGAATCCGTGATTTTTTTTTTTTGAGGTCGTACTAATCTCTGAATAGTGCATTTTTTTTGGCGGACTTAAATAATCAAATTACTAAAATTAGATGCCTTGGGACAGGAATGGAAGAATATAATTTGCAATATTAGCATTTTTCTCAATAAATAAAAAACTTTACAATTTATTGGCAAGTCTCGAACCGTGGACCTTTCACATGCTAAGCCATGCTCATAACCACTCTTACTAAATTAGGCAACTTGTCAAAGTAAAAAATTTGCAGTTTCATATAAATCATTAGTAAAGATAGCGTTATTATTTTTTCAATCATTTGATTTTATTAATACAATTGGCTAAATGAAAATAAAAGTTTTTAGTAAAATTTATTATCAGGAAGCAAATGAATGTAATTTCAAATATTTCTAAAATGTAACCTTGTGCATGTGCACACGCCTTACAAGGAAGATATGTATGCAGTTATTTATTGAATTCTTTTCAAAACTATCTCAACAATTTAAAAAAAAAATCAAAATCAAGGGAAGCTTGCAACATGATATTGCACACATCTATCGCCACACGATTTGACACGAAGTTTTCGGGATCACTTTTCGATAATCGGAAGTATTGTTTTTACTGAATTTTCTTTTTCATTTTTATGTTTTCTGAAATGTTTTTGAAAAAGGACCAATGACTGAGCTTCGCAAACTAGTTATCTATATAATTTTATTTGCTTCACATTTTACTTGCCTTTATGGCTTACCACTTTTTTAAAAATATTTTCCAGGGGGTGGGCATGGAGTTGACTTTAGAGAGTTCTGGTAAGGGGGCGAGCTGCGAGGTTTGGTTGCGAAACTTCTCCCTCTAAAGGTTTGTTTTTTAATTTAAGACGCGTCAACTTGTGGTCATTGGCGCCCGGAATCTTCTCACTGCACTGCCAGCCTCCGGACAGTGTTGTCTCGCTGCAGACAACACTGTCCATCACGGAACGGTTGGCTGTAGAGGATCCTAGGAAGAAAGAGGCTCACTAAAGGGTTGTTTCCATATATTACACCATCTTTATTTATAACGGATCAACAATACATAGTCGATTGGAAGAGATTCTCATAATGTGAAAAAAACTGCTTTTAATGAATGATTTCGATATGACATTTTTATTTTCCCTAATTGCTGTTATAGGAAGTATTGCAATCGTGTCGAATTTTCGATAACTGTTTACCCCGGAAATTTACGTTTTGAGGTCCACTGAGACAGAAAAAGTGGTTTTTGGAAAACTTTTTTTTTAATAGTGTGTGTGTGTGTGTGTTTTATATATGAATAGTATAGCCCAAAAATGAATAATCGCAGAAAGTTGTCTTAAAAAACGGTTCCAATTAATTTCTTTAAACTTGATATATATTATTTTATTTGAAACATTTCTCTGGGAAAATTCATTTAGAAGCTTTTGAGGGATGCGTGGGGTTAATTTTCCTCTAAAGTGCTATTTAAATTTATTATATAATTGTGTCATCCAAAGAATGTTGACTAGAATTAAATATGTTACCAATATTCGTGTTTGAAGAAATGATTGACCGGAAGTGCATTTTTCTATGAACAGTTTTTTCGCTATGTGAATTTTTCAAACAGACTTTGTTTTTTCTCTCTTTGGAAATCTGAGAGTCTCCATTTTTGCATCTCTAGTTTACATTATAGATTGGCGAACTTTAAAAAATAAAAAACAGAAATCATGATTATTCCAAACTGTATGAATAATTTATTAGACTTCTTCCATGGAAGAGAACAATAACTATGTAGTATTTAGTATGTGACTAGTTAATTATTGAAACATAATCTAAGAAAATATATATATATATATATATAAATAAAAAAAGTTGAAGAGAGAATGTCCAAGGACTAGTAACGGTCTGTCAAACTGTTCGCTCAGCTCTCCCACACTCTCTCTCTTTCTCTCTCACTATATATATATATATCCACCTCCCTTTCACTGACACCAGCACACCCACGTGTCAAATATATTTACCTGTATATATGTACCCATTTTCTTTCTTTCTTTTTTTTTTTGCTAATACACAAGATGTTCCTTCAAATATTTCATAAAATCTAAAAATGATTACGAAATACATATATGTACTCATTAACTCTCATTTATAATATTGCAGAATTTATCTGAATAGTTTTATCACCAAAATTTATTATATAACCATTTTAAATATATTTAAATAAAATGTAAATGTCAAAAAACAAAAAAAAAAATTATTTATTGTAATTGCTATTTATTTATTGTTTGCGGGGGGAGGGAGAGATTAGGGGAGGTTAAGAATAGAAAGGCCATTCTAGAAGTTTCATGAGGTAGCATACGACAATATTTTTTAATTTCCAATTATGTAAATAAATATTTCTTTCAGTTAAAACTGTTTATTTAAACAAATACGAGTATGTGGTTCATACTTTCTCTTACAAGATTTCAATCCGAAGTTCTGGCACCGGAAATGCTATATCGCTTGTTTTTTTCTCCATAAGAAGAGAAAGTAGTGCGATTGTTTTGAAATTTTCTAGATTAATTGTTGTTACTGGAAATTCTACGTTTTGAAGTATTGACACACATGATTTTCTCTTACCGCATTTAATACAACTTTAATTAATAATTTTTTTTTTGTAACGTTTTGCAAACGTTTAGTTGAGCTGGCCATAAAAAAAAGATGGAGGGGGGGGTTATACACTTATATATTCCTATAGTGGACATTGTGGGCGCCTTCTGTAACAAGCCCACCAAATCTTATAGCGGCAATTTCAATTTAGACTCAAACTGACGGGCCTCCAAAACCCCTTTAAAATAATTGTTGATGACTGATGACAATGGATTGTATTGAAATGGTTGGTACAATAGAGGAAAGCTTAGCGCTACTGTTGCTAACCCCCCCCCTCGCAGATTCAATTTTCCAGCGAAAAATGTTCAAATAAAAGTGATAGGCTGTTAATGTGTGAAGATAATATATACGAAGTTTAAAGAAAATCTTTGGGGCAGTTTTCGAGAAAATCGTGAAAAATAAATAAAAAAGTATAATCACTTGCGATTGATGAATTTTGCCCACTTTTGTGATAAATGTGGTGGAAACAACTTACCAGGTTCCGGGTTTCTAGGATTTTTCGTTTTTGAGAAATTTTGTTTTGTTACCCAGAGTACCTCAAAACATGTCTTTCCGGCAAAACTCAACTTTGGAAAATTAGACCAGATCACAATACTTCCTTCTTACAAGGGGTCAAAGAAAGTACAAGAAAATCCATCAAGCTGAAGGACGACTTTATTTTCTTCACTACTATTCAATTGTCGTTGAACATGACTCCAGTGATTTTCTTTAAAATTTAAAATATTTTTCCTGGAAAAAATTGACTTTATTTAGTTCTGGGGTAGAGATCTAGCACTTTAGCCTTAATATTAGGGAATGCAAGCTTCCAATGCATTCACATCACGCTAGTTGAAGATAGCTTACCGTCTCTGACACGTGGAGACAGACCCCTCCCTACTTTCTAATTTTAATAATACAAATTCAATATATATCCGAAAGAGACACAAAAAAATTTAGTAAGGCACATGTCTAGACATGTCTCTTGCTTCGCACATAGCAGGTACTTGAATGTGGTTACAGCGCAGTCCATCAGTCTACATTTTTAGTGAGGAAAATTGAAAGAAATACAGACACTTTTTCGAGAAAATCACGAAAAACTGTAAAAATAAACCAGTATCACAAATTCTTCCAGAATACATATTTTCTATCCTATCTATGTTGTATTTCTGTTACTTTATAGTGACCATGCTATGTTGTACAGGTGAATGCCAAACATTGAGGGTAAAGAGGCAGGAAGAGCCGGCCAAGAAAGAAGAGAGTTTCGAGACTGAATTATGCAAAGATAAGGACGCCGGAGAATGGTTTAGGTTAGTCGCCGGAGAAGGTGACAACTGTCGTGATGTCATCCAGTGTACCTCTTCTGTAAGTTAATTTACATTAATTTTCGATTTTTTTTTACGTGCTCTTCTATTTTTGTTTAAAAAAAAATTGGTAAAGTTTACAAAATTTTGAACAATATTTATAGGGCCTACAGGCTATCAGGTGTCCAGCTGGTTTATATTTTGATATTGAAAAGCAAACATGCGATTGGAAGGACGCAGTGAAAAATTGTAAATTAAAGAATAAAGAAAGAAAAGTAAAACCTTTACTACACACCGACGAACCACTCTGCCAGGATGGTTTCTTAGCTTGTGGTGATGGCGCCTGCGTGGAACGCGGGCTTTTCTGTAATGGGGAAAAAGATTGTACAGATGGTTCTGATGAAAATACTTGCGGTAAGTTTTCCTTAACCTGTATGTGTTATCCAGCGATCTTCCTACCCGGTAAATTAACATTTTTCTTTGATTAAATCATTATAGATAACGATAATGACCCGAACAGAGCGCCACCTTGCGACCCGGCCGTGTGCGTACTGCCGGACTGTTTCTGTTCAGAAGATGGCACAGGAGTTCCTAATGACCTACCGCCTAAAGATATACCACAGATGATCACCATCACATTTGATGACGCCATAAACAATAACAATATTGAATTATATAAAGAAATATTCAATAAGAAGAGGAAGAATCCAAATGGCTGTGACATTAAGGCCACATTTTTCGTATCGCACAAATATACAAACTATTCAGCTGTTCAAGAAACTCATAGAAAAGGACATGAAATAGCTGTACATTCTATTACGTAAGTTTGTACTCTCTATAAGAAAATTTATGGAGATGAAAATAATTATATGTCTAAATCTGGTGTGACACATCACACGACTTTCTCTTACTGGAAAACCCAGCTCCTCCCAGAGCTCGCGCTATAATCAATCTCCCACGAAAAATATTTCAAATAAAAGTATTATCAAGAAGCTGTAGAAGTAGAGCGCCTGGATATCTGTAAGGTAGGTCAGCATGCAAATCGTCCAGAATATCACGGACAAGTGAACAAACAATGTGAAACACGCACACATTCTCTCTCTGACTGCGCTGTACACACCACTAACTGACAAATTTCCTTCAAACGTATAATGTTTACGTGTTTTTTATTTCATATCAAAGAAGAATGAACTTAATAAAATGACTTCTTTTAGCCATTCATATCACAAGCATAAACTTCCCTTCCCCCCCCCAACTTCTTTGAATGAACTTTTCGGAAATAAAGTTTCAAGGAAAGCACAGGTCTCTGTATATTAGATACTTAGTGTACCAAATTTAATGGAGAAAATCGCAGAAAAATGAAAAACTGTTGAGTAAAAATGTACTTCCGGTCAACCAATTTTCTTAGTAAGGAAAATTTAGAGAAAACAACTTGTATATCATTTAGAGCGCATCTCTGTGGGTTGGGTGGGTAGAAAAACATTTTGACTGAAAAATCAATTTTTCCCAATCGCAAAGCTTCCCTCTCACACAGCAGTAAGAGAAAGGAAAAAATCATTAGCAGATTTATTAAAATTAATTAAATCTTTTGTTTGATTGTTACAGTCACAATGATGATGAACAATTCTGGAGCAATGCTACCGTGGATGACTGGGCCAAAGAGATGGCGGGTATGAGGGTAATCGTTGAGAAATATGCAAATATCAGTGACAATTCAGTAGTTGGCGTAAGAGCGCCGTATCTGAGGGTGGGCGGTAACAATCAGTTCACAATGATGGAGGAACAAGCTTTCTTGTATGATTCCACAATAACAGCACCGCTCAGCAATCCGCCACTCTGGCCGTACACAATGTACTTTAGAATGCCGCACAGATGTCATGGTAATCTACAACACTGTCCGACAAGAAGTCATGCTGTATGGGAAATGGTTATGAATGAACTGGATCGCCGGGAAGATCCAAATTTTGATGAATATCTACCAGGCTGTGCTATGGTTGATTCATGTTCAAACATATTAACCGGTGATCAATTCTATAATTTTCTCAATCATAATTTTGATAGGCATTATGATCAAAATCGTGCACCATTAGGTCTGTATTTCCATGCTGCTTGGTTAAAAAATAATCCAGAATTTCTAGACGCATTTCTGTACTGGATAGATGAAATTTCAGAAAAATACAATGATGTCTATTTTGTAACAATGACACAGGTTATACAATGGATACAAAATCCAAGAACAATATCAGAGGTGAAAAATTTTGAACCATGGAGGGAAAAGTGTTCAGTAGAAGGTCCGCCAGCTTGTTGGGTACCACATTCCTGTAAACTGACTAGCAAAGAAGTACCAGGTGAAACTATAAACTTACAGACATGTGTACGTTGTCCGAACAACTACCCATGGGTGAACGACCCCACTGGGGACGGATTCTTCTAAGTCAGTGGATCTCCAAATATTTTTTTTTTTTAAATAAACTAAAATAAAGAAATTAAAAAAAAATTAATTAATTAAAAATAAAAAAAAAGAAAAATCAAATACAAAACGACAATTTTATTTTTCAATGTTTAATTTGTGTGTCTTCCAATGACGATACGACTGAATTTATGTTTGGGAGACATAACCGCCCCAGCATGCGGGGAAGGCGGGTATGACATTTACGAGCCAATCTGTACAGTACATCCTTCAAGGCTCGACAATTATTGTTTTTTAATTGTATTTTTCCAAATACGAGAGTTGTCCTAAATAATATTGTTATTATAACAATATATGAACAAAAAAGATGATAATAATAATAATAATAATAATTTAAACAAAAAAAACAATTAAATAAAAATGTATTTTTTAAAACAAAAGTTATAATAATTTTCATTCTAATTCTTTCCACAACCTTACTTTTGCATATTACGAAAATTTTACATTTATATTTTATACACACATGAAAGTAACAAGAAAGGAATCATCCAAATGTCAGGGGTGAACCGTTTGAGATTAAGAAACACACTTATTTTTTGACGTCATCAATACTTTTTTTTTATTACGTGTATTGTGTCAATTGGATACTCATACAAAGATCTGAGTTGTAAAGAATAAACAAAACAAAATACTTACCAATATAGTCATACTTTAAAATTTTTCGCTTTAAGATAACGTTTCAGTCAACTTTTCAATTATAAAAAAAATATTGCAGCCAATAAACTTCAGCGGATACAGCAGAGATTGAAAATGCTGATTTATCGATAATATCGATACCAGCTAAATTGGTTTGTTCTCAATAATATCTGGAACAGATATTTGGAAGTTAATAACTTTTCCTTTTAAAGTTTTAACAATTAATTAAAATAGCTTTAATAGTAAAAAAAAAAGAGTAAAAGTTGAAATAACAACAATATAACCGTAAACATGATGAAATTGAAGAAAATACAAGAATTGAAAGATAACATTAAGGTGATGGGATAAGAGTGAAGAGCCACTGAAATGATAAGTTTCATAAGATGGCTGCATACTTGACGATATGAAAATAAAATACGATTCACACCAATACCAACTTTATGATCTGACCATAAATTCAATTACAACCCTACAAATTACTACATATTTTTTTCAGATTAAATTTTATACAGTCCAACTGGGTTTTTTAACTTAAAACTATGAATTATAGGTTATGTTTTATAACCTATAAAAAAAAAAATCTGCGTGCTACATTGGCAAAAACCTGGAATTTCAAAAAAAAAAAAGCTGTTTTATACATGTATTTTTTAAACCGAATAATTTCCTGCTTGACTTTCAGAGGAAGTTAAGACGAGTACTGAATTGTAAAGTCTTCATTAGTGAAGGTGGGTAACCTTATAGAGTCGTTAAGTTCAATGACCCTAAAAACTTTTAATATTACAAAGCTATTTAGTTTCATAAATTAGGTTGCACTTAAAGAGATAGAGAGAGAGAGAAAATTAATTAATTAAGAAAACCGTGATATATTGTAAATTTATCGTTTTGGTTTGATATTTTTATATATATATATATATGCCAATATAAATATGCCCCCCTCAACCCGCTTAAAAATAATATTTGTAAATTTGTTAAATGATTGTTATACAAATCGCATTCCCAGTCTATTGCGTGATGATTATATTTTCTTATTCATTAAAATGATGCAATTTTTATTGCATTATTACGATTTTAGATTTCAGTTCAATAAAAAAGAATAAATAGTTCGCTAACCTGGAAATGAACAAAAATATGTTCAAACATTTTACAAGAACAAAGTTTATAATTTGTTAATTTTGTTGATATATTTAAAAAAAAATATATTTTTTACTTCCGCATTTTATTATAAGTGTTATGATATAATGTAGGGAACTTAAATCTCTTGTCTACTTACATATATATATATTTTAACCTGTTAATAATAAACTTATGAAAGTAGTGAGTAACAGAGGAAGCCATTACTTTGTGGAACATATAGATGTATAAACCAGTCAAGCCACTAAGCTGCAAGTTTATAATACATTCATGCTATATTGTACCTACTACTATAATCAATATAACTTTTATTTATATAAATTCTTTTTTCTTTTTATTTCATCCAGTAAAAAAAAAAATCTAAGCCTAAATATAGGTTGGAAAGGTATACCTGATTTTTAGGAGCAGAAATAATCTCAATGTAAACTACATTTCAGACCAGCAGAATTCTTTGAATACAAAAAACAGATACAAGTTACACTGCTGTATCGGATGAAGGCATGACATCTGAGATACTGCAGAACTTTTTTCCAATAAAAGTGATAAGTTCATAAGCTGCACTTACTAATCAAAGTTTAAAGAAATATCTTGGAACCATTTTCGAGATAATTGCGGATAACTGTAAAATAAAATCCATTAAGTAAAACCGCACACGCGGTTAACGGATTCTGATAGAAATCTTAGTGTCAGATGCTGTGTTATAAGTATAAATATTTCTATCTAGACCCAATACCAAGTGGAAAATATTCTAAAGTAAATTTTTAGAAAGAGACTAATATCAATTTTGAACTAGAAATCATTTTTATAGTCGCATTTCTGGTCATAATAATTTTTGTCGAAATTTTGGTCTTGAATCTGTCCCAATGATCAGTAACCGGAATATAAAATCCAGGCTACGAGAAGAGTTTAAACAACATAGACAATTCTTCTATAATATATTTTTATTTCATATTCGATTGACCTCATATATTTACCGGGGAAACACAACTTCCAAAACTTGTCAATGAAAGAAATCTCAATACATTACTGCTTATCATGAGATGAACTTGAATTCCTCTCACTTCAACATCTAATTTTTAAGTGATAAATATTCTTCCAAATTGGAATTTTGTTGTATACACTAATTGTGTTTTGTTTGTATACACTGATAGGACCTTGTAACTTTACTGAAAACATCATTTACTTTATATCCATACACAAGATTTTATAGAAAATCGTTGGCAACATATTTAAGAGAATTTCGAAAAACACAAAACAAAAATCAGTAAACATTGAAAGAAATAAATGCATGCCCTCAGTTAATTTAAAAAAAAAACTCAAAGAAGCCTATTGCGCTCTCAGCAACTATCCACTTGTTTCATATTGAGAATTTTTACATCTCATTTGTCGTCCTTATATACTTTCACATAAAGAAAACGTAAAAACTTACTAAAATGGCATTTTGAGAGAATCATGACGTCACGGCTCACATTATTCGTTTCATTTTTCAAAAAATGTGTCAAATGAAATTGTAAAACTAAATTTGCCTATTTAATTACAGAGTTTACAGAGACAAATCAATACTGCCATTCTCGAAATACAAATTCGCGAAAATATTATATTTTCATTACCCATTAGATTTCAAAACATACATTTCAATGTCAAATTCAATTTCGATGCAATGTTTCCAGAAAGTATTACAAGAAAGTGAAAATAATTATCCTCAAATTTAATTTTTACATAAACTATAATTATGAATTTAAAAACATTCAAATAGGATAGACAATAACTAGCTGAAAGAGAAGCGAACGACATTCTTGAAGTTTGGAAATCCCCAAAAAATGAATTCTAGGTTAACTTCTCTAAAGTTAAGCTGAGATCGTATCGAGAGATAGCCGTGTTTTTTTTAAATAATTATTTAATTTTTTCTCTGGATTTTTTTTAAGGTGCACAACAGCTATGGTCCTTTGCATCTGTTTCTAATTTGAAAGGACTCATCCGGGATGCATATTCATATCCACCAGTCTAACAATTTCTACAGCAAACCCACATTTAATTTAAAAAATGTTATCAAATAAATCATAATATGAAAGGCAATTTCATCACACAAAAAAACATTAAAATATGAAAACTTACCATAGGGCGGCACCAGTTTCAGGGTAACCTTGAAAGAAACTTCTTCAAAAACTAGGTTACCTTGGAAAAATTAATCATAAAGGCCGAACTATACTAACCAGAAATCGTGAACGTTCAGTGATACTAAATCATAATAATTAAAACAAAAATTGCAGTTTTCATTACCCGATTGAAAAAAAAACTTGTATGAATGAAAAGAAATTACCTAATGTAATCTAATTTGGTTAGAAGAAATTCGCATAAGGTCCAGTTTTGAGGTAAGTAATTTTTATTTTTACTTTTTGTAGTTTTTAAGTTATATCTAAGGTTGTTAGAAACAATTAAACTTAGATAAGAAGATGATAATTTTAAACAATTAATAAAAGAAAGAAATATTTGGTAAAACCTTAAAGTATTTACTTGTAAAATTCATTCAAATCAATCAAACAGTTTCATGTTATACAGTTAGATATTTTCACTTTGATTTCTCAATTTTAGTTCCAGTCAAGTTTAAACCATTATAAATAACTTTAAATTAAAAAAAAAAATTATGACATTTGAATAGAATGTCTCTATAAATTGTTATAAATCATAAAAAAGGCGCCAGTAAAATTCCATTTTAATAGGCGTTGCGTTTGCAAATAATTTTTATTTTAACCTATAATAACAATGATACTATAGTAAATGCCATGTATATATAATTTTGATGTACTATGTAATATATATATATAGAGGTGTATATAAGAAAGATTGTTATTATTACCCAATCTTATATGTGATCCATTGTTCCTTATCTTTTGTTCTAAAGACAAATGAAAGCTAAGAAAGAGAGACGCCCACCTTGTAGTAAAAAAAAAAAGAAGTAGTTTTTCTTGTTTTTGTTTTGTTTTAATAAACATTCATCAGATTGTATATAGCACGGTACTGCACCACTTTATATTTCTATCAGACAATTCATCAATATTTGCTTATATTCTTATATATGTACATATATATATAAATAGTCGCCACTCCAATCAAATCAACTCAAAATATCGTATTATAAATAGAAGTGTATACCTCAACCTAACCTCAACACTTAGATCATTAATAAGCTTCAAAATATACCTGTTTTAGTATACATACATACGAATTAATATATCGATTAGTCAACTAAAATATAAGTTATTCAATATAGCATGGATTTTTTATTTTTAAATATTAACTATACAATTTTCTGATTGTAATCTGCAAATATGCATATCTTATATTCTTATGCATTGCATATTTTCTATGCAAGCTATCTGCATTTTTAATTTCAGACTTATATAATTGAGATTTATTAGCTATTTAAAGAAACTATTAACTATTCAAAGAAATATATTTTTTTTTCATTATACTATTTAATTATGAACTCATTTGAAGCCTTTTGAACATTTTTATAGATAAATCAAATTTATTTTTCAAATGATATGGTCTTCTTAATAGTACTTGTGAATTGATTTGAGCCACTTTTTAAATTTGGCATTATTTTAGTTTCTTATTGCTGCTGTTAGAGGAAGTTTTTTATGATCGTGACAAATTTTCGAAATTGATTGTTTTCACCGGAATTTCATGTTTTGTGGTTTCCTGAATACGAAAGAAAGAATTGTTTTCGAATGGTCGCTCTCTCCCTCTCTCTCCACCACTGAGTTTGTGTGCGTGTCTGTGTGTGTCCTGTCAGCAGAACTTGATATTCCGTTAAGTCTACCAGGCGGATTATGATCATTTTGTCAAAATCGATCAACCAGAAGTGCCACTTTACTGAATGGCTTTTTTTCATTTCTTGTGATTTTCTCGAAATTCACCCATTTTTCTGGGAAAATTTATTTAAGAACGGTTTTGGGGAAGGTATTAATACAACCATTATTGTAATAATTGCAATAACCAACATATTTTAAGTGTAACTCTGTAACTATTCACATTTTTAAAAACTGTGAATTTTATAAGATAAAAAAAAATGAGAAAATAGTGCAGTAATCCATAATTTTTGAAATGAAATCAGGCTCTCTGTCTCTTGCAGAAAGGAAAAGAAATATATCATAGCTTACAACTACGTTGTAAATTAAAAACAGACATATATCACCACTTGAAAAAGGCATGAGTGATGCCGAAAGGTCGAGGAATTATTAAAATTATTTAAAGGCTAATTCTACTTAGTTTCAATGCAAATTTGATAAAAAAAACTTCTGAAATCAACATGCCTTTTTCCATCTCCTTATACAAATTTCGCTTTATTAATGACGCACCTAATCTTCCAATCATAATACATTAAAGCGTAGAGAATTCACTAATTCTGGATGAGTTCCAGATATTCCTGGAAGCGGAGAAGTGAAAGTAGGAGAGGCCAAGTAACAGACCTCACTTATTATTGCTTGCCTTGTACAGTGCAACTCTTTCATTTTATAGTTAGCACACCAAATTTAATGAAAGTCGTCAGTGTTTTTATGAAGAAAATCGCAAAAACTGAAAAACTGTTCAGTAAAAACACACTTCCGGTTTACTAATTTTCTTGAAACTCGGGATTTTGGCAATCTATTTATTTCTAATTAATTTTTTTAACAATGGTAGAATTCTATAATCAACTATGATAGCACTTTAGAGGTAAAGATAACTCTACCCCTCTCCCAAAACCCCCTTTAAATGACTTTACCCACAGAAATGTTTCAAATAAAAGTTGTAGCTCTTTATATATGTAGTTCACATTCGTTGTTTAAGTAAATGCGTTGAAGCTGTTTTAGAGAAAGTAGCAAGAAAGTGAGGAAAAAAACATTCAGTAGGATGGTACTTCCGGTCGAGGAATACACATAACTTACTGTCGGTTCCCATGGTGATACCTAAACGGAACATCAAGTTTGAAATTCTATAATTTTTCGTTTTTGAGTTCTGCCGCTCACGTACACACCATTTCTAAAAACCATTTTTTTTTGTTTTTTTTTTTTTTTTTTTTTTTTGTATTCGAGGACCCAAAAAACTCAAAACGTGTATTTCCGGTGGAAACTTGACACGATTACAATACTTGCTCTTACTAGGAGTAAGGGAAAGTAATATTAGAGATTTCTAAGGAATCTGAAACATTAAATTTCAAATACGTAGGTTTGTTCAATAATATTGGCACTTTCTTCTAGAATACAGTGTAATCACTTCAACAATTCACCAACGTTGAATAGACATGTCTATATTCCACATTTCTATATTTATGTTTTAGGGCTACGTAAGTTATCAAAGTTTAAAGCAAATTTGCCACTTGTAGAATTATGTTAACTGCAGCCTTGTCACTGTGTTTCACAACAGATTTTTTTCCCCCAGTTTATCGCGATTAAATCGGAAAACGGTTTTATAGATATTCACTCAAATTTGGTATATAGTATATATAATATATATATAAATATTAACTATAAATTATTCACTTTTACTTGATATATTCGGAGACCTTGGTTTACACGAAGCTCGTTTTGCACGGTTTCGTTTTAACACGGTTGAAGAAATGTGGTAAAAATTTCCATTTATGTAATACTATTTCACTTTAAGGGGAATATAAAGAAAAATCCTGGTGTGAAACTCTCACACGATGATTTTCTTTTATTGTGGTTATAATAATTGATAAATTTTCTTCAATCTAGGACTTTTTACTAGACGATATCATAACAATAGATACAATGGCATTCATCACTTTTATTCGAATTATTATTAAGGAAAAATTGATTTATTTTTATATATAATAGTTGTTGGGAGCTATAAATTATATTAATTATAAAATCTTACTTATAACAGTTTTATAATTACATTAATTAATAAATATTAATGCTTAGGATTATATTCAAGTAAATAATACCACATACAAAATAAATCTTTGGTTAATAGCCAATAATAAAATAAATAAATAATCATCTATTGGCAAATACTGTCCATCTTGCATAACATTCCACTATACATTTGTTTCTCCTTGCAAATATACCATCATACAAATAATTTGCACAAAACATACATACATACAAATCTATTTGTACAAACATACATACATATTATGTGAGCGTCCTTGTCATCCGTTAATCTCTCTGTCTCTGTCCGTAGCATCCACACACACTCCCTCTATTAAACTATTCAACATTCTCATAAAATACACTATACTGAACGAAAATTCATATATTATTGTAATGATGATTTTTTTCTTATTTTAAATTTCAAATTCTAGTAGAAATGGAATTTAAAAAATTCGATTTGTTCAAACATTCCATAAATGACTTTCACCAATTCTAATTTTTGTTAAATAATAATTGACGAATTTTCTTGAAACTTGAACATTTTTACTCAACGTTTATTTGGTTTTAGTAATATTAAATCGTTAATTATAAGTTATGAGGATTATAGTTTTTTTTTTTTTAGGCTATAAGTTTTACCTGAATATGTCTACATTGTATAGCAGCATCATCCACAACGAAACTTGTAGCATTAGTTTAATGTTGAACTTTACAGATTGCCCCCAAAACCCGGCCCCCATCTGGTCTTTCTCTTACTGCTAAAATGACAAATTTTCTCATATTTCCTAACATATGGTGGTAATGCGGAGGGGGCAAGTGCCAACCTACCCACCAAGGCAGGTAGAAAATTGTATTCAATTTTGAGCGCCAATGTATTGGACAAATACAACATTTGAATTTTAACGTCCTAGTTCCTCAGAACCAACTCAAAACAATGTTAAAAAAAAAATGGTAGGTTTGTATGTGTGTGTGTGCGCGCTTAAAGAAAATCGTTGCAGCCGTTTCCGAGAAAAAGAAACAAACTCAGAAAACCCTATTCTGTAAAATTGCACTTCCGGTTAACTTAATTTCTTCAAAATTGGAATTATAGCGATGCTTCTAACAATGTATATATATTGATATTATAAGACGGCAAAACCATACACTGTACCGAGAAGTGGTACTTTATACGAAAGCTTGACGCTACTGTTCCCCCACACACCCCCCAAAATTCAGTTATCTCGAAAAAATGTTTCAAATAGAAATCCTAGGTAAACAGAATTCGAAGTTTAAAGAAAATCTTTGGAGCGGTTTTAGAGAAGAAATAAATACATTCAGTAAAGTTGCACTTCCGGTTGATGGATATTGCCCGATACCTTCGTGTCTGATGCTCTGGTATACCTAAACGTACCGCCAACCATAAATACAAAAAACTACAACTATTATTAGTAACTTTTCTCCGGAAAAATTCATTTAAATTCCCTTTTAGCGGAAGGGTGGGGTTAGGTTTTCCTTAGTAGACTTATACAATTCTATCAACTAAACAAAATTAATTAGAAATAAATAGATTGCCAAAATTTCGAGTTTCAAGAAAATTAGTAAACCGGAAGTGAGTTTTTACTGAACAGTTTATTCCTGTTTTTGCTATTTTCTCCATAAAAGCACCGAAGAATTTCAATTAAATTTGGTATACCAACTATAAAATTTGTCAATTACAATTTTGTAAACTGCTGTAAGAGAAAGTTGTGTGAGTGTTTCATACCAGATTTTTTTTCTTATTCAAGTGAGCTCAAAACATGTATCACCATATTTCCTTTTCACTAACAGGAAGAAAATGTAAAAATCTATTTTCCTTGTATAAAAATCTTTCAATTAAAGTGACAGATATTTATGTTTGTAGATAGTTCACAAAGTTTAAAGCAAATCGTCGGAGCCATTTTTGGGAATATCATGGAAGACAGAAAAAAAAAAAATCAATCAAGTCAAACTTCCTTTAGATTAATTTTGAACCGAAACCTTGGTGTGAGATGCGACAGTGGCAGCTGAAAGGCATATCAAGCTTGAACTTTCTGTGATCTTTTCGTTTTTAAGATATATTTCCGGCGAAAAATGTTATTTTGAAAATCTGCCACGATCGTAATACTTCCTCTAACCAGCAGTAAGGGAAGGGAATATAAAACATAGATTAAAAATGCCCCTTTATAAATGTCAGCGTTACTCCAATGCGGAAGCAATGCCATGATATATTGTGTCATGGGTCATATTAAATTGAATTCCTTATAACTGTAAAAATAAAATAAAATACCACATAAACAAAGTATTTATTGAACAATTTAGGCTACCAATGTCGACAGCCTTTTTGTATGTCCCATAAGGTTACTTACTTAAAGGAAAACAAGTATATAATTAAAACAAACAAATAATTGCGAAATGTGAACAATATGATCAAGATGGCGCTGAGCTCTGACCCTCCATCTGTTACCCTTTAAAGACTGAATGGATAATTTACAATGATTCGGACAAAACGCAAGGTACTCTATAGAACGCTGGCGCACAAAAAGAATCTGATGTGACATACACTCACATCACTCTGTCTTACTGGAATTCACACAGTTTTAAATGACCAATTTTCATCAAACATCATTTTTACCAATTCTTCAAGTTTTTATCAATTGGATAATCTAAATTTATTAAAGTGGTTCTTTTGATTTAGGAAACCATACACTCTCCCTCCCCCAAACTTCTTTAAATGAGCTATCTCCGAAAAAAGTTGCTAATAAAGGGGATAGGTCTCTGTATCATAGTTAGTGAAACACATTTAATGAAATCCGTCAGGGTTTTTATAGATAAAATCATAAAACTGAAATAACTTCAGTAAAAACACACTTCCGGTCAAACAGTTTTCTTCAAACTCAGAATCTCGACAACATATTTAATTTTAATTAATATTATTTTTAGATGATAGAATTAACCTAATATAGCACTTTGGAGGAAAACATAACCCCGTCGCTCTCCCAAAAACCACCTTATATGAATTTTTCCCATGGAATGTTTCAAATAAAAGTAGTAGCACATTGAATATGTAGTCGACATAGGAAGTTCAATGAAAAATTTTGAAGCCGTTTTAGAGAAAATCGCAAAAAACTGAAAAATTCATTCAGTAAAGTGGTATTTTCCTTGAAGAATTTTGACAGGTAAGTGCTTGACGGATCCCATGGTGATACCCAAATGGAATGTACAGTATGAACTTCTCTGTTTGTCAGTTTTTGATCTATTCTGTTCAAAATCCAAAAAGCGGAAAACGAATAAGCTTGCATTTCCGGTTGACGGATTTTTTAACAGAAAATTTCCTGTTACTCTCACTTTTTCTCTCTCTCTCTCTCTCACGCTCATACACACATACAAAGTCTGAGTCAAAAACCCTGTTCTCACCTAGAGAACATTAAACAAATTTATTTTCCAATAAAAACTCAATTTTGGAAATTTGACACGATCGCATGACTTCCTGTTTCACTAGATTAGTAAGAAAGAGAATTTAATACAATTCCTAAATCA
The DNA here is from genome assembly GCA_011037195.1 of Triatoma infestans. Taxonomy (NCBI): domain Eukaryota; kingdom Metazoa; phylum Arthropoda; class Insecta; order Hemiptera; family Reduviidae; genus Triatoma; species Triatoma infestans. The sequence goes on from JAAEAF010008485.1 coordinate 387,439, forward strand.
TTTATATTTATTCTGTTGAAAATTATTTAGAATTTTTGCTTTATTATATTTTAAATAATTATATCATTTAAATAATTTAAAACTCCATCACGCTCGATTTAATAGTAAAATCTCTGTATCCTTATTTAAAATTTGCAACGTTAACCTTGATAATTTTGTTTTTATATTCATTCTATAACGGAAAAGTCCATCCGAGGTGTGGCCTTTATAATCATCTATCCTTTATATGCATATATTTTAAATTAATGTCTTAATTAATGCCGTTTTTATTGTAATTTATGTACATAATTGGTACCAACTATAGGAAACTCATTTAATATTAACAAAGAATTCTGATGTTGAAATGATTAATGATTTTTTTTTTCACGTAATATTTTAAAAATTTACATTTTACAATTTTAAAATGAAACCGTACACTATACTGAAATGAATGTTTGGAGTGAAGCCCAAACATCAGGCATTTCTTAAAGTATGTATGAAATAAATGAAAACCGTTAAGTTCTATTTATTTTATCTAAGCAGTGCGATCGTGTCAAATTTTTGATATCGAGTTTTCACCGGAAATACATATTTCGATGTCCACTCAGTCTGCAGAAGTGGTTTTTAGAAATTTGCATGTGTGTGCGCGCGCACTCAGCATAACTCAAAAATGAAAAATCGCAGAAAGTTTAAACTTGATAATTAGTACAAGTGCTATCAGGGGATCGAAAATAAAGTTCCGAGCGAATCACTCAACTGGAAGTACCATTTTACAGGATGGGTTTTACAGTTTTTGGGGATTTTGTCAAAAACAGCACCAACGATTTTCTTTCAACTTTGTATGTGAACTATACGTAGTGCTACAATTTTTATTGCAAGTCATTTAGGAGAAGAGGTCGGTTTATGTTTTTCTCTAAAACGCTATATTAGTTGATTATATAATTCTATCATTCTATCAAAACAGTATTAATTAGAAATAAATAAGTTGTCAAAACTCTGAGTTTGAAAAAACCGGTAAACCGGAAGTACGTTTTTACCGAAAAGTTTTTTCGTCAGTTTTCCGCGATTTTCTCCATAAAAAAACTTGGACGGATTTCATTAAATTTTGTATACTAACTATTTGTTATCTATCAAGTTTGTTTGAAACATTTTTCCAAAAAATTCGTTTGAAGAATTATTTTGGAGGGAAGGAAGTACTCGAAGGGTACTTCCTGAAAGGGTATTTTTTTTTTAAACATTTTTATTGATTTTTACAACTGCATAATTTACATGCAATAAGTAAAAGAGATAATGTGCGAATTATGTGTGCATTGGCTGATGGCGATGGCAGCCGTAACAAACCATTAAGAATGGAGTCTCACAACTGTCCTAAGACAGCCGATTGTGTAAGTAGATGATCACGAGGCCATCGACGCTTCAGTCGCCGTAATGGGTTAGAGGGGAGAGTTGTGGTTGAGAGCGCTTGGATAAGTGGATTTGAATGAGAGGATAGTTGGGAATGGAACTTTAGATATCGGGACTTGGCTATTGCAGAAACGAAGGGAATTTTTAGGTCGTTATGGATGGTGTGATTGGAAACGTAGAAGGGAGCATTGACTATAGTGCGAAGGATTTTAGACTGTAGGGACTGAATGCGGTAAAAGTTTGAATGTCTGGCTGTCCCATATCGTTCGATTCCGTAAGTCCAAATAGGGCTAATAGAGAGTAATATAGTTGTCGTTTGTTATGTAATGTAAGTTCCGAACGTTTGTCTAGAAGTTTTTTAGTATTTTGTATCTGTTATTCAGTTCAGTTCTTTTTAGTCGAGTATGGGGATTCCAGGTTAGTCGTTTGTCAAGATTGAGACCAAGGTAACGAACTTTTGTGACGGGAGGTAAAGGAATGTGGTTGAAATATATAGGAGGAAGGGTTTTTCGATTTAATGTGAAGACTATGTAATTGGATTTGAGTTGATTCACCTTTATTCTCCACTTTCGGAGCCAGGGTTCAAGGATGTTGAGATGGGATTGAAGATGTCTAGCTGATATGAAGGGATCATTATGAGGGGATAGGATGGCCGTATCGTCGGCGAAGGTGAAGGTGGCCGTATCAGAATGTAGTGGGAGGTCAGCAGTATATACTGTATAAAGAAGGGGAGCGAGTATGCTTCCTTGTGGAACGCCAGCGTGAATAGGAAATATGGGAGAAAATGAGGATCCTTGGACAACCATGAAATGGCGATCGGCAAGATATGATTTGAGGATGAGGTAATAAGTGGAAGGAAGGATGCCCTTAAGTTTCCACAATAAGCCCGGATGCCATACCCGATCAAACGCTTGAGAGATGTCCAGGAAGGCTCCCGAGCAGTATTGCTTCCGCTCAAGGGAGGTAGCGATGGTGTCTACAACTCTGTGTGCCTGGTGAATGGTAGAGTGATAACTGCGGAAACCGAATTGGTGATCAGGAATAATATTGAGTGGAGCTAATAGAGTATGGAGGCGGGATAGAAGAAGTTTTTCAAAAATTTTTCCTAGTAAAGGTAATAAACTAATGGGTCGATAAGAGGAAGGGGAATGAACGGGTTTATTAGGTTTGGAAATCATGCGGATTGAAGAAAATTTCCAGAGTATAGGGAAGAGAGTTGTTCTAAGTATAGCATTATATAGGGATGTTAGGAAAACGATGGCCTTAGGTGGGAGCTGTAAGAGGATGTGGGTGTTGATAAGGTCATATCCAGGGCTTTTTTTAGGATGAATATTGCGGATTATTTTCAGAACTTGTTTTGGTGTAAATGCTTTAGGTGGGAGTGAGAGAGGAAGTGGGATATCAAGTTCCTGGGTGATGGTATTGCTGTGTTGAGGGTCCTCTATTTCAGGATGGGGAGTAAAGACTTGGGAGAGGTAGGCGGCGAGGCAATGGGCTTTCTCCTCGTCGGATTTCGCCCATGACCCGTCAGGGCGTTGGAGAGGTTGAGAAGTGTTTTTGTATTTCAGTATCTTTTTTGTAGCGGACCAAAGTGAATTGTCTTGAGTTGTGAGGGTAAGAGTGTATTTGGAGTATTGGTCGTTGTAGTAGTTGTGCAATCCGTTAGTCAGCTGTCTTGTCAATTGATTGAAGGTTTTTTTGTCAGAAGGATAACGCTCGCCGTTTAAGTGTGATAAGGGTCCTGATATAGAAAGGAAGGTTGTAGGTTAAAGATGATTTGTGATATTGGTTAGTAGTAGTCGTAGCATGGTGGAGGCTTTGTTGGATAGAGTTAGTTAGTAGTTCAACGTTATCGTCAAGTTCTGAAGTTGTTTTTAGAGGAACGTTTAAGTTAAGTTTCTGTGTCAAGTTATCCCGAAAAAGGTCCCAGTCAATAGAGCCGTTTATGAGGGTTGGTCGAGGAGGTATTGGTTTGGAATGAATGTCAAGAGTTAGGATGACCGGGCTGTGATCGGAAGATAGGTCGTTTGGGACAAAGATATCAGTGGAAAGGGAAGTTAAGTTTGAACATATGAAGAAATCGAGTAGATCGGGGCGTTTATGGGGAGACGTTGGCCAGTAGGTTGGTTGGGAAGGAGATAAATAGGTGAAATTGGATTGAGAGAGAGCGTTATGGAGTTGCCTACCACGTGGATTGGCCACTCGGCAGCCCCATCTGGGGTGTTTTGCATTGTAATCACCACCGCATATAAAACGAGGACCAAGGGATGAGAAAAAGGGGAGGAAATGGTTTTGATGAATGGTATGATTCGGCGGACAGTATACTGCTGCTATGGTATAAGAAAAGGGCTCCGAAAGCAGAGTTATCACAGTAGGTTGGAGATATGGAGCCGGTTTGTAGGGTATAAGGAAATGCGACAGTGAAGTGCGGATGAGGATTGCGGATCCACCATGTGCTGTCCCGTCTGGGTGATTGGTATTATATGTAGTGTAGCCGAGGATGAGAAATCGAGATATATCAGTGAAGTGAGTTTCAGTTATTAAGGCCACATCTATGCGTTTGTCTTGTAGAAATATGTCGAGTTCACGTGTATGTTGGTTAAGTCCGTTCGCATTCCAGAGGAGTATGGAGAGGGAGTGTAAATTAACGGGATTAAGGTGAAGGCTGGGAAGAAGGTGAGTAACCACTGAGGTTAGAAGTGTTATCAGGGGCGTTATAAGGGATTTAAAATCGGTTAAGAATGAATAGAAGCATGACGATATCGCCAGAGGAGGAAGAGATGGTAGGAGGGGGAAGGTTTTGGGAAGTCTTAGGCTCCGCGACCACCTGTGCAAAAGATACATTTTGTGTTTATAGGTTGGGACTCCAATGATGGAAAATTATTTCTATTAAGTTGTGGTGAAGCTGGATTGCTTGTTGACTGTCTTCTTTGAGCAGATGGATGCTCGTAGAGGGGAGATCTTCTTGCGCGCTGCAATTCACGGTGAACAATGCATCCTTTGTAGGCTGCTGAATGCTCATCGCCACATAGAGCACATTTCGGAGGTGTATCTTTAGGTTTAGAACAGTCCGATGTGAGGTGATCACCAGCACATTTAACGCACTTAGGTTTGTGCTGGCAATAAGATCGCGTGTGCCCATATTCTTGGCATCGCTTGCATTGGACTATCTGTCTTTGCTTGTAAGGCTCTTCAATTTTAACTTTAGTATAACACAGTCTGTCGATACTAAAGACTTCGTTGTTGTTTTGGCGGGGTTCTAAGTCAACAAAAAAAACGGGAGTGTTTGTTTGGTTGCCGGGTGTACAACTGGAGCAACGTTTCGGACAGTGTGACCTAATTCAGTCAGTTCCTGTTGGATGAAGTCAGTAAGAGTGCTCTGGTGTAGATATCTGATTACTATTCGGTAAGCCTTTTCATCTTGTAATTGAAATGTATGGTAATCCGCCTTGTGTTCTTTTAAGTAGGTAATAATACCTCTATAGCTCTCCACGGTTGTGGCATTGACGATGAGATCTGTTATTCTTGCTTTGCAAGTAAAGTTATTCTTGCCTACAATTTGTGAGAGAGCCTCGCAGAAAACAGCATACCTCTTTACATTTTTTACATAAATGGGCGGTGGCTTGTGAGGTCGTGAAATTGGTGTAGGAGGAGCAGTTTCCATGGTTTCCTCTTGCTGAAGAGGAGAAAAAGGATTATATGTAATTACTCCTGCAGGAGCCGCGACGTCAAAAGAGTTGCTTGAAGTGGTTGATGCAGTGAATGGTCGTACTGGTGGAGTTGGTAGATGGATGTTGGCGCTTCGTTTTGATGATGAACGTGTCTTTGTGGTAGAGAGTTTTTTGCTTTTTTTTGGTGAATTTTCTTTAGCGCAAGTATGCTTTTCTGCGGTGACAGACGTGGTAGACTCGTCAGCGGACGAGCCACCAGTGCATATTTGATCGCTTGGTCCCATTTATAAGCTGATAAAATTAAATTGATTAAATTTAAATTTAAATTAATTAAGAATTTAACAAAAATACATAAAAGAAATACAAACAGAAAATAAATGAATGACAAAAGTTATAAAAATAAAAAGAATAAAACAGAAAAATGAAAAGAGTCTATTAATTTTGGTTTGTTAAATTAATTGGGTATTATTAATTTTAGATTCTGCCATATTGATATAACTTGAAAAGAAATAAACTTTTAGTAAAAATGATAAGTTTGAAGAAAATTTGTCAATTATACCTCTGTTTCAAATTGTTTCAATTTTACTATATATATATGATTAAATATATTCCTGTTTATTTCCATATTTAATTATTCTTTTCATTACGAAATATAATTAGATACTTAGCCCAGTTTGGACAGTTGCATGCACTTGGGCAAAGAAAAATCCGGATGTGCAACCATTCACCAGACTTTTCTTATCATGTCCCCTTTCTCCATTTCTCATCGTTCTTAGTTATCCTGACCCGATTCTTCAGATTTCTTACTTCGCTCCGTCTGTATATGTTCAGTTTCTTTCCCGTCTCTCCAGTGGATGACGCTCACCTTCCTCCCCCCCCACGCACGCTCCCCCCTTACCCTCCCTCCCACCCTCCCAGCCCTCCCAGAAATAAACTTTTTCAGAACAAATACAAAAAAAAGTGATAGGTCGGTGTATTTGTAGTTGGTGATATATTTAATGAAAATCATTGGTGTTTTTATAGAGAAAATATTATAAAACTGTTCAGGAAAAACGGACTTTCAGTCATACGAGTTTTTTCATGCTCATATTTTAGCAACTATTTAATTCTAATTAATAATTTAAATGAACGAATCGTATAATAAACTGAATTAGTAGTATAGAGGAAAATAGAAGTGGTAGCTTTTAAAATGTGTAGTTGTGATACAAAGTTTAAAGAAAATCATTGAAGCATTTTTGAGAATACCGCAAAAAAATGGAAAAATCCGTTCAGTGAAGTGATACTTCCGTTGAGGAATTTTGACAGATAACTTACTGTCAGATCCCATGGTGATACCTAAACGGAATATCAAGTTTGAAATTACACGATTTTTCGTTTTTGAGCTATGCTGTTCATAAAAACTCACACACACGCACACGCACACACAGACTATTTTCTAAAAACCACTTTTTCGGACTCAGGGGGCCTGAAAACTTATATTTCCAGCGAAAACTCAATATCGAAAATTTGACACGATTACAAATCAATTTGACACGAATACATCCTCTTACTAGGCATAAGATAAAGTGAAAAAATGACGTCACTTGAAATATATAGCAAGCTCATAATGTGGTATTAAGTATTAACATGGGAACGTTTTCATAAACATTTTGATATTATCTTTAGTATTCGACAATAGGTCTTTGGTCGAAATCGGTCAACCAGAAATAAAACTTGATTGATTGAATTTTTCAGTTTTCTGCGATTTTCTCCATAAAAAAACCCCAACGGATTTCATTAAACTTGGAATCCTATCACTTAAATCCCAGAGACCGTTGAGTTACGCTGACAAACATTCACACACCACACACAATGTATATAAATAAACATATAACTCGATCGCAATACACCCACTGACCTGTATAACTGCATCGCCATATCGCAATCATACTAACAGAACTTAAAGGTTACAAATTAAATATTAATGTATTATAATGAAGCATAAAATTTATTACAATTAATAATATATGTTAAATACATATTGTAATGCCAATTTAAGGTTATTTAACAATTCAATGAAGATGGTGTGAATGTGGATAAAAAAATCTAGTGTAGATCACGACTATATCTAATTACTGTTAATATAATTATATAATGACAAGTTTTTTAAACGTAAAAATTTTATTCACTTATCCTAACATGAATATAGAACCTGAGGGGGAACAAGTTTTTCCCAGAAGAGGGCGCCTATAACATTGAATGAACGTCGTAAAAAATAATTTAAATTTGGCACCACAAATTCCTCAGCACACCTCAAATATAAATATATATTTTTTTTTTCAGAAAAATGTTGATAGGTTGAAAAAAAGTGATAGGTTTATATCTGCGCAGGTAGTAGTCCAAAGGAAGGTGAAGGTGTACTTCAAAAGGAAAGCTAGGCGTTACTCCCCCCCCGCCGGAAACTTCTCCAAAAATTCAGCTTTTACTGAGAAAATGTTTTAAATAAAAATGATAAGTATTTATGTGTGTACTTCGTATACAAATATACGAAGTTTAAAGAAAATCTTTGGAGCCGTTTTAGGAAAAACTGAAAAAACAACCATTCAATAAAGTTCACTTCCGGTGGATAGATTATGCCCGAAACTTTGGTGTCTGGTGTGATGGTGGTAACTAAATAGAATTATCCAGTTTGAACTTCCTGCAATTTTTTGTAATCAGAGGACCCCAAAACATGTATGTCCGGTGAAAACTCGATATCGAAAATTGGATATAATCACAATACTTCCTCTTACTAGAGGAGGAAGAAAAAGTAAAAATCTGATAATTATTTGTTGTGGTGGTTGGTTCCGCAGAGCTGGAAAGCATCAGAAAAACCTCAAACGCATCCTGAAGATGGGCGAACGCCCGAAACCGGTCGATGACCACAAAACGAAGCAGGCTACCACGGAAAATGTCTCTGATAATTATTATATGTTAGTTTTGTAATTTCATTTTATAATTTTAAAAATAGTTAATATTTATTTATATTATTTTCCAAAAAGAATTATTGTCATTAATTTTGCTATCTGTTATTAATATAATTTTTATGAGTTTATTAAAATATTTGAAAAGTGAACAGTGAGTGATTGCGAGTCGACTGAGATAATAGCAGGAGAGATATGACACAAAGTGCAATGTAGTGGTGCAGGTCATACACCTTTACCTAGCCACATCTCATCCTCCCTCACACATTCCTCTATCAGGCTGCTCACATCAGTAACTAGTATGTATACACCTTAACTTCTCTTCACTAGCTTGCTACTTAACAAAAATTTCAATAAAGCTACATAAAGCTAATTTCTGCTTCTAACTTTCTCTGACTGCTGGCAAGAGGAACTATTGCGATTGTGTCAAATTTGCGATGTCGATTTTTGAGGTTCCCTAATTCCGAAAAAGTGTTATTAGAAAATGGTCTCTCTCTCTCTCTCTCGAATATGTGAGTGTGTGTCTGTCTGTCATAATGAGTAGTCCAAGAGTAACATGGAGTGCCTCATTCCCACTATGCTGCCCCTGGAGAGGATGCTTTATCTTATGAGCCATTTTTCAATGGTTTCAAAAGCAGTTCAAGTCAGTGGTACTTGCCACAGACTTCTTAATTCTAGATCCTCTTCACCCGCCCATGGATGGATAAAATAATCAAAGGGAAGGAAAAGATGGTAAGGAATTTAGATTGACACTTCCAAAACAGATCGAATATCAAAAGATATTGTAATCTGCAGGCCAGGACCTGAGATAGAATAATGATGGGATTTCTGTTGACTGGAATAAGGTTGCGAATCCAATAGATAATCTCCTAGTGGTTAAATGTAGCTACATCGAGGGATTGGGGTAGGAAAGTAGAGTGCTACGGTTCTTTAGTCCCTCTTACGACATCCTGAACTGGAGCAAGCCTATTTTAAACCCCGGACCTGCAGGGTTACCTTTCACTTCTATATTCAAGAAGGAATTCTCCACACAGCTTCGGCTGTTTTTCCTTACAATCATCAGCGTTCGCCAGAAGTTGCTGGTATTTAGTAGGGAAGATGGTTTCTGAGTACTGAATCCCCGACTCTTTCATTATTTCATTCAAATGAAAAATTAAAGAACAAACAGGCTAATGCATCACCTTACCTTATTCCATTTCTCGCCTGGAATCGTGGGGAAAATGTTCAACTGGACCGTAGATTTGGTAAACATTTGACTATAGCATATAATCGCCACTTATTTCTATTAATTAAACTCATTAAGTACACCATACTTTTAATGAATCCATCATGAGAAGAAAATCAAAATTTGGATAAGTTTTACAGCTAGAATGTGAATGTTTCAATTATCTGTACTAAAATGGCCAATATTATTGGACTGGGTTGTATACATTAAAATAATCTCATAAACAAGACACATAATACATATATCTAGATATTTTGAATGGATAATAATTACGGAATTTTCATGGTATCTAGTTTTAAATTATTATAAAATAAACCAAGTATGGTATAAGTGTGTGTGTGTGTGTGTGTGTGATTGTTGGCACAATTTTCACTTTCTGTCCTTGAAAAATTGAAGTCTCTATGGAAACAGGTTTACCCTCCAATCGGCAACTTTGTGACGCATTCTATTATAAACATAATGTATGAATACAATACATGAAACCAGAATATTGATTTATTTCCAATTTATATAAATCCATTTTTATTTTCTATTAACATAATTAAATCTTGGTTAAATTATCAACTTTAGAAATAAATAACTCAAAGAATTCGAAGACATCGTTCAAATTGTCTCATTAATTAATCTTTAAATACCTATGACACAGTAGACCGCACCCTAATAAGCTTTAATAATAAATAGTCATATTTATTGATTAACTTGATTATTACTTTACAAGATTTATTAATAAACATTAAATTATTGCATCTACGAAATTGAAAAACTTTTATGTCAACGAAATTTGTGTTTGAGTGGATAAAACACTACAAAATATAACAAACACGAAAAACCGCAGGAATCTAAAGTTTCACATTCCATTAGGTATTATTATCAATACTAGTATCGACACTAAGATTTCGATTAAATAATTCGCCAACCGGAAGAACAATTTTTTGGTGATAAGTTTTGTGTGACTTCGGCTGCTAACTTTACACACATAAATGCTCTGCATCTTATCTATCTTTCTATCTTTTGATCTTATAACGATCAAAAATCTGGTTGTTATTTGAAGCATTTTTCTATGCAAAAATTAATTTCTTTGTTTTTGGGTGAAAAGTAACGGTCAACGTCCTTCTAAAGTACCACTTCAATACAATTTATGTTTCTGATCCATATATCATATTAAAATGAATTAGAAACATTACTAGAATTCCAAATTTAGACAAGATCGGCTGACCGAAATTCTGTGTCTTTATAAAGTTATTTTCTGAGTGAAATTTTCTTGTAAAACTGTTAAAACAATTTTCTTTAATCTTGGAATGTTAACTGCATAGATAAAATATATCACTCCTATTGCAGAATTTTCCTGCAAACAATTTATTTAAGGAAGGTTGCTGAACAGACGTGTATAATCTGCTCTGTTGTTTTTTTCTGTTTTTAAGTGGTCTGTTGGTCGATTTTTCATTTGTGTTTTGATGCAAAACTTTTCTCTCTGTGTGCTTATTAATTCTATTAAAGTAAAATAAAAAAATATCGAGTCGTTTTTTAAGAAAAATATAAAATAGTGGTGAATATTGTTTAATAAAACATAAGTTTTATGAAGGTAGTGATATAGACTTTGGTTCTTACTGTAGGGGAGCTTCACTGTAAGTAGTCAGACTGTTGTATAGTTATTGTTTATGCAGCACACTCACACGACACACTGGTGTATTTTATTTTTGCATTTGTTGCCAGCTGACTGATTTAGTATAGCAGAATCTAAATCTTCAACCAATTTTATTTTATTTTTATTACCAGTGTAATAAGCTTGCTTTTTCAATTGCAATATTATTTTTTATTGATATCTAAGTTGAATGCCACCAAAGAACGATAATCATTTTTCTCCTACATCACGTTTAAACAATAATCAAAAACGTTCTAGAAGCTCACCAGAATTAACTGGAAAAAATATTAACAAAGTGTAATGTAATGGTGAGATGATGTATATCTGGTAGCTGGTTGTGTAGCACGAGCGGATTTGTATGAAGGGCTTGTAAATATGTAGTTTAAAAGAGAAGAAGTGTTAGCAATAATAAAGAAGTCACACTGTTTTTCAAAAGATATATTCTCTAATAGAATTTAAGTTACTTTAGATTATCACAACAATATGCTTATAATTTAATTGGAATAAACTCTTAAAACTTGATACTGGCTCTGATGTTTTCAACTTGGTAGCTAGAACAAGTCTGTCTTAAAATATCTCTTCTCTTTGTCCGTTTAGTGCCTCCCTTGTGAGGAGAAGGGGATAGAACAAAGCCATAAAGGTTCTTGTACATTCCTAGTAACTGTACTTGTACTACCTGGCTGGTCCTTTTGCAAGAGAATGTCACATATTTTGATAATTAAGATTTATTTAAAAATTAATATTATTTCAAGTTTCTTGCATCCATCACATTAAATGTGTCGGTGTGATGATGTATAGGTAGCTTGTGGGTTTTAGCGAAAAGGGCTTGTTTGTTTGCTTGAGATAGAATGTAAGAATAATAAGAAAGCACCACTGTTAACAATAAATATAATCTTTCAAATAATAACTACAAGTTAATTGATATTATAAACTTATTTAATTTATTGTGAAACTGGCACTGATACTAAGAGAGCAATTCCTGAAGTGTTCTGGCTTTGGAAGCAGAATACGACTGTATGGTTTAAAGGCTGAGTTAAGACTGTCTACTCTTTACTCTTTTAAAGTTAATATCAGACTCTCTTCTTTGGAATTGCTCTCTCTCTCTCGCGGGGGAATTCTCTTATACAAAAGAGTTACCCTAACGGGATTTTGCCTTTGTTTAATGATCCAAATTTACAGTACCTGACAGTAAAATACATTCTTTTTGAAGTTAAATTCACATTATAAAATATTCTAAATTATTTTTAAAAACTATTATTTTTCATTTCGTTCTTCCACTACATTATCCCCCCTCCTGGAGAAATTTTTCGGCACGAAAAATTTGGGAGATAATCTGGAGTAGTAGAGGCTTGGAAGTTATCGAGAGGCGTGTGTGTGTAACCTCTGCAAGGTAGCCGTGTGTTGTAGGCTGCAGTCATCTTCTTCTGCGGCAAACGCTGCAGAAGGTGTGAGCGTTGCTGTGGTGTTTGAATGTATTCTACTCGAGCGAACGCTGCATGAGTGGGTGAACGTTGCTGTGGTGGTAGGCTGATAGGCGAACAGCTTAGCGAGTGAGAGTGTTGCTGATGAAGATGTGACTGGCAAGGGTAGACTAGGCGATCAATGTAGACTGTAGGGTGTCGGTACGTAGGTGTGTATGTACTTTCTTGAATTAACTCTATATGGACAAAAAAAAACCTTAAGTATTTCAAAAATAATTAACAAATAAATAAATACACAAATAAAAAAAATATATATATTTAATAAGCGTGCGGGATGCGGAAGGATTATAGGATCATGAGGAACCCGAAGTTTAGTATCAATTCCTTTTGTAGAATGTTTGATCTGAAACTAATTCATTTAAACACAAAATTAATTTATATATATATAAATACATGGCTAACATGCTATTTTCATGCAACATTCATAGACATGCAATTCATGCATACATTCATAGACATGCAATTCATGCATACATTCATAGACATGCAATTCATGCATACATTCATAGACATGCAATTCATGCATACATTCATAGACATGCAATTCATGCATACATTCATAGACATGCAATTCATGCATACACATGCAATGATGTAGATGTGAAGAAGTTTTAATCTGCAAAAGAGAAATTTAAAATTTTTTAAATTTTTAAATTTAACATTAAAATATTGTTGAACACTTAATTTTATAGAAAATTCTTATAGTTAAAATTCTTAACTAAGGCATATTTTACTATTGAAGTAAATATTAAGTTACTGCAGTAGCTACTTTATGAGGTATGTATACATATTTTGGGCCGTCGTATTCCAAGAGCTATTCAGCTATGCTGTGCTTTCTAGGTACCTTGAACATACATTAAGTAAACAATTAAATATTAGAAAAATGTAACATTAAAATACAAATGACAGACAAATACAAGTATAATACAAATTATTTAATTTCCTTTTAAGGCGAACTGAAAAAAATAAATTAATTAGTTTAATACAATAAAAAACATCAATGTTAACATATAAACATATTAAACAAATTCACGTGGCCATCTTGATTTCTGCAAAATAAAATATATAATTTATTAATTAAACGTATACTAAAAATTAATTAAAAATTCTTCCTAAATCAATATTTGAAAATTCTTAATTTCTGCATTGAATCGTCGTCGCTGGAACAGAAAAAAAATGTGTTAATTAAGGAGATCACTATTAAACATTGCATTACATAACAGATAAATCAATCAAGTTTACGCATTTTTGTTCTTAAGACTAATTCTTACATATAACATTTACATCTGGTGTAGTATGTAAAGTTAAGAAGTGTGATATATTGAGAATTATTTCAAGAGATTATGTCAAGTATTTATTTCAAGTACTTAGCGATTAGTACTAAATTGGTGCGTTTGAGTACTATTTGAAAATTGAATGCTGAATTTATTAAGTGTTAGATACGTGCGTAAATAATTGATTGCCCTGTAAGAACGTTTCTACAAGTATTAATTGGAAATTGCCCTTTAATTGCGAAACTATGAATTCGCCAGAAAAATTTGGAATTTTTGACACTGTCCGCATGCAAATGAAGGGACGTGATGCCATAATTAGGTATTACCTGGTTAGTCAGGACTGATGGAAGCAGGTATGATTGCCATGGTCATAATATCAGGTTTCCGAGAAAGCGACTGAGGGCTAACTCGTTTTGGGCTGTATTTGGAAGCAATTACGAGCCGTACGTCCAAATTTTGAACAAAATTGGCAAGTGGGCCTATTTTGGAGGTGATTGCTAGTTTCGTTACCATTATTATGACTATACTGGGGTCTATCTGAATAAGAGTTACATCGTGAATTATTTGAATTAACTCGAGGATTATTATTGTTAGTATAATATTGACTGCTATTATTATTATTATAGCGATTATTACTATATACCCTGCGATTGAAATTTTTTGGAATATTAAAATTATTAGGCATTTTGCCAAAGTTAGTACGAGGTTTTGGTCTGAATTTGTTGGTGCAGTCCACGTCAAAATGTGGACCGGAACAATGGCGACAAGGTCTGTTCTTTATTACATTAAAAAATCTAGTTGGTTTTAATTGTGGCTTTTGACTTTTATTACGATGCGGGCATTCTCTGTGGAAATGCATTTGTCCACAGAAACGACAAGGAGATGGGGGTGTGCGATTATTGGTCGTTTTTGAAGTAACAGCGAAAACAGTGGGGTTTGTTTCAGAAGCCTGAACTTCTTTTAGGGCATTGGCATAAGAAAGTGCTTCATCTAATTTTTGAGGTAGCTTAGTTCGCACCTCATTACGAAGCGGTTGAGGAAGTGACTTCAGGAATGCATCGGGGCCAGTTTATCTAAAATTGTTTGTAAGGCCTCGAGTGGGTTAGCTTGAGCTTTCAAACTAATGGCAGATTGGATGTGTCTAATCCTATGCGCGAAGGTTTCAGGAGACTCTGTTGGAAGAGATTGAATATTAGTCATCTGTTGTAAGAGGACTAGGGGTGTTTTCTCCTTACGAAATCGGGCTAGAAGTCGCTCTGAAATTAGAGGATACGTTATAATTGTACCCTGGCGTTGTAATTCGGCTTTCTGGGTGTCGTAAAATATTTTTGCAGACCCTGAGAGCCTAAGTGCTAATATTTCTAATTTTGCTGCGTCGTCCCAGCCAGAAAGACTAGCACAATGGGTAATTTGGTCTAGGAAATCGGACACTTTGGCTGAATTTTCGCCATCGAAGGTGGGTAAACTGTTTATCAATTGCAAATTTCTTAAGGAACCAGCTGGTTGATTGCTGGGGGTGGGAGGAGGATTGGCTAATTGTTGCTGAGCAAGTAATTATTCTACAGCAGCGTCGATTTTCATGTTTTGTCCGTTAATTTTATACATTTTGGAAATACAAAATTCACAAGGGATGGTGCAAATACAAAAATTTAAAAATGAAATTCAATAGAAAATTCAAATATGGGAAATATTTAAGATATTTCCGCTGAGAAAATAATTAAAAACAATCAAATTATCTGATGGATAATTTTTTTATAGTTTAGCACACTCTGAGTGTGAAACTAAGTCTCTGTACGAGTCTGTGTTGGCACACTGTCTGAAAACCGCATCCTGAAGATGGGCGAACGCCCGAAACCGGTCGATGACTACAAAATGAAGCAGGCTACCACGGAAAATGTCTCTGATGCTTTCCAGCTCTGCGGAACCAACCACCACAACAAATATTCATTACGTTCTTCCACTACAAAAGTAATAATGTGTTCAGAAATTATTGCAGTGTCTGTTGGGGTCTTAATGCGTTAAAAGTTGTTAATGATATCTCGCTTTGATATTATTGCTAGTCACTAAACTATCCACCCTCGCAACAAAGGAGGAGTTTAAGCTTCTTAATGAGGAAAATCAAGCTGTACAAGAGGAAATTCGTATGCTTAAGAGTAAAGTTACTAATATGAAAACCAGTTATAAGAAAATCGAGTTGGCGGTGGAAGCGTTGGAAATGAAATCTTGACGAAATAATCTAATTTTTCGTGGTTTTAAATATAATCAGAATGATGACATTCTTAAGTTAGTGACTGATTTCTGTCAGCAGGTCCTCAATGTGAGGTTAAACTCAACTTTTTTGTTGGTGTCGCCGTTGGACTGGAGAGATAACGTAAATAGACCCCTTTTGGTTTCTTTTGTTTTGTATGCGGACAAATTGTTGGTACTGAGGACAATTAAAAGGCTCAAGGGGTACAGGTGTCCATAATGATTACCCTCAAAATGTTGGGAAGAAGCAATCTAATCTATTGGTTATAAGAAAGGAAATTTTGAAGCTTCGGCCTGACATTAAGGTATTTGTTCGAGGTGATCGCATGTTTGTGGGACCAGTCGAGTTCAGAAGGACTTTGGCAGATGGCTTGAAGTTCAGTGGTAGCCCTGGAACTGAAAAGCTTTGTGACGTCATTGGCTCGGACATAACTAAGTTTGTTACAGAACTATACAACAATTCTTCACTTCCAGTTCTTGGTCAGTCCTCATTTGCGGAGCCTCTTTCGTCACCCAAATCCTGAGGTAATGTTGTCAGCTGGCGTTCCGAAAAAAGTTTGAATAAGTTAAGTTTGCTTTCGTATCATGTGTGCGGTCTGAAGAATAAAATTAAAGTTCAATACTTTGTGAATTTTGTAAGAATTTGAAATTTTTGTTTTTTTGAAACTTTTTCGGACGAATATAATTTTAGTTATGTTAAAAATGTATTAAATGATTGCTATCTATGTTTTATTTCTGCATCTAGGCGTTCAAGACTTGGCAGACCCATAGGTGGCGACCTTTATGGCATTAGGTCTTCGGTTTCCGACGAAGTGGTGCGGTTTGTACAAATTGAGAATATCGACTTAAATTTTTGTACATTTGTTTTCATTAGAATATTTCATTTAACCGATTTATATAAACTGCAATTCCTGGAATAGTGATTTTTTTTTAAACTAAGCACTGTCCTCTCACAATTCTATTAAATATATGATAGTTGGAGATAGTAATGTTGAATAGCCGACTTGCAGGCTCTTCCTGATGTTCTGTATATTAATAATCCAAATTGTCTAGTTCTCTGGAACTCTAAAGACCAGATTCTTAATAACAGGGGTTCTGCATTCTTGAATCTCTGCGATTATCATAGTTTAATAGTTTTGAATGGGCGATTCCCTGGGGATATCGAAAGTGAGGTCACATATATAAGCAATAATGGTTGTTCAGTGAACGACATATGTTCGGTGTCTCTTGATCTCATCTCATTAGTGGAGGACATTCATGTGTTGCCGCAAACTATTCGGAACATTTGCCTTTGAGTATTATTCTGAAGTTTCAATCCTCTGCTGAGGATACGGTGATGCCTCTAATGCCCCAGTTATTCTTGTGATCTGAAATGGCAGAGAAATATAAAAAGAAATTGGAGTATATCTTAAATGATACCCATTTCTTCCCTTCGGATATATAGAAATGATTGGATGATTTACTGATGCGGTCAGAAAAGCTAGCGTACTCCCCTGCTCTTCACCTTCCTTTATTAAACTTTATAGGAAGAACCATTCGTTTGACGGGTCTGTGTATGTGCCTGTAAAAAATCCTTCAAATTGTTACAGCTTTTCCGTAGCAGCAATTATTAGAGATGCTTACCTTGATGCGAATGGGAATATAAATTCCTACGTATTAGTAAAAAGAAGGAGTATATTAGTTCTTTGGTAAAATGCTGTGGGTCGGCGAAAGATTCTTAAGAATTGTGGCGTATTTTTAATCATTTCATAAGAAAAAACTTTATATGTGGAAATGTTATTGCCATGTCAACATGGGTTACGCATTTAGAGATTTTATTGAATCCAGCTCATAATTTCCTATTAGTTCAGTATGCCGATCCTTTTACTGTTAGCTCCTATCTGCATTCGCCATTTTCATTAAATGAATTAAAATCAGCTGTGGTTAATTTGAAGAGCAATAAGGCTCCTGGTTTCGACCGCATCCCCTCGGAATTTTTTAAAAATGCCCCGGATGTTTTCTTTGAAGAACTTCTATCATTGTTTAATTACATTTATGAAGTAGGATGTACCCCGGGCTTATTCAGTAAATCTATTGTTTTTCCAATGTTTAAACGTGGTGAAATTAACGATGTATCCAATTATCGAGGAATATCATGTATTGATACGGTTATCAAAATTTTCACCGGTCTCCTTCTGGTTTGGTGAATTCCAGATTCCTTCCGAGATTAGAATGTTTGGTGGAGGAAAATAATTTACTGAGTGGGTACCAGGCTGGGTTTCAGCGGGGATTCTCCACTCTAGACAATCTATTTATATTAACGAATATTATTCGTTTCTTAAAGAGGGAACGAAAACTTTACCGCTTCTTCGTAGATTTCTCGGCGGCTTTTGATAGAATTAATCGTAGGTCTCTAATTTTGAAACTGTTTATTTAGGCGTCTCCTACAAATTCTTGTCTGTCATTAAATCTCTATACCATGAAACTTTTGCGGCAGTTAGAGGTAGGGAGGGGATTTCGTAGTTTTTTCATGTAAATAGGGGTGTCAGGCAAGTATGCCTGCTTTCACTCCTCCTCTTCTCTCTCTTTTTAGAAGATTTTCCTGAGTGTCTGGAAGAGGGTGTACGTTGGCGAATAAAGTTTTCAACGTGTTGATGTATGCGGATGATATTGTTTTGCTGGGGGATAATCCGATACAGCTTCAAAGAAACATTAACGCCCTTAACAGATACTGCGACCAATGGGGATTATCCGTTAATCTTAGCAAATCGAAGATCATGGTGTTCCGTAGAGGGGATAGGTTGTCTTCTAAGGAGAGGTGGATATATGGTGAGCATGCAATCGATGTGGTGAATTTATACAGGTATTTAGGGGTACTTCTCACACCTCGTCTCTGTTTTAATAATCATAACGAGAAAGTAGTTTCAGTTAAGGTTGCTGTTAGCGTTTGGTCGGGCCTAATCTCTCAAAATGTGGTTCCCTCTTCCAAAAAGTTTTTATTGTTTAATTCAATGTCTAGGTCCATTGCCTGTTATGCAACTCAGATATGGGGCTATCAACGCTAAGAGGCGTTAGAACAGTTGTTAAGATTTTTTATTAAAAAACTGTATTCACTGCCTAGTATTACCCCCAATTATATGCTCTCTGTGTGGAGATGGGCGTGGATTTGTTGTTGTTGTTTACTTTAAGGATGCATTTCAATTACTGTCTGAAGGTGTCGAACCTGCCTCAATCTAGACTCCCCAAAATTTTGGCGTTGGAAGTAATCAGCAGAAAGCCTATTGGTTTGGTAGTTGGATAAGGTTGGCGGAGAAATATGTCTATGTGATTGATTAGCCCCTCTATTACTGACTGGGAGTGTTGGAGAGATCAGCTGGCAGCTCTGAGAGTCAGGATTAGTACGGTTCATCGGAAGGAAGTTATTGCCCTGGCTAGGGTATCCGTTAGATTTTCACATTATGGACAGTTTGAAAAACTATTTTCCTTTGAACGGCTCGATGATAATATGACATATACGCTTCAGCATTTGCGATGGCTTTTTAAGCTAAGAGGTGAACTTTCATAACTGAATTACACTCCTTGGCTGGAGAGGCATGTCCAGACGTGCTCTCTTTGCAATTTAAATGCTAGAGAAGATATCGTTCACTTTCTCGTAGTCTGCCCTATACTGACGGAATTTCAATTACGTTATTCGGGTGTCCGTACCCTCGCTGTGAGTTCACTGAGAAATTATTTAAATTCTCTGGACTGTCATGGTCTCATAAATTTCGCCAGGTCTACTTGGCGCTACCATTTTCAGTTGGTACAGGAATTTAATTTCTGATTGTTGTTAATTTCATCATGTAGCTTAATTTGGTGTGTCATTGCAATTTATGTATCAAAAGATTTTGTTGTTTCTATGCTATTCTTTGGTTTATGTAATTTTGATAAAAGTTTATTTTTCCATTTAATAAACAACATAAATTCCTTAAATTTATTAGTAATTAATTTACTTTTGTGCATTTATTACATTTTGATTGATGTCACTTATTGTTTTTAGTATAATGAAGTTGTTGGTTCAATTAGTATTAGGATTTAAATTGGTTTGGTTTTGTTGACGGGTTTCCTAAGCCGTATATACTTGTGTTTCAGTTTTGCTGTAGAAATGTTTATTTTATGTTTATATAATAATAATTAATTATATTATTATTATTAAGGAAGTTGCGTGAACGGTACCTGTGTGTTAGGCTTAAATTTTAACTGTGTTATAAATCTTTGCTCTAGCAGAGTGCGCTTTGCAAATATAATCAACTACTATTTTTATTTTTATTTTATCCAACTCCAATAAACGTTTAGTAAATATATTGCAAGTTTAAAGAAACATTAGCAGTTACAGAATGTTGGAAATTGGGTTAAAGAAAATTGGGTAGATGTTTCACTTTTACTTACATCACTTTTACTGTTGACAGGAAGTATCCTGTCAAATTTCCGAAATTGAGTTTTTACACTTTTCTTTATAACATTTTCCCGGAAAAATTAATTTTTGGATGGATTTGGAGGGACCAAGTATCATAATGCTTTCCTCTGAAGTACCACTTCAGTACAATATTCGATTTTTATCACCTACATAATATTGAAATATTGACAGAAATCCACATTTGAAGGAAATCGGTTAACCGGAAATGTAATTTTACAAAATATGTTGTTTTGAGTTTTTAGAATTTTCTCAACAGCGACTGTTGAATGGATTTCAGTTAGTTTTACGAAATTTGAGGCGTTAAAGTTCAGATATATCGAGTTGGTTCTATGTTACTGGCGCGCTACCAGCTTGAATTAGTAGGTTGTTACTTCTATCCCCACCATCTCTATATTGTGTCAGGACAAATAAGCAAAATTTGAAGTTTAAAGAATATTTGTCATTTTTGTGTTTGCCTAATTGTACTACTAACAGGAGTAAGAGAAAATCGTATGAGTGTTACACACTAGATTTATTTTTTCCAAGTTGTATGACATCAAGTGAATAGTTTTAAAATTGTGATTGTGAAAGTGACAATACGAAAACTTATTATCTTTTCAGTTATGGAATTATGTAAACACAAATATTGGAAAAATTACCTCACATCCGCCGCACATGTACAATCATGCGTAGAGTATTTAACAGAACACCTTGACCTGTTTTATTTCGACCGTTAGGAGGATCTAGGGCGTTTAGAAAATGAAATTTAAAATCAATTGAAAGAAGATAAACGCTTCCTAGTGAGTGTTGTAGGCCGTATGATTCATAGAAATAGTTTTTGTCTTAATAGTGCTGATTATTTGGTAATATGTTGTTGCGACACAGCAGTGCACACGACACATGCGCACTTGGTGGTTGAATTTAAAAGAGAAATAAATAACAAATAAGATGTGAAACATTCACAACACTTTCAACTACTGGATTTTTTTTATAATTTAAGGCGTGTCAACACCTGAGGTCATTCGAGCCCGGAGCCTTCTCAATACACTGTGGCCTCCGGACAGTGTCCTTTTGTTACAGACAGCACTGTCCACCACTGGAAAGAACTCCTAGAAAGGAAAAAATTAAGGGCAGCACTGCTGGACTTGGCGTTGCTAGACCAGTGCACTGTTACTGAGACCTATTGCAATTATTGGAATTCGGGTATCCTTTGTAACATAGAAGCCGATAGGTTAGCGAAACTGGCTGCAGCAATTGCCCCCGACTAATAGAAAGTGTTTCTTATGGGCTAGGCAGTGTTGGGGCAGATATGGCAAGTTGAGTGGAGTGCTGTAATGGACAACAAACTAATCTCATGTCTCGCCAACAATCGCCTCTCTGTGATACTATTAATGTCCTGCTCTTAATTAAACTATTCTTGACTCATGTAAAACATATAGGCACTTTAGAGAAGATATCTAAACGGACAATATTTAGACGCGTGTGAAATTGTCGATTGAGTTAGTTCTTGTTAATTAATTTTTCTAATAGATTTCCTTTTTTGTATTTTATAAATCCATTTTTGTAGTTTATCAGTATGTTTACGATTGTTGCTTGCTTTTTTTTTTGGGGGGGGGGGAGGGTAGGTATATACAGTTCCTCATTTTGTATGATTTGTTCAGATTGTTTTATTATTATTTATAGTTTATTTAGTAGTCAAATATTAATAGTTAACCATCACCGCTTAAGGCGTAATAGCAGCAGTTAAGTGCCTTGAAAAAGTAATATTACAATTGTAATTAACAAAATTATCTTTAAACCTTCTACATAGATCACTAGAATGTAGTTGGATATCTATCATGTTATGTGATATTAACCTCATCTTAAACTGTAACAATTAAATGGATTTCGTATTTCCAGTATATTTCAATTTCTATTTAACTGACAAATAATGTAAGCTGGCACCACTGTGAAACACTGTCACCTTGTGGAAATATGAGTCTGACTCATAATGCTTTCACACTTTACAAACTGTAAATATTGCTGTCATATTTACTGAAAATTAATTTTCTATATGTTCATCGCAAACCGACCTTCACCTTTTCTCTACTCTAGAAACAATACTATTTTTGTCTACTAAATAATAATAGGAACAATTTGTCCTTGGGAATGAAGAAGAGAGGGACAAAACAAAAAAGGGGAAGACAATTTTGTGAATACCGTATATAAGAGACGTGCCATGATGATCTGTGCGTGGGCTAACGGATGAAGTCGTGTAGGTATGGAGGTGACAAGGTTAAGAAACTTCATTACAAGAAATAAATTGTGTGAACATATAGACTGATGGCCATGTATACCCTATTGTACATCTTTTTATTTCTTTTTTGCTTTCTTTTACTTCTGTAAGAGGAAGTGTTGCTAAATTATTCAAAATTTTCGAAACTGAATTTTCATCAGAAATCGATAAAAAATCGATAGCTTTAAATAACATTTCAATCTTTACGATTAGTATTCATCAATAACCTGTTTTGTAAATTCGAACTTCTTAGTTACTGATTTTTACTTTCTCTTACGACTGAATGGATTGCTAGCAGCATATCTTGCCAAAAAATCATATCGTAATCCGCCCAACTGCTTATGCCATCCGCAACGTCTCATGAGATGTAACGCATCTCCCTCAAGCTAGATGATATCACGATCCGTCTACTGACTACACCTAGAAGATCTTGGCACACACAGTCTTCAAGAAAACTTCATCCTCATCATCACCAGTTCAGTCTGTCATTACTATACTCACGCTACCACTTTTCTATGTCAGTTCTGTAAAGTCCTTGACAGTTCTCTAATTTTGCAAAGCTCAGTGCACAACAGTCAGTATACTTTTCTCTTCTATATTTTTCCCTTTCCAACCCCACTGCACTTGTGATAAAGAGGAAATATGGCGAACGAGTCAAAATTTGTTCCCCGGAAATTGAGTTGAGAGAAATTGAGTTTTCCCCGAATACCTGTTTTGAGATATCTCCGCGTAAGAAAACAATGTTTTTTAACAATTGTCTATATTATGTATGTATATATCTGTGTGTTTGTGTGTGTATGTGTATATCTCAAGAACTAAAAATCTCAGTAAGTTTAAACTTGATATTCTGTTTACTACGATCGAATCTGACATGAAAATTTCGGACAGACTCCAATCAACCGGAAGTGCGACCTTATAAACAGATATATTTAAACTGCATTGCAAAATACATCCATCTAACGGCACCCTAACAAAAGTGTAGCGATTAATGAAAAATGTGTACTTAGCCTTATAAATTGAGAATTTCTACGAACAATTGATATTGCAGCAATTACGTTGTCCGCATAGAAAAATAGACCATTAATCCGCTGTAATCAATGAAATAAATTATTAAGATTAGCTGCATTTTCCCAACAGTTTTTCGCATAATTACTGAATAAATAATAATATAAGTATCGGGAGGGTTGGTTTTTATTGTTTCACTCTCTTCTTCTCTTTCGGCGATAAAAGAAAGAATACTTTACAAATTTGGGTTTAAAAAAAGTAAAGTAAATTCAAGTCTGAAAGTCGTTTTAATAAACGTCAATTATAATTCAATCAGTACTAAAAATAATTCATTGGCAAAGTTAATTAAATTGCTTAAAGTACTATATTGTTAATCTAAATAAAATATTATTATGAGAGGGAAGTGGATAGGTGAGTGGTTAGCGTGCGGGACTCCCACGCCGAAGACCCGGGTTCGAGTCCAACGTGCTGGCCTTAGATTTTTTTTCTTCCTAGGAGCCTCTACGGCTCTAATGTGATGGACAGTGTTGTCGTAACGAGAGGACACTGCTTGGAGGCTGGCAGTGCACTGAGAAAGCTCCGAGCGCCAATGACGATAGATGTTGACGCGCCTTAAGTTAAAAAAAATATATTATTATTTATTTATTTATTTTGTTTTTATTATCTAGAGACGGCATAAGCCTTATAGTTGAAGTCATAACAACTGATACATAAATATAATAATAGTAAAGTGATACATTCAAATTTAACGGTAAAACTTCAAGTAGTGAAAAAATGTTACTTGAAAAGTCCAGACGCCATTTGGAAATCCACATCACTAGGAATATACTCATTCCATGACCTGCATATTCTACAAATGATATCAGCGTTGAACAGTGCATTAGTCTTAACGACAGGGACCACGAAATGCGAAGTACTGCGCAAGCAGCGAGGTGGAACATGAAAAGGAATGGCAGCAAGCAGCTCCATGCAATCTATTTTACCATTCAAGAGATTCTTTAAGAATAGAAGACCAGCATTACGTCTTCTAGACTCTAGAGAGCAGAAATGAGTAGCACCGCTGGATAACCTTTTGTTAAAAGTCCTGATAAAACGGATTTGTATAGCCTCAAGTCTAACTATATCCTTCTTAGTGTAAGGACACCAAATCAATGACGCTTACTCAAGAAGGCTTCTAACGTATGCATTATACACAGTTAGCACCGCTTTGGAATCACTTAGAACACGAGTGTGATTTATTATGATCATATATATTAAAATAATTTATATTTCCGTTTATTTTTCATGACCTACGGCAAAGAAAAATAAATTCAACTTTTGTAGTACTTAACAAATAAGGTTCGCCATCATTGTATTACACGTTTGTTGGATTTTAATATTCACTTAACGCATTAACAGTAGTATGCTAAACAGAAATGCACAACGCAATAGGAGATAAAATACATGTCAATAAATATAGACATTGCAGACTGCTGTAAGGGATTATCGCACTGCGACCTGAAAGATCTACTATGCCCTCGGAGCCTTCTCAGTGCACTGCCAGCCTCCAAGCACTGTTCTTTACCTACAGTGCCCATCACCGGACAATGAGTTGTAGAGGCTCCTAGGAAGACAAAATCTAAGGGCAGCATGCCTGATTTGAACCCGGAACCTGCGCGTTGCTAGTCCGGCGCGCTACCACTGAACTAAACCCTTCCTTCTCCCTTGGCTTACGCCAATTAACTAGGGACGGAGACCCTAGTTTGTGTGCTGTGTTTGTCTTTGTCTGTAGAGTAGACTGTATGTTGTGTAAGTGTATTGCGTACTGTCCTGACGAACAGTAATTATCTCAGTGCATGGAGTACTTAACTGTGGTAATGCGTTGGGTCTCTACTCCCCAAGTAACTGCAACAGATACCCCTTGCAGACATGAATAAATATAACACATTATAACCTAATATAAGTAACAAAGCACATGCGATACCATTGGAATTACGGATTTTGTCACTCTTTCACTTTTGTTGACTTTTGTTGTCGCTGTATTTGCTTTTTGGTGTGAAACTATATGTTTGTCAGTTTGATTATTCAATTTTTCCCTGCATATGGAAACTGTTGCGCTTTTCTGTTTGTGTCGTTTATTATAAATACTTTCTCTATCCGACGATTTTCTCGAAAACAGCTACTATAACGCCGTTTCCTTTGAACTGGGAATACTAACATGGACAGATATTAACTTATCACTTTTATTTTAAACATTATTCCTAAAAAATTAATAATTAAGAAAAAAAAATTCAGATAAAGTCGTGAGAGTGTTTCATACCACATTTTTTTTTGTGAACTTTGACTTCTAGGAATGTATATAATATATATATATATACACGTGGTATTACCCGTACAGTAAAGACAATTTGAAAAAAAAAAATAATTTTTACTCTCCTAAACTCGCCCCTTTAAAAAAAAACTCTAATGTTTCCTTCTTAGAAAACAAGTTTTCTAATTGAAAGAAACCATACCAGGGAAGTTGCACTTCCTATTAAGACAGGATATTGACTGAAACCAACGTGCTCAGTTCACTTGGTGATCTTTAAACTGAATATCCACCTGTTGTAGATATTTTGTTCACAGAAAGGGTTTGAGAGAAAAGAAACTTTTTTCTTTCTCTGAACATAAGTTCCAGTGAATATTTAATCTCGAAAAATTTACTACCATATCTTATTGCAGTAAGAGAAAGTAAAATATGTTGGCATGATACAAAACATTCGTTGTTATGGTAACGGATGTCATGAATTCTTGCTTTCTTATCTGCATGACATCACATCTATAAAGAGGATACTACATCTACAGCAGTAACCGACAGGGCTACCAACATCACTCGAGGTCACAACAACTGAATATTAATTAATAATCACTTGCGGAATATTAAATATATACTCGTATACTAGGAGGTGTAAAATGCCTCCGAGACAGTGTGACCTTGTAATTTAAAGATTAAATATAATTTTTTTTTAATAATGTTTATTAGTTATAATTGTCTTGTGCACATTACAGTAGTGAGCCAATATTATGGATTCACTTGTTAATTGGTGTGTTCTTAAAACGTATCAATAAAAGGAAAGTATGAGAAAAACTATTTCCCTTACTCCTGATAATACAATATGTAAATGACAAATTTACTTAAACATCCACTTTTACACATTTGTTCTAATATGAATATAAAGCTGGTGGGGGTATATATATACACTATTCTCTTTTCAGCAACCCATTGCTTGTTTTGGACTCCTCAAGGATTACTGCCCAATACTGGGGTTCGCCAATTTCTGATGCCCAGAGTTCTTGCATCGCTTCTAACATTATCCACTCATCTGATACTGGTTGTTCCCATTCTGCGGTACATGATTCGCCTTGGAATGGCACTCTCCTCCATTGTGAGGACATGTCTCCTGCCTATTCCAGTCTTGAGATCTTGACACTCTTAACCACATCCAGTTCCTTGTACAAATCTGTTTTATTTCAACTAATCCTGGTAATACCTATATGAGGTATTACTGACAAAGAAATTATCTTATGGTTAATCTAGACTTAAAATGTGGAATGTTTAGTAATTGGTTAGCCAAACTCGATGTTTGAAAGTGTACCTAATCTGAACAAGATGCCAGGGGAAACCACAAAATCCAGAATCCCACTGAAATCATTGTTTTCGAAAAAAATTGTACATGAACCCAAGTGCATATATCTGTAGCTAGACTGGACACTGTTTATCAAAACATGTCGTATGGGGGGGCGAACATCAGATACCGGTCGATGACTACAAAATGAATAAAAGAAAAACCATTGGATATATAACTTTTCAGGCTTTCGCGGCCATTGTCTTTTAAAACACCTAGGTGAGACCGCATCATTGGTTTGTTATAATAGAATAGAAGCGCGGGGGGGTAAGCCTCATTCCAGTGCGACCTACGAATCGAGGTCTATTGTGAATTCCTTTACGTTACAGAACAGCCCCCGCAGCTTTGCACTCCTAATCAATCGCTAGCACAGCTGATGAGCGGCTTGACCGTCAGGAAGCCATTCCGCTTCGGCTTCGCCCGATGCACCCAATATAGAAACCTAATCCTCGTCCGCCAGCCGCGCGCGCACGTCACAAAGGATGTGCGCCGAGTCCTCTTCCTCCCTACCGATTGCAGAATCTGCATACCGCACTATCCGCAAGTTGTAGGTGGGGCATGTGTTGTTACGGTGTAACAAAGATTGAATTGTTCGGCCCCTCTAGTTGTATGTTTAAGATATGATTAGTAGTAAGATTAGGTAGTCTGTAGGTAGATTAAGATAGCGCGACTACCCAGAGCAATACTCTAGACTTAAAATGTGGAATGTGTTTAATAGATAAAAACTTAATAACAGAATGCAATATGCCATCTTACAGCTGTAAGAGAAAGAAAAAGCAATAAAAAAGAAAATAAATGTCATTATAATTGCCCATAAATAATTAACTTTATTTAAATAAAATTATCTTATCAGTAACAATCTACACTTTAAAATAATGACCGACAATCACGACATTCCGTGAGTGCATTCAGATGCATCAAGCAAAGTATAAAAAAAAAAAATACGTAAACATCCCTTGATTAATATGTTATTATAGGTCAAGGTAGAATTTAATTTTATATTTGGCTATTAAATTAAAATTCATCACAAGTAATAGGCATATACAAATATTTTAATCAGTTTAGTTACTATTAGGTCAAGTGTATGCAGAGAAATCAACAGGTGAAAGCATAGTTAACTCTTATTATTAGTTGATAATGTTGTTAATAAATTTAATGATTCAATTTTACTCAATAAAACCTGGTATGAAACAGTCACACGCCTTTCGCTTACAATTAATTTCAATTAACAAATTTTCATTAAAACCATAGTGCTTACAAGATGTTTAGTTATGGTGGAAAAACGTGGGAGTGGATAATTATATACCTGAGCGGACATTATGAGTCCCTCTGTCAATTAAAAATCAAAAACATTTAAAATCAATTTTGTCAGAAAAATATTACAAATAAAAGTGAGATACGTTTGTAATGTGTTCAGTGACCATTAAAACTATAAAGGAAATCGTTGTAACCATTTCAGAGAAAATTAAAAAAAAAAACAGATATCACTATGGGATCCAAGTTGTCCGTCAAAAAGCCTCAACCGGAAGTACCACTTTACTGATTTTTTTTTTCATTAAACATGGCGCCTTAATTACACATATTAAGAATTACAACGTTTATTTGAAATATTTCTCTGGAAAAGCTCATTTAAGGTGGCTTTTCATATGCACCTTATTCTAAAAATGAAGGTTTTTCCACCAGGAGCTCTGCTTTACTTCAGACACGTGAATTCCGGCAAAAACACGCAAATGTGCAAAATCTGATACGAAGGCAGTTGTAGCAGAATGTTAAAAAAAAAAATGTGTAACATTCACATAACTTTAAGTCCTAATTAACAAATTCCCTTTATGCTCAGAATTGGATTGAACTTCCAATTCTATCTTTACCCAAAAAACCAGTTTAATGTTTTTTATATTTCCTATAAACTTTATTACATTAAAGTTATAGGAGGACATAATATGGATGGTGTCGGGGAAAAAGGGAATAGAATAATTTTCCAATTTTTGGATTTCATTTGAAATAAGTCTGTTGTGCCTTTCTCCAACCAGTACAAAATTAAAAATAATTCAAAATGGACAAGAAAACTTATTTGTAGAACTTGTGCAAAACGGAACAAGTTCTGCTCCTCAAATAAAATAAAACACTTATTATATCTCTAATGAAAACTAGGGAATTTGGACTTGTTCCCTTTTTCGCCGGCACCGCCCATATATTTCTTTAAAAAGTATATCTATTTTAAAGATAAATAAATCGTAGGAGCCGATTTTAAACGAAAATTTCTTAACGGATAACCTGTTGGTTCCAAAATATTAAAACCAAATTTGAACTTTTTACATGAAATGTTGGAATTTTTTTTTCTATTTCTCAGACAGACACACATATAGAAGAGGTTCTAAATGACAATTTGTTTTCATATACACGGGACCACAACCCATGTATTTCCTGTCAAAAATACCTTTTTTTGTGAACTCGGTCGTAAATCTTCTTTAGGGTAATTAGTGGGAAGAAAGTTAATATAAAAAATTCTAATATATTCCCCCTGATTAGTTAATCAATGTGAGTGAAGCTATTAATTTATAATTTTAAATCTTTACTATTAATAACAACTGCATTCCATTACAAAATGCTTTGTTCAAAGAAGAAAAAAAAAGTACTATATCATTTGAATGTTTAATTGAGGGCCTTGAAATAACTCGCAATCTTGTTTGTAATATGTAAAAAACAAAAACCGAATAAAAAAAAAGTGGGGGATATTGGTTTGCCTCAAGGGTGAATTTTTTCCCTCCTCCCAAATCAATCAAATTGAACAAAAGACAAGTTTCATCACAATCACGCCAAAGTAATTGTTTTTTATTTATTTATTTTTTAACATCTGATTATATTATACCAGCAATCATCATGAGTATTTTAAAATGGAATTGAGCAGTTATATAATTAATAATTGGTTATGTACTGAAAACAGTGATTTTTTGGCTGGGTTATCGTTGTGTAGCTAACCGTTGACCGTCACTGGTACGGAATTAATCTGTCACCGTTAAAAACAGCCATCTCTAAGCAGATTGCAGCTACACATAGTAAATCTGGAATTTATATACCGTTGTATAGCTTATTTAATATGTTCACAAATTTTACAAAATGACTTTTATAGCTGTTAACATTTATGAAACACAAAAAAAAAAACAAGTGTGATGTATTTACGTCACTATCTCTTACTTCATGTAATACTATTGGTCAAATTTTTATTAAGATTACAATGTTTACACAGGTTTAGTTGGACCTACTTCAGAAGGTAAGTACTATAGATAGAAATACCTAGCCTGTATGACAGCCAACTCTGACCCAATCAACAAAACCTATGGCGGCAGTTTTAATATAAAGATAACTGACATATATCATATTGATCTCTCCAGAATTCCATAAAATGACTTTTCCAGTAAAAATGTTTCAGATAAAAATGTGGTGACCTATATATCTGTGCAGTTAGCACTCCACGCTGAAAGAAAATCCCTATAACAAGTTCGATAAAACTTTCCAAAGAAATGTTCAGAAGTACGGTGACACTTCCGGTTGACCGATTTTCTTCAAAGTTGGAATTCAACCAATACTTTTACAGTACTTCAATATTATCTGGTAGAACCATTCATTTTACTGAGCTGGTACTTTAGAGGAAAGCTTAGGTTGCTGTTCTCTTTCAGAACCACCAAAAAATCAGTTTTCCTGGGAAAATGTATCGAAATGTAAGATAATATATGAAGTTTATAAAGTGATACTTCCGGTTGATCGATTTTGCTTGAAATCTTCGTGTCAGATGGTTACTGGTAATAGTAATACCTAAGCGCAATACGAAATTTGAGCTGTCTGTAATTTTTGATTTATCGATGTTTACAAACACAGATGATTCAACCATCTTTTTCGTAATCAAGTTGTACCTCAAAACCTTCCGGTGAAAATCCTCACGATGGCAATGCTTCCTCTTTACTAGAAGTAAGCGAAAATAAAAACTGTTCAAGTAAGGGGGAGGGAACTCGGACGTAACTTTTACGCAAAATTTAACCCCCTCCAGTCTAAAATTGATTGAAATATATTGCAAATTGAGATATTTTCTAAACTATTATTTATAAATTTAGAAATGTAAGAAAATTTGGTATGAAACACGATTGCTGAAATGATTACAATATATTATCATCATCATCTTCTATATCTGTGCATGTAGGTTACATTCCTTTGGCAGGGAGTTTGCCTTGGTTATAAGTAAACAGTTTTTAATAAAAAAGTGAAGTTAAAATAAAATTGATCGTTTTTATGTTGCAAGATATTCTTCTATAAACATGAGTATACAATTATTGTAGTCATAAAATAGAATAACTATAATAAAATAATAATAGTAACTGAAGGTTTACTAGACTATTTTAAGGACAATTCCAAAATGATAAAACTTCTGAGATTGATTTCAAAAATTACATCTGTATATAAAAACTAATTAATTATAAATTATATTATTGATTATTTAGACAAGAGGCAGCTACCGGATTGTGATTACATTTTGGAAACAACCTCCGCTGCCCTCTTCTATTAATCCAGGCCAAACAAATGCGGTGCGAGACCTCACACATGAATTTCTCTTTTTCTAATTAATACAATTAGGTCAAGAAATTTCCTTTAAAAATCTCAGTGTTTAGTTGGGCTGGCCATAGAAATGGTGATGGGGATTTTACTAATATACCTGACGACCTTATGTGAAGCACTCTATAACAAACCAAGAAAGCTTGTGCATATTTCAATATAAACTAGCAAACCCCCAATACTCCACCCCCCCCCCCCCCCTCTAAAATCAATTTTTCAGACAAATGGTAACAAATAAAAGTGATACCATTCTATTTATACGACAAGCATTCCATGGTGAAAATTTAAAAAAAAATCTGTTGTGAAACACACAACTTTCGCTTACTCCAGTTTTCAAAATTGTAATTGACAAATTTTAGAGTTTGTGTACCAAATTTGATGAAATTCGGTGGAGTTCGTCGGAAACTGAAAAAAACTGTTCAGTAAAAGTGCACTTCCGGTTTACTAATTTTCTTGAAACTCTGAATTTTGGCCATCCATTTAATTCTAATTAATTTTGTTTAGATGGTAGAATTCTATAAAAAGCTATGATAGCTCTTTAGAGTAAATATAACTCTACCGCTCTCCCAAAAACCCCCTTAAATGACTTTACCCACAGAAATGTTTCAATTAAAAGTTGTAGCTCTTTACATGTGTATTCACATTCCTAGTTTAAAGAAATGTGTTGAAGCTGTTTTCGAAAAAATACCTGAAAACTGAAAAATTCATTTCAGTAAAAACGCACTTTCGGTCATCCAATTTTTTTCAAAATCGAAATTTCAACAACTCATTTTATTCTTATTAATATTATTTAGATGACAGAATTGTATAATAAACTGAAATGGCACTTCAGATAAAACCTAACCCCACCCCCTGCTCCTAAAAGTGCCTTTAAATGAATTTTCCCGGAGAAATGTTTCAAATAAAATTGTAGCTATTTATATGTGCAAGTTTTAAGAAAATAGTAGGAGCCACTTTTGAGAAAATTGCAAAAATGTAAAAAAAAAACTAGTAAAAATGGTACTTCCGGTTGAGGAATTTTGACAGATAACGTACTGTCAGATGCAATGGTGATACCTAAACGGAATATCAAGTTTCAACTTCCTATGGTTTTTCATTTTTGAGCTATGCTGTTCACATACACACACACGCACGCGCGCACAGACCACTTGCTAAAAACCACTTTTTTGGACTCAGGAGACCTCAAAAAAGATATTAATGGTGAAAACTCCATATTGAAAATTTGACACGATTACTACTTCCTGTTACTAGGAGTGAGAGAAAGTAAAAATAGAAAAATCTCAAAAACCTATTCTATAAAATTACACTTCAGGTAAACCGATTTTACCGGAAATTTGTAATTCTTTCAATGCTTCTAATGTGTATTAATATTAATAGGTGGTAAAGCCATATATTATACTGAAGTGGTACTTCAGGTGAAAGCTTAACGCTACTGTCCCCCCAAAACGCCCCAAAAAAAAACAATTTTCCCAAGAAAATGTTTCATATAATTGTGGTAGTTGTTTATGTGAGTAGATAATATGTATACAAAGTTTAAATAAATCATTAGACTTGTTTTCAAAAAAATCAGGAAATACTTGAAAAAAAATAATCAGTAAATTCGCACTTCGGTACAGTTGGATTTTGCACGAAACTTCATGTAAGTTGCGGTGGTAGAAAGTACCTAAACGAAATGTCAAATTTGAGGGGTGCGATTTCTCTGTTTTGTGATATTTGGTTCAAAACACACACACACACACACACACACATATTCATACATACTACGATAGTGGCTAATAGCTAAAAACATTTTTTTCCTTGTTGTGGTTGGTTCCGCAAACTGGAAAGCGTAAGAGATATTTTTTTCGCACTCAGAGGGACCTCAAACCATATATTTTCCGTGAAAGCTGAATTTCGAAAAACTGACACCATAGCAACAACTCCTGTTTAGTAGGAGTAATAGAAAGTGGCATATGCCGTAGATGATTTAATGACTGAAAAGCTTCACAATGTATCTTATATGGTGGTCCCAAAATACAATAATATCAAGTTTGGGCATATCGCGATTGTTTATTTTAAGCAACACTCATACAAACTTTCAGAGCACCTCAGAAAATGTAATAATCAATATTAAATCTTCCATGACTGTACCTTCTCATACAGTAGAAGAAGAAGATATTACAACTGTACGATTATCAACACCACATAAACAATCTTAAGAGCCAAAAAAACACTTCCTTGTAAAAAAAAAAAACAACAAAAAGTAATAAATTTTATATTCACATAAAGACACTAGTTCTTGCGCTTTTATACAATACAAGGAAATAAAATTAGTAAAACAGTAATTTTAGATATAAACAAAGCCAACTTACTAAGCATTCACCATTCGAAACTTCCTGTTTCTAACTGCAGCATTAGTAATGCAATTGTAAAAATAAAAATAGTGGGATTATTATTAAGAAATGTACAATGTCATTATAAATAATTCTAAGAGAATTATAAGTTTTCTACTATTTACATGAATAACTTTAAAAAAGTAGAAAATGGGAACCAATTGGCCAAAGTATTTATAATATATATTCTGAATGCATAATATAACGTGGCAGCTTTTTTTTAAGTTTGCAAAGTTATTATACAATATCTGGTGTGAGACAGTGACACTACAATCTCTAATTGTTCTTAAGACAATAACATAATATAAAATGACAAATTTTCTTTAAACTTCAGAACTTACTCATTTACTGTAATATAAGTATAGTGATGGAAGGAGGAGGCAAATTCCTAACGAAACAGATAATAGAAGTAATACCATTGTAGTCTAGAAGAGAGCGCCAATTACATTGAACCTAGAGGGCAAGTTTTGAAATTTAACGCCATAAATTCCACAGAGCATAACTGAACTCCATTTTTCCTGGAAAGTATTCCAAATAAAAATGATAGGTCTATATTCGTACTAGCAAGTTAGCAGAGCAAGGTCTATATTCGTACTAGCAAGTTAGCAGAGCAAGGCCTATATTCGTACTAGCAAGTTAGCAGAGCAAGGTCTATATTGGTACTACGTTACCAGGGCAAGGTCTATACTAGTACTACGTTTGCAGAGCAAGGTCTATATAGGTACTACGTTAGCAGAGCAAGGTCTATATTTGTACTATGTTAGCATACCAGGTTTAAAAGAAACCGATGTAGTCGTTTTCCACAAAATTCCAAAAAACTATATATCCTATTCTGTAAAATTGCACTTCTGCTAAACCGACTTCCTTTAAACTTGGAGTTCTACCGATGCTTCTATCTATAATATTCATATTGCATAGTTGGTAGAACCATACTTTGTAGCAGTGTAATTACGCCCAAAAGTCATGACATTTTCAGCCATTTGACGTCTCATATGCCCATATGCCACATGACATTCTCTTACTGCGATTTACATAGTTATAATTGACTAATTCCCTTCAAAATATAATATTACTAGATGATCAGTTGTCTTCAAGATAATGAATGAGAGAATTTCAACTTCAAAAAACTAATTTTTTGAGGAAAAATTCTCCTCAAGGGGTTTTGAGGAAAACCTTACTCCCCCCCCCAACCTCTATTAAATGAATTTACTCGGAAACTAATTAAAAGAAAAGTGATAGGTCTCTGTATGTATGGTTATATTATTATTATTATTATTATTATTATTATTATTATTATTATTAATGTAGATTGCTATAAGGGATTATCGACCTGAAAAACCTATTGTGCCCCCCAGAGCCTTCTCAGTGCACTGCGGGCCTCCAAGCAGTGTTCTCTAGCTACAGACAACATTGCCCATTACCGGAGAGTGAGTTGTAGAGACTCCTAGGAAGAGAAATCTCAGTGCAGCATGCTGGATTCGAACCCGGGATCTCCGCGTTGCTAGTCCCGCGCGCTACCCCTGAGCTAGTCCCTTCCTTCTCTCCATTGGGTTATGCCAATTAACTAGGGGCGCGGAACCTTTGGTTTGCATACGGTTGTGTCCTTGTCTGAACGTAGATTTTATGTTGTGTAAGTGCATTGCGTATGTTCTGAGGAAGTGCATGGAGTAGAGAGCTATGGTAAACCTTAGGGTCGCTACTCCCCACGTAACTGTATGTAACAGAAAACCCTTGCGGGCATTATTACAGTGAGTGCCCTGGCCCCTAAGCCATTTGGACCTAAGCCAAAGTGGCTATTATCCTCCCAAAGAAAACAAAAAAAAATTTGCACTCCTAAGAAGATTCCCCCAGTAGTCTACCGGTCTGACTACAATATCCAAAGATATCTCTAAATTCCAACTCCCCAAGCATTCTCATGAGAACACTGCTCTGGCAAATATTGCCAAAGCGCGGCCACTGATAGTGGTACATCGTTTTTCAGACTCCCTCGTCACAATTCTGACACAGAGGACTTAGACAGTGTAGTGGACTAAGTTCTGTGAAGCTGGAAGGTCATCTCCCTCAAAATTTGTTGAAGATTTCTAAAACATTTACGAATAAGTTTGCCAAATTAAAACCACTTAAATTGCAGTAACAGAAAGTCGTGTGAGTGTTTCATACAGATTTTTTAATTTTGTTTTTACTTTCACAGTTAATTATAGTGATTGCCAAATTTTTCAAAGTGAGTTTTCAATGTTTTCAAATCCTCTAAATACATAAATACGTGTAATTAGAAATTTGTCTGTCTGATGTATGTGACTATGTGCTGTTTGAATGTATGTGTGTCAGCATAATTCAAAATACAAAAATCGTAGAAAGATCTCATTTAGGGTTTTCTTCTATATTATTTACAATGTCCCACCCAAGTGTTGCGATACAACGAGATATGAATCACGGCAGTCAATGCGTAATTAGGGCACACGTAACTCAATAGTTTAATATATTTAGTCTGCATATGAAATCTACAATTAACCTTTATACAAGTTCTAAGGAGTATAAAATTTATAGCTTTGCCAATATACATTGCGTTATGGTTATTCCAAGAAATTTTTTTTGTAAGAAATATGAATATATTAATTAAATAGCAATCTTAGTATCTATTAACGTGTTAATATTCACAATATTTCAAACATAATCATTTCC
The DNA here is from genome assembly GCA_011037195.1 of Triatoma infestans. Taxonomy (NCBI): domain Eukaryota; kingdom Metazoa; phylum Arthropoda; class Insecta; order Hemiptera; family Reduviidae; genus Triatoma; species Triatoma infestans. The sequence goes on from JAAEAF010008485.1 coordinate 424,301, forward strand.
GGTAGTCGTGCATATTTGTTTGAAAAAATAGAACCACAGGAATAGTCCTTATTTGACATTTAGCGACGAAAATATAAGAACTATGTTATTCTAGCCTTATCTTTATTTACTATCTCTAACAACTGAGAGTAAGGGAAATATTACGATCGTGTCAAATATCAGAAACTAACTTTGAACACCGGAAGTACATGTTGTGTGCCCCCCTCTAACTACGAAAAACAAACATGTTTTTCCCAAATGATCAGAAACAGTCACTGGGGAAGTGCAGCTATATTGAAGTGTTTTCCCTCAGATTTTCACTATTTTCCAAAAAAATAATAACTGTATTTTCTTCAAACACACACACACACTTCAATTCCCAAAACTTTTATTTGAAATTTTCCAGGGAATTTGATCTTTGGACGGTTGTGGGCGAGCTACAACATTGAGCTATTCTCCTCTAGAGAGGAATGTACCATCCTCCTCTAGAGTTCGTACCTATTAAGTACACAGTTCTATTAGAGAACATTAGATGCATTTCTTAGAATTCTTCAAGTTTGAAGAATATCGGTAAAGCGGAAGTGCTTATTTATATAGGTTTCTTTTGCATTTGATAAGTTACTGAGTTTAAAACAGTTTAAAACAAACACACACACAACTTTCTCTTACTCTTTATAACAAAATTATATATAAAATGACAAATTTTCTTTAAACTCAAATATTATGTACTCATCATAACATAAATATATATAGGTGGTGGGGGATAAATACCAACCTAAAAATCTTGGCAGGTAGAGAAGTGATTATATTGTGGCCCAATAGAGCGCTCTAAAAACACAGAATCAACATTTGAAATTAATGCCACAAATGCCGCCCAAATATCCAAAATAATTTTCTGGGAGAAAATGTTACAAATAAAAGAAATACGTCTTTATCTGTGATTTTAGTTTAATCGTTTCTGCAGTTTTCCAGAATATTCCCAAAAACTCAAAAACCTATCTATAAAGTCACATAACCAGTTAACCGATTTTCTTCAAAATTTGGAATTATATCAATGCTACTAATGTGTTCTAATATTATGTAGGTGGTAAAACCATATATTATACTGAAATGGTACTTTAGGCAGAAGTATTACACTACTGTGCCCTCACAACCCCCAAACAATTTTTTGGGTTGTTACGAGATACTAGATTTTAATTGAATTAGCTCATGCGTAAATTTTCATCTTAATAGACTCTTGCAATCCTTGTGGACTGCGCCATCTACATAAGATTGAGGACATTATAATTAATAGCTATAAACTCCAGGTTAAAAAAAAAAAATTTAATTATGAATTCCTATGGGAAATTTTTGTGGGTGTTTAACATTAATTTTATTTTGTCCCACTAGTATAAACGGCCAAATACAAAATGGCGGACTTACACTGGATCTTGCATTTTCACCTAATTTTCTTTTCTTTTTTTTTCAACAATGGAATGAAAATCCTGAATATTTCTTTATAGCTCATATTAATCATATAAAACAGGAAATAATATGATAGAAATAACTCGATTTTTTGCATTTTTTAAATAAGAACATTTGGTTTCACAATTTGATAATTTATTAAAAACTTCCAAACTAGATTTTCCATAGACATAATTAGCTATAAATTAGCGAATCACATGTAGAAGAGAAGGTGTGAAATGTGGGCGCATATCAAACCAATCAGAAATTATCAATTTAGAATTATATGTCGATAATCCAAAAGTGTGAGAAGAAAAAAAAAATATTCAGTAAAGTTGTAGGAATCTTAAAACTTACTTCGTTTTTGAGCTAATCGCAATTCAGACACAACACACACACTCACTATTTTCTAAAAAGTCACCTTTTTGGACTCAGGGGACCTTAAAAAGTGTATTTCCAGTGAAAACTCAATACCGAAAATTAGACACGATTACAATACTTCCTCTTACTAAACAATAGTGGGTTTTAGAAAATGGTGTAGGTGTAAATATGCGAACAACATAACTCAACTGCAAAAAGCAATGAGAAACCGCAGAAAGTTCAAACTTGGAATTCCGTTTAGATATCACCATGGGATCCAACCGTAACTTATCTTTCAAAATTCCACTTTACTGAATTGTTTTCTCACATTTTCTTCATATATGGCGTTTTTCTCAAATATAGCTCCAACGATTTTCTTTAAACATAATATACCAACTACGCATTCAAAGAGTCTTTTATTTGAAACATTCCCCGGGTCAAGAATTTAAGGAAAGTTTTGGGGGAGAGATAGGGTTATGTTTTCCTCTAAAGCTGATTAAACTATTCTACCACCTAAACAAAATTAATTGGAAAGAAATTGATTGCCAAAATTCTGAGTTTCAAGAAAATTGGTAAACCAGAAATGGGTTTTTACTGAACAGTTTTTTTTCAGTTTTTGCTATTTTTTCCATAAAAACACCGACGAATTTCATTAAAAAATATGGCACGCTAACTATAAAATTTGTCAATTATAATTTTGTAAAGTGCATTAAGAGGAAGTTGTGTGAGTGTTTCACATCAGATTTTTTACTTTAAATAAAATAAGAACATAAACACACTATTTTTCATTCTAACCGTACGCAAGAAATTTAAATAACCTTCAAGAATTTATTACAATTCGACTAAGAAATAAAAAATAACAAAAGATAGGTAGAATGAACAAAATACGTAAGTAAGTGATTAAATAATTCATGGCACTGTTAAAACTACAATAAGATTAACAAGATATAAAACTTACATCGAAAAATCAGTATTCATCGCATGTTTGCAAGACGGTAGCCAGTCCTACTTAACATTCTCTGCATCAAGCTATTTTTACTGAAATGAAAAAAAAAATGCTGAAAAAGTAAAATATCTGATATAAAACACAAACACAACTTTTTTCTTACTGCAATTAACATAATTTCATTAACGAATTTTCTTTAAAATTGCAATACTTACAAGTCTTTAGTTGAGCTGGCCATAAATAAAGATGGCAGGGATGAAAATAGCTGAGTGGATATGAGGCTCTCTGCTCTGTCCTCCCTGCTCTCTGCTTCCTGCTCTCTGCTCTATGCTCCTTGATCTCGGCTCCCTGCTCTCTGCTCCCTGCTTCTTGATCTCGGCTCCCTGCTCTCTGCTCCCTGCTCCTTGATCTCTGCTCCCTGCTCTTGGCTCCTTAATCTCTGCTCCTTGCTCTCTGCGCTCTGCTCCTTGATCTCTGCGCCCTGCTCTCTGCTCCCTGCTCCCGCTCTCTGCTCTCTGCCAACTAGTAATGGTAATTTAAATTTAAATCTAACCGATAGGCCTCCCAAAAACCACATTACAATCAATTTTTTCGGAATACTCGTAATGTAGCAAATAAAAGTGATAGGTTGTATGTGTGCAGTTAGCATAGTAATTTTAAAGGAAGTCGTTATAGCCTTTTTCGAGTAAATTTCAATTATCTATTCAACAAAGTGGAAATTCCGATTTTCTGATTTTCTTCAAATGTGAAATTCTTGCAATGCTATTAAAGCAATTTAATACTTTATAGGTAGAAGAACAATAAAAAGGCAGATAGGCAGGCAGGCAGGCTGGCAGATAGGCTGACTATCAGGCAAACGGACAGATTGGCAGGCAGTTAAGGAGGCAGGCATGCAGATAAACAGTTAGGCGGGCAGAAGGCAAGCAAACAGGCATATTGAATAAAGATGTACAAAAAAAAGACATGTAGTCAGGCAGGCAGAGAGAGTAAGAGACCTGTCGTAAACAACAGTTTTGTCCTTCTCAGGAAATCTCAAAGTATGTAAATTTGTTATCTATAACTATGTGAATTGCAGGAAGAGAAAGCGTGTGAGTGCTTCACACCACATATTTTTTACTTTCTCTTACTCCCTTGATAATGGAAGTATTGCGATCGTGTCAAATTATAATTCTTACTATTGTAATATAATTCTTACAATTCTTTCTTATAATTCTTACCTCAATGTTGTATTAATGGGAGAATTTAAACTTAATAAAAGCAATTTTTTGAGGAAAGTATTACCTGATCACCATCCAGAAACCTCTTAAATTGATTTTCCTCGAAAAAAAGTTTCCACCAAATGGGATAAGTTTGCCTAAGTATAAGTAGAAGACCTATTTAATTGTGTTTTTATGGAGAAAATCGCAGTATATGAAAAAGTAACTCACAAAGTACCAACCAAACAAATTCTCTTCAAATTAGGCATTTCTATTTAAACATATTTAATATTCTAATTATTTTATTTAGATGTTTGAATTATAATATAATTAAAACTAACATTGCAACAAAAAGTTACAAATAAAAATTATATCTCTAATATGCGTAGTTGATATTCCAAGTTTTAAAAAAATCATTGGAACCTTTTCGAAATCACAAAAAAAAAACTGAAAAATCCATTGCCGTGCAACTTCCGGTAGAGGAATTTTGAGAGATAACTTCCTGTTGGATCCCATTGTGATATCGAAACGGAATGTCATGAAAACTATTTTTTGACTCACATGGATTCAAAACGTGTATTTCCGGTGAAAACTCGATATCGAAAATTTAATGCAAACGCAATAATTCCTCTTAGAGGGGTAAGACAAAATAAAATTTTTATAAACTTCATTCCAATTCATTAAAACACTTAACTAATCACTTAGATATTACCGATATTTCCCGTATAGAGGAGGAGGTCTTACAAGGTCATTTTATTATGCTATTTGTAAATGTGAAAAGATGTTTTACAAAATTTTCCCTTCATATGAGATCTATATCTCCTTAGTTTGCTAACTGCATTTTTTTTTATTTCTTGATTTCAAATCTGCGAGTTCAATACATTTATACTTTTGCTTACTACCGAAAGAAAAACTTTGGTGAACGCGTCAGTTAAAAAAAAAAAAAATCTGATGTGAATCACTCACACGACTTTCTTTCATTCCATTTACAGAAACATAAATCACCAATTTTCTTCAAACTTATAATTTTTACTAAATGTTCGCTTGTCTTCAATTTCATATCAACGGCAGAATCTAATATTATTTAAAATGACTCCTTTGAGGAAAAAAAATTCCCTATTCCCCCTATAACATCTTTAAATGAACTTTCTCGGGGAAAAAAAATTCCCCATAAAAGTGATCGGTCTGTGTCTGTATTCATAGTTAGTGTAACAAATTTAATGAATGCCCCTGCAGGTCCGGGGACAGAATAGGCCTGCTCCTGTCCAGGATGTCGTAAGAGGCGACTAAAGGACTACGCAGGGACGGCTGGCTTACAGCTGTATGGGTTTAGCACATCCACGGAATCCTAGCTCAATACCACGCCATACCAACACAGAAACACAAATGTACTTTGCACCTACACACACACACACATACACACACACACACACACACACACCACAAATATATACCCTTAAATCCCGATGTTAGGTACCGAGTCGGGAGGTTTGTGGGCGAGGGTATCAGCCCACTGAATCGGCCCCACTGAGAACCAGGCCGAACTCAGTGTGTAAGCAGGCCCTCCCTCCAGTAAGGGCGCTCTGCTGGAGGGTGATGATTAGATCGTCCCAGCTCGTGGGAATGAAATGTCAGAACCATCACTCAAACCAACGGATAGTTTATTAGGTAAGTCGACCAATAGCGCGGAAACGGATTTAACCAATGTTTTAAACAAAACTGCAATAACATTGCAACCCTATAACCCCACTTCCCCGCCGAGGAAGAAAGCCAGGGGAGGCAACTCAGAGAAGAAAATTGATAAGAAAGCGGAACCAACCATGTTCCTAAATCTAGAAGAAGACAACTGGGCACGTTACTATCTCATAAAAAGGAAATAAGGTAGCTTCAACAATATGTGCTCATTTAAGCTACACAAATTAATAAAAAGCATTTTGGGAAAAGCAAAGAGTATAAAAAAGCAGGGAGACAGCTCCATATGTATTGAAGCCGAAACCCGTGCCCAGACCAAAGTCTTATCTGAATTAACTAGGCTGGGAGAATCGGAG